>CM053564.1:2231321-2396994 GCA_028646485.1 Cryptoprocta ferox | reverse complement strand
GTGCTGACAGCTCGGAGCCTGGAGCCTGCTTTGGATTCTGTGTCTCCCTCTCTGCCCTTTCCCTGCTTGTGCTCTGTCTCTCTTTCTCAAAAATAAAACATTAAAAATGTTTTAAAAATTAATAGAAGAATTTTCAAAGCTTCTTTCTGTGAATTTGGGAACAAAACAAGAAGGTCTTCTACCACATTTCTATTTTATTGCAGGTTCAAGTTGGTGCAATAAGACACCAACTTTTAATATACCATTAAAAAGTATAGATAAGGATTGAAAGTAATTAAATACTACTGTCATTATTCACAGATGACATGCCTGAATATGCAGAAAATTCTGTAAATTAGAAATAATATGTGAGTTTCACAATGTTACTGAATCCAAGATTAAGACATAAAAATTGATTGTATTTTATATATATCTGCACAAATTCAAATAATATATCCAAAGTGATATAATTTAGGATAATATGAAAAACATCAAATACGAAGCAAAACTTCTAATGAAAGATATGCAAGATGTATCTCAGAAAAATACAAAATGCTATTATGATAAGTTAAAGAACACCTTGATAAATGAAGGGATACATCCGGTTTAGGAGTTGAGAGATTCGATGTTGTAATGCTGTCAGGTAACCCAGAAATGCTCTACAGAATCACTGCTATACCAATCAAAATCCCAATCACTATTTTTGGGTAAAGTGACAAGCTGATTCTCACACTTACGTGAAATTGCAAAGGGTCAGTAATCACCAAAACATATTTGAGAGACTTACACGCCTGGATATCAAGACTTACCCATAAAAGCTAAACTGGTTTGGTCACAAGGGAAAACAGACCAGGTACAAAGCAGTGAAGTATTAGAACCACATATACTCAGACTTCTGATTTGCGAAAAATTGTGCACTACCCATCAGTGGCGGAAAGGACTGTCTTTTAAATAAGTCGTTCTGAATCAGAACTGTTCCCATTTAACAGATGGGGAAAATAGCCCTGCTTGGCTAAGTGTCTTGTCCAGAGCCCAGAACCCAAGGGGGGAGGGAGGGACACCCCCTGCTGTGGTCCTGAAACCGAAACCGGAAGGGAACGTTTTTACAATCAAGAGGTCGATCTTTTTGGACCTAGGACCTCTGTCGCCTACAACGAGAGTCATGCCTCTGGTCCAGCGTGGTGCCTTATGGCAGGCCACGAATAGGAGCCCCCTCTGCCACTTAAAATTTTCTAGTAGCACATTAAAACGCAAAACAATAAGTAAAAAGAAACAGGTATAATTAATTGTAGTAATATGTTTTACATAACCTAGTAAAGCCACAATACCACTGCAACACGAAGGAAGAGGTCTTACTTTCCTTGCCACAGGTCTTCAAACGCGGACGTGCATTTTGCAGGCCACAGCACCTCTCGAGCCGGCCGGCTGAAGGGAACAGGTGTCCAGCGGCAGAGCTCGACGAGACGCCGGGCCCCGCTTTCCGAGCTCGATAGTCCCTTGTAAAAGAGTAGGAAGCCGATGACACCTGCCGCGGGCTCGTCCGGGATTTGAACCCGGGACCTCTCGCACCCGAAGCGAGAATCATACCCCTAGACCAACGAGCCTTGCACGCGCGGGACGTTGTTAGCGCTTCCTACACAACTGTTCGCATCGCGCGAGACCTCGGCTCACCCCCAGGCTGGCTGAGCGGCTCCTGGAGGCCAGTCCGCGGGCCGAGCGCTGGGTGGCCGTGGGGAGACCTCGTGGACCAAGAGGGCGGAGGCAGAGCGGCGCAGTCCCAGGATGACGGATCTGGTGACCCCAGGGATCGGGGATCGATCCTGCCCCAAGGGGAGTGGGGGGCACACTGTGGGAGAGGGGAGGACGAGGGGCTTGGATTAGCCGGAGGGCCCGTGCGGAAAGAGCACTCGCTCTGCAGGGGACCCCGAGGCCTCAGGCGGCGACGGCGGTGGGGGCTATGAATGGTGGCTGGGAGCAGGCAAGAGTTAGGGGAACAACATCGAGTAGGCCTGGTCCGGTAAGATGGGGCCGTGCCCTCAAATCTCTTGAGGAGGAGGAAAAGGTGAAGGAGGAGGTGATCGGTCCATTTTATGCGCCCAGGTCCCGGGTAGCCAGTCTGGGCGCGGGAGAAGGGAGTGGCCTTAGCGGGTCCCGCTTCTCCCTTTTGATCCTTAAGCCCCGGGGTGGGCGACGACCCCCTTGGGAACTTCCCATTCTTCCGGGCGAATTCTTTCAGTGAGAAACGCAAATCAAAGCAAGGTGAAGTTTGGGATTGGCTAGTTTGAATAATTCAGGGGGATGAGGGACCTAGGGGGTGTTCCTGGTCCCCTGTTATCTGCCCCTGGGGGATTTAGGGCAGGGCAAATACTGGCGTGGTCCGAGAGTTAGGTAAGGAGGTGGGTAGGAGTTTGAACTCTGCATTGGTTGGTTTGCATAGGAAAGGCCTGTTTGCAGGCATTGTTTACTCTCTCTAGGAATTAGCTAGCCCTGGGTGGAGGGATTTCTCAGCCAGCAGGGCCCCCAAGATGTCAAACCATCATAAAATACGGAAAATAAAAACCACGATTAATATAGGTGTGAAGTGTATCCACGCCGTTTTAAAAACATTTATGAAGATCACGTGACTTTTCTTTTTCATTCCGGCAATATGATTAACTACTTTGATAGACTTTCTTGAACATAAAACCAACCTTGCATTCCTGGAATAAATCCAGCTCAGCCCTTACTGTACTGCTCCAGTGTTTTTAAAAGAAGTAAGGACAATCGTGCTATGGGAATGATGGTCCTTCCTCCCTAGGAAATGCCCAAGTTGGCTAATTTGAGACAGAAGGCAGTGGCGGGGGCGGGGGGGAGGGGAGGGCTTGGCCCCCAACTCAACCTTGGCTCTGCAAGTCTCAGAGGCCAAGGACACAAGTGACCCCCCAGTTCCATTCCCCATGTGCTTCTGTGACACAGGGTCATGCGAGTTTGCTCCTTGGTGAGTTACAGGTAGAGACTATACCGGGGGGAGCTGTTGCACAAAGGGAACTTTATCTGCAGCAAATAAGGAGATCGAGGGGAATAATTTCCAAAGCTATTGACCCCACTCTGAAGTGGGGGGGGTGAGTATTCAGATGAATATTCAGAAAGGGGAGTTTTGTCCTCGAAAGTAGAGGCAGGGGGGCATAGGGTTGTGTCTGAGAACTTAAAAAATATGCCTACATATGTGTCGTATGTTATGCTGATGAAGCTTGCGCTCCTCCTTGGGCGAAGAGTTTAACATTACAATGAAGCAGACAGGAGAGGGTCCATCTGCACATGTGTGCACCAGTGTGGAGTTCAAACTGGTCTAGGCTGGCCAGAGCTCTGCCTGCTGTTTGCCTCTAAATGATCAAGTTAGCACTCTGGTGAAGAAGAAGGGGAGTCGCTGGGTGGTGGTGACAGTTTTAACCTAATTAACCCTCTGGGGCACAGTTTTACAAAACTTGACCAGAGGTTTTCCATCAGGACCATGTAGCAAACTGTCCCAGCCTCTGGTCTACCTTCCTCCATCTCCACCCCGACCCCGGCCTCTCCTGGGAAATGTACCCAGAGCCACTCTAAAGCTCCTGAGATCTAAGTTTGAATCCTGCTCCAAGGTCATACCTTGGCTGGGGACGGCTCCATCAGGTATCCGAGAGGGACTGGGGATGACACCTGGGTGGTGTGAGACAGAGAAACTAAAGGAACCTCATGAAAAACTGCTTTTTTTTGCTCCTTTTTCTGCTTCCGTTCCTGCTAGGTTCTACACCTCCACCTTACACACACCTTACAGGGACAGATAGTATATGTCCTCCTTGTAAAGGTCAAGGGACTACTGATTTCTTTGGAGTCTTCCAACACAACCAATGACATCTAAAGAGTGATGGGGCGGGAGTTGTCAGGAACGTTTTCCAAGACCACTGACTCATCAGGACCCCTGGCTCCAGAGCAGGCACTTATGGAGAACACCTAACCCCTGTGTTCCTGGATGCCTGAGAAGACACGGGCACCGAGCCACCATCCTCAATAAAAACCCCAGCCCCCGAGCCAGCACGAGACTCTTTTTTCCTTTCCAGGTCTCCTAGACATTGTCTGTAACTGCTCAATGTCTTCAACAAACTGCTCTCACGTCCTCTCCGCTCACACTTGATTTCTATGCTGCATGAAGCCAAGGACCCTCTAGGCTGGCTGGTCCTGTGGGACGCCCCTGGGTCCAACTTGCATTAATCAGCTACACTCACATACATGGAAACATCTGGCTCTCTACAGCCCAGGTGCTATGGCAAGGGCCACCGCCCAAATGACAAGGAGGTTATGACTGAGCCAAATTTGGCTTCTAGAGCCCTGATCTTTCTTTCAAAGGCAGCGGATCAAGAGTTCAGTGCTCTGTCTCCTGAGTTAGCTGGGGACTGTGGAGCAGAGTGGAGTGTACTGTCCATGTTGATCCAGCTTCAGCTGAACGAAGCCCCTCTTCCTTCTCTGAACATCCCAGCTGCCCAACCACCTTGGACACCAGCCACCCTGGGACTGGGTCTCCTTGGGTGGAGGAGGAAGTTCCAAGACTTGTGCTAAGGGGAGGGCTCAGGGTTTCTTCTCCCAGTTTAGGGATGAGCAGACAGACCCTCCTGTGTGCAAAAATCTCCCTCCCCCCAACGTGGGCTCTGTTCTATGACCCTGAACATGAAGGCTGGTGAGACACTCTTGCTTTCATAGTCCCACCCCCTCCCCTGCCTCTCCATCCCATCCTCAACACCTGGTGTCCTGGAAAAGCCAGGCCTTTATCCTTGGTCCCAGCTGGGAAGGACTCCCCACAGTCTATGAGTGAAATTCAAGGTAATTTTCACAGGATTGAATTCCTTGCTCTTGTAAGGGAACTGGGAAGAGAGGAGAATTGCAGCCCGTCGATCTCCAATGAACTCAGAAGCCCAGGATCAAGAGGCAAGGGACCTCACTCCTTTATTTTTAATTCACATCTGCACCCACTCTGGGAAAGTCCAGGGAGTCAGATCCAAGGACCACATCCAGCCCAGGGGTCCAGGCAACTGGGCAGCCCCAGTCTCCCCAAAAGAGTTAGGAAACATGCTCACCGGTAGGGGGCAGGAAGGCATCCGAGTGTGCTGAGATCACTGAATTGCAGGCATGATTCCCCTGAGCTATGCTATTCTTGCCACGTCTCCACGGGCTAGATACACACTTAAAGCCCCAAATGCAAATGCAACTCCAGTCCACAATCTGTGCAGAAGGGACTAGATTTAGAGGTCTTCCTGAGCAACTCTAATGCCTCACCTTCCCCCTGGTCCAGTCTTCTTGCGGCTCCAGGTCCAGCACAGGGATTTGATCTTTGGGTCTCCCTGAGAGTTAGCCCCTGACACGTGAGTTGTGCTAACTGCTTGCCTAAGCACTGGAAACCATTCATTCCATTCACGCAGGCTTGTAAAATGCACGCCCAACGTGGGGCTCGAACCCACGACCCTGAGATTAAGAGTCTCATGCTCTACCGACTGAGCTAGCCGGGCACAGTGCCTGTCACCTTCTTCAAAGGGAACAGGAGGCAGCGCTGGGGCAAAAAGACCTCCCCCTCACCGCAGCCCCGCCCCTGTGACCAGTACTGCCTCCAGTATGATTCCTCTGTCCCAGCCCGAAACTGACGCAGAATCTCAGAACTGAAAGCAGCAGGGGAGAGGGGGGAACCCGAAATTCAAGGACATGGGCAGAGATCGGGGACACTCTGACCCAAAGGGACAAACAGAAGGAGGCCCAGGGGCCCGGCAGCGCTGGGAAGCCTGTGCCACGGCAGGCACCGAGTCGCTGAAACCCCACAGTCGCTGGGACCCCGGATCCAGCACGCAGGCCTCGGCAGTACTAAACCGCCTTCTTCCCTCCCAGCCCTGAGATGGGAACCGAGGCTCCCCCCTAACCGTCCCGCCCTCTCTTGGGACCCTTTGGGAGTCTGGGAGCACAGGATCGTGGAGGTCAAGGTCACTAGAGTTAAGTGGGAAAAGATGCCCTTCTCTACAGCTGTCCCTGGAGGATGAGTCCCCTGCGTCTGCGAGAGCTCGGGGTCCAAATCCCCGACTGGTCTCATTTGCAAACTCAACGTCTCCCCCTGCCCCCAAGCCGCATAACCCCCATGCCGCCCCACACTTCGCTTTAGGGTGGGAGGGGCGTGGACGGGGAGACCCAGAGGGTCTGCTGCAGGACTGGAGGGGAACCCCCAGTACCCCGGGGTCCCGCGCAAGGTCGGATCAGGGACACCTTCTTCCTTTCCAGTTGGTTTCTAGAATCGTCGCCCACCCACAACGGGAGATAAGTGCGGTGCCTCGAGGCCCCGCGCGTCAGTCCAGCTCAGGGATGCCACTGTGGGACAGTGCCCCGGCGCCGGGGCAAAGAGGGGAACTTCATGCGACCCAGAGTCGCGTGGGGTTTTGGGGAGCTGAGCCCAGAAGAGGGCGGGCTTGACGAGGACAAGGGCTCCTGGGTCTGTCCCGGACCCTAGTCCCCCTTTCTGTAAGCCGAGGAGACGCGGCTTTGGCCCGAGGCCCATAGCCCGGTCTCTCAGGTAGGGAGGAGGATCGCCCTAGACTCGGGTTTGAGCCCCCCCCCAACCCCCAAGCCATCCTGCCCCGGCAGCCCAGGGCAGGAGGGAGGTCCTGGTGACAGAGGCTCTGAGGGGGAACTGATCTCTGGGACTCTAGGACCCACAGGGTCGAACCTAACCCCTCTCTGGAAAGTGACCAAATCCTCCCTCCTTGGGATGAACATCTCAGACACGGTCACAGCAGAGGAGAAGAAAGCCAGGGGACAGAATTAGCAACACAGAACTGGGTTAGTTTGGCTTGTTGGTCTAGGGTCATGATTCTTGCTTTGGATGTGAGACGTCCTTGGTTCAAATCCCAGAGGAGCCCATATCTCCCCTTTTTGTTTTTTAATCCAGATGGTCAGGTAGTTGCCCCAACAGGGGGCCAAAGTCCACTCAGGGCCAGGAAGGAGCAGGGACCCAGAGACCCATCACTCCACGTGACAGTGACTAAAAAACCTTCCAGCCTTCGGAGCTGGCCTGGTCCTGCACTCGCTCTCTGCTTAGACTCTCCCTGTGTCCTCTGCTGTGCCCAGCGCTGGGGGCCCCTTGAGGGGATTCATCTGAAAACAAGATCCAGAGTTAGCATCCCAGACTCCAGCTATGAGGGCGTACTCCTCCCTGGCCAAGGGAAACCGAGTCAGTGCATCAGGCAAGTGAGGGAGAGTGGTTAGAGTCACCAAGAACCACCAACCAGAGGGACTTTTTTGGCCTAAGGATGTTTGTCTTGCTTTAGATGTGAGGTCCCAGATGCAATCCTAAGAGGCCTCCTTTCTGAAGTAGGCAGTGTGGGGCCTGGCTGTGATGTCTTTTCAGACCAAGAGGGAGGCCAGCCTGGGGTCGTGAGCCCTCAGGGTTGGGGATGGCTAAAATGTTGGGCTGGGTCAAGGTACCATGCCACACAGACGGGACCCTCAAGTGTGATGGGGCTCAGGGTACAGCCACTTCCAAAACAGTCACCCCCAGAACTCAGCCCGAGGAGCCACCAGCATGCGTTCCCTGTGATGCCAGCTACTTCTGCTCCTGAAGAATGCGATGTCTATACTGGGGGTGATGCTTTGGGCTTGCTCTGCGGTTCCCAAACTGTGTTCGGAGGCACCTTTATGATATGCAAAAATTCCCAGGGACACTTAAAAGTTTTGAGGGAAACATCAATACTCAACATCCATCAGACACCACAGTCTCTGCACATTGACTGTCAACTTTTGATGATGCTCTATTTTTGCGACATTGGATTTTCTGCTGTAACTGTGTGAGGAGCACAAGAAAATCACTGTGGAAGAGGAACGGTGAGTGGCAGCATCCAGTCTGATTCCAAGGTTGGAGAAGCCTCCGTACAGGGCCTGCCAAGTGCACATATCCCAGTAAACTAGAATTATTATTTAAAAAGAAGATAGGGGTATCTGGCTGGCTCAATGGGCAGAGTTTCGGACTCCTGATCTTGAGGTCATGAGTTAGAAAAGTAAAAGGAATATAAAATGTTTTGGAAAAAAAATAGCGTTGAATGGGGTCCCCTAACACTATGGCCACCCAGAACCTCAGAAGGTAGGGTCTTTGCACATGTAATTAGTTAAAGTGAGATCATCCTGGAGTAGGGTGGGCCCTGACCCAATGACAGGGGTCTTATAAGAAGATCGTATGATTATATAAGACTCAGAGGCTCGTGGAGGGAAGAAAGCCATGTGATAGTGGAGGCCCAGACTGCAGTGATGAGTCTATGAGCCAAAGGTGGCCAGAGCCACCAGCAGCTGGAAGAGGCAAGGAGGGGTTCTTCCCTGGACTCTAAAGAGAGGGGGAAAGGTGGCCGGCTGGCACCTCGACTTTCGACTTTGGCCTCCGGAAGTGTGAGAAAATATGCCTGTTGTTTTAAATCGCTCAGATTGTGGTAACTTCTTATGGCGGCCACGGAAACAAATAGTGGCACTGAGGTGGTAAGAATTTTTTCCAAAAAGTGATGAAGGTGTATGGACCTAAGTACCTAATAAACTGAGTTTCCTTTTCCCCTAAGAACACCAGGGAAGATTACTGAGACTAGGAGTGCCCTGAAGGAAGAAACATGGGGACCTCTGGCAGGAGTACCGGCCGCAGGCCTGGGACCTGCAGATCCAAGGGTCCAGGGGAGGCGTGTCTCCCAGAGTAACTTCGGTTCCCGCCTAAAAAGAAAGAAAATCTGGTCCTATCAGACATTCAGCAGGCCTTTTCAAGAGCCTAAACCGTTGCAAGAGAACAGAAAATCGGCTGATGGGAACCATATACCCTCCTTCTCCCTCTTCCCAAAATAGAACACAAAATGCCCCATCTCCATTTCCCTTTCATTGGGGAGAGTGGAGTGAAGGTGAGAGGCCATCAACCTCAGGGTGGGGACGGGGGAGGGAAATTCTGCGCAGTCCCTCCTCAGGCACCGGGGTGGCCCTGATCCGGAGCCTCCTCCTGGGAGCCCTACCCAGGACCCAGAGAGTCACCCCCAAACCCACACAGACACCAAGCTCTGGGTTTGAATCCTGTTCCCCAGTCAAATGTGATAGCACAGGTCATTCTCGGGTTAATGATCTAAGAAAATACACAGCCAGTATTCAAAACCTGGCTGGTGGGCCCAAATAATTACAGTGCTCCACACAAGCAGAGAGACCGAGTGAGGCCGGCAGCATCTACCACTGGCCTAAGATTGTTAGAAGCCTTTTTAAATAGCTGTTGAGTCCTCTCTTGGCCTCTTTATCAGTCAAAACTGCACGCCCAACGTGGGGCTCGAACCCACGACCCTGAGATTAAGAGTCTCATGCTCTACCGACTGAGCTAGCCGGGCAAGGACAAAAACAGGGTTTACTTCCCTGCTACTCAAAGTATTAAAGGCAAGTGCTGCAAAAAGAGGCAAAAGGCCATCCTACCTTGGGAGAGGTGGTGCAGGCATGGCCGGCAGCGACCGGAGGAGACCGTGGGAGGTGGTTACCTAGGGCGTGAGGATAGCTAGAAATAAGTAGAAGTAGACAAACCCTGGGGGCGGCTTGTTGGTCTAGGGGTATGATTCTCGCTTAGGGTGCGAGAGGTCCCGGGTTCAAATCCCGGACGAGCCCTCTCCTTTTCCTTCTTTCTCAAATTCTCCCGGAACCCTGTTGAAGCTCTGGGGGAACAAATGCCGCCTGATATGCCATCGTCCCCTCGCCTGGCTGTCCTGACTGGAAGGGCCAGAGATCTTAATCTCTGCTTAATTTGAGCTCCACGTTGAATTTAGAGAGTTGAGGCCGACAGGGAGAGGTGTCCAGGAGCAGCCGGACCGCCCAGACGTGAGAGGCCGCAGCCTCCGCCCGGGACTCCTCGCCCTTCCCCGGCCTCCTGCAGCTCCTGCACTTCCAGGTGATTTTCCCTGACTGGCCGCCAGGGGGAGCGCTGAGCCAGTACGGCTGGGCGGGGTAGCCCTCGTCCCGCGCCCGCGGGCCCGGCCGCCGGACCCAGACCGGGCCGGGAAGGCCCCCAAGTAGGTTCTAGATGAGCCAGATTCTGGCTGACGGCCAGCGTTGCTTCTTGTGTTAATTACCAGTGCGGGCTCAGGGAGCCTCCCCGGACACCTCCCCCTCCAACCCCCTCCCCGCCTCCCTGCAGTCACACTGCCCGAAGGGGAGAGTAAGGTGGCTGGGCAGGGCCTGCCCTGAGCGCGCAGCTCAAGAAACGGACGCTTTGACTTCAGGCCCAGGTTCCTCTCACCTCCCCTTTCCCTTTCTGGGATTTAAACAACAACTGCAGGGCCGCTTCAGCCTCCAGCAGGAGCCCCGGAAGCCCTGCTTTACTTCAGCCTCTAATGTTGCCCCAACCTTCTCGTTGTCCGGTGGGGTGCCCCACCTCCCCCCAGCCAGGGGGTGACAGCAGAGGCCTAGTGAGGAGCTTAAACTCTCCCTCCTGCCCCGCAGTAAGGAGGCCCCACCTTGTGTGAACTGCCCCCACCAGGCAGCAACAAGGTGGAGCCTTCTTTTCCCACTGGGGGTGGGGGGAGGGCGTGTTGTTAGAGGAGCCCGCAGAATCAGAAGATGTAAATAAGATCTAGAGTTTCAAAACATAACATCAAACATGTCCAGGACACAGCTGAAAACCAGCGGTCATACTGGGAACCAGGAAGATCTCAACTCGAACCAGAAAAGGCTATTGAAAGACACGGACACAGGTTCTAGGCCATCTGAAAAGGAGAGGGAAGAAAGCAGCCATACTAAAAATGCTGGACGGAGCTATAAAGGACGTGCTTGAAATAAATGTAAAACTTGAAAGTCTCAAAGATATAGAAGATGTAAAGAATAACTGTGTGGAATACTTAGAGGTGAGAAATACAATAACTGAAATAAAAAGGGGAATGGTTAGGTTGCAAACGAATGGATGTGATGGAGGAAAGAATTAGAGAACATGAAGATGGAATGACAGAAATTACCCTATCTGAAGAACACCGAAAATAGAGAAAGAACTAAAGAACAGAAGAAAGGAAGGAAGGAAAGGAAAAGAAAAAAGAAAGAAGGAAAGAAGAAAGAAAGAAAGAAAGAAAGAGAGAAAGAAAGAAAGAAAAAGAAAGAAAGAAAAGAAAGAAAAGAAGGGAGGGAGGGAGGGAAGGAGGAAGAAAGGAAAGAAGGAGCCTCAAGGCTTTGCTGGGACTTTAACAAAATATCTAACGTTGGAGTCATTAGAGACCCAAAAGAGAAGAAATAGTAGCTGAAATTTATCTGTGTACTTTTCATTCTTGTTTTTAAGCATGGGGCTTGAACTCACAGCCCTAAGACGAAGAGTCACATGCTCTACCAACTGACCTAGCCAGGCGTCTCGGTGCATTTTTAAAGATCAGACTTTACTTTTTAGAGCAGCTTTAGGTTCACAACAAAACTGAGCAGAAATAGAGTTCTCAAAACCTCCTGCCCCGCCCCCCCGACACACAGCCTCTCCCATTTCTGGGCATTTTTAAAACCTATCTTCCTCCGCTTTTTTAATTTTAATATAGTATTGGCTCAACCATAAAAGCTTTTCGCTTTTGGGTGGGGAGCAAATATCTCTACAAATAAAGTCCTTTTGTTTTAAAATACCCTCAGTGCCTTGCACACATCCAACACCATTAACGATGCTACCTTCATGTTCTGTCTTCCCCAGTCTGTGTGCCGGCTCCCTGCTGCCTCCTTACTCCTGTCGCACTGGTGAGCTGTATTCAGGATGCGGGCCAGGTCCGCGCACGGCAGTTGGGGTACGGAGTCTGAAATCTCTGTGGGTCCTCAGCAGATTCACTGAGGCACCCCGACTCCAGAGTGTGGGGTCGGGGATGAGCAGAGAACTGCTGGGTCCTACTCCCAGCCTACTGTTTACCTAAAATTCCTCCTTGCTCTGGGGAGGGGGGTGCAGTGGGGGCTGCCCCAGCCCAAACCCACCTGGGCTCAGGCCAGCAGGCACACAGGGACCGAACCTCTGCCTCTGAATCCTGGAGACTGGAGACTGGATCCCAAGGCAGCGAGCCGAGCCGGAGGCAGGTGTCACAGCAGGCGCCCCCCTCCGGCAGCCAGTTGCAGGGGGCAGGTTCAAGGATCGCCCAAGGGCAGACCAAGAAGGCTTGGGGGCAAAATACATATTTTTAAATTTTTAAATAAAAAGAATTGATTTTAGATAATTCAAAGGAAGTACAGATGGGAGTTTTCCTGGGAACAAGTGGAATCTGGTGGGTCTAATAATTATTTTAAGTTCACAGGTTTGTTGGATTACATAAGGGAGGATGGGGCCAGTTGTTTCCCTGCTTCCCGCCGCCTGTCCGTGTGTGGCGGGGCCAGCTGTCTCAGGTCCTCTCCGAGTCCTGTCCACGCCACAGTGTTCCCCGTGGCCGAGGAGCCCATTTATCTGTCCGTGGGTCAGGGTGGCCCCCCAGCCTCCGCCGCTTGGCTCCCCGCTCCCCGCACTGGGCTGGGGATGCCGCTGATTCTGGGCAGTTCCCACATGCAGGGTGCCTGAGGGACTCCAGAAGTGGCCACATCCCTGCTGTCCCCAGGACCTGATCTGCCTAGCCATTTTGGCCTGTCCACAACCCATCAAATTCTGAAACTCGGCCGCAGCACCTTGATTGTGGCTGGCTGGCTGGCTCACTCGGTAGAGCATGAGACTCTTAACCTTGGGGTTGTGGGTTCAAGCCCCATGTTGGGTGTCCTTTTAGAAAGAGAATTTGCACAAATCTCTGGGACCGGCAAGCAATTCCTGGCATATTCTTAAACATGAATTTGCACAAAACCTCTTAGGCGGGGCGCAGGGAGGACCAGCCTATCACTGCTCCCCAACACCTCACCAAAGCCATCAGAGGTGATGAATGACATCCCCTCCTTACACTGGGTTCTCCGGCCACTTTATTCCTCAACTTCCTCTTTGAGCAAAGCAATCTTAGAAAGCGGTCCATCCGAGATTTGGAGAAAAGCCACCCCTCATCACAGTTTTCTCTTGGGTTTAGTCAAGGGAAGGAGCCACAACTATCACCTGCCTGGCCAAAGGACGCCGCTGCAGGATGCCATGTGCGCAGTCGTGAAAAGCTCAAGCTCCTACTAAGTTGTCCCTTTGCGGGTCAGGGTGTACGTGGGATTCCAAGCCACGATCGTCAGCGTGGGGAGGCCCCTCAGGACAGAGGGCCCAGTACCGCTATGAGCAGGTGAGGATGACAGTGTGGGTGAGTATGTCCATGCGTCCTGGTGAATGCAATGCCACCACCGCCAAACACTCTCAAAAGGAGACTCATCTGGGATTTGAGCCTGGGACCTGGTGCACCCTAATAGAGAATCAAAGCCCTAGACCAACGAGCCACCCCTCTGGCTCTGGCCTCATTGATCGGGAACTGTCCCCGCTTCCTGTGGATGTGAGGGAAGGAGTTGATTCAGGTCTCTGTGGACAGAAGAATGGGGGTGGAGTCAGCACTGCCACACGCTAAGACTCCAAGACAGCAAGTCTCAGTCCGGGTTTTGGGGTGGCCGCTCTGCCGCTCTTCCAGAAAACTGAGGCCATCAGCTTCTGTCACTAGGCAAAGGGCTGAGCTGTTGAGTGGAGCTGAGAACAGGTTGACCATACTCTCTCCAATGGGATCCCCCCCCCAAGCCACACACTAGAGGGACCCACCACTCTGACCCAAGTGTCACCTTCTGTCCAGCAATCTGCCTCCCAGACTCCTAGACGTGCATCCCACCCCCGCTCAGGCCCAGTTGGAAGCACCCCTAAGGGATGCTGAGTGTTTACATGTGGAGAAAGGATGAGGAAGGACATTAAGAAATTTGGGGAGCCCTCAGGGGAAGCAGTCTGCCTTGCCACTGCCCATAACCAGGGTCAAGGTGTCCCCCTTGTCCACTGAGCACACCTCGACACCCAGCCTTAGGGCCCAGACCTGATCCAGCCATTGGGGTCCTGCTGGGCCCTGGGGCTGCTGCGCCAGGACCCGTCCCTGGTCCATTCCCCACAGGGATCTGCTGGGGCCTCCGTTCATGCATTGAGAAGACTGGAAAGAGGCAAGTGTGGGCTCCTGGGGGCTTTGAAACAGAAAGGAGAATGTGCCCTCCTCCACAGGGACCTTCCTCCGCTGAGCCCCAGCTGAAGCTCACTCCGGGGCTGGGTGTGAAGGTGGGGGGCAGACCCCGAGTGCTGAAGTCAGGAGGGGTTAAGGCAGGCCTGAGGGAGGGATGCTGCTGATTCAGGAAAGGATTTTGGAGAGGAGCTCTCCTGCCGCTGGCGGTGGTATTGGTTTCCCCATAAAGGATGGGAGTTTTCAGAGGTTCCGGCCACAGGAGAAGGAAGTGCTGGCCAGCTTGATTGCCCTGGTTGACCCCCACCAGGCCTCGGCATCTGGAGAGGCCTCCCCGGGCATCCAAGTGGGCCCCATGTTCTGGGCAGGCCTGCTCCCCTCGGGGACTCCAGCATCAGGAGGCATAAAAGGGGCATCCAACACGCACCGCCCTGGGGCTTGAGTGAAGAAAGCAGGGGCTGCCTAGGTCACAGAGGAGGCCCACCCGTCCGCACGGGCAGGGGGCTCTGACCTGCTGCGGCCGGCCTGGCGAGGGCTCTGTGCCACAATCCCCAGGCCGAACTTGATTGAGATCCGGAAGCTCTTCCCAGATGGGGGGCTGCTGAAATGCCCGCCAAAGCCTTCCACCCTGCCTTTATTAACCACATCTTTTATTTTCTGTATTCTGAGACTTTGATGTCCGGGGGCCTTGCCGACCCTGGAGGCATCTTTCCCTCCCAAGGTTAGCCAATCCCTAGAGATAGCAAACAACTCCTCCTAAAGGGTGCATTTCAGATGCAAACCAACCATTCCACAGACCACAGCCCCCCGGTCGCCAGTTTCATGGGGCTCTCAGACTGGGGGTTACTGCCCTCCTGCCAGAATCACCCCAAGGCCAGGAAACAGACAACTAGGGACGACACCTATGTCCCAGGGGCAGCTGAAGCTAATTCAAACTAGCTTCACTGAAACTATGAGAAAGGCTTGCGCAGGCTTTCTCCTCACTTCCTCTGCTTCCTGACTACCCGGTGCCTCCCCTATGTGTCCCTGCCGTGCCCACTGTCCCCACTGTCCCCACTGCACAGGGGCCAGGCGTCCCCTTCTCGGGAGCTGTGAGTAATAAGCCGTCTTTTCAACGGCTTCATGTGCGGACCCCACCATACCTGAATGGTAATGAAACCTGTTGAAACACTGCGGTTCTTCCAACGTGGTGAGGAGCCGGTGGGGACCCCATGCCAGTCATGGCCCCAGCACTAAGGCCTAGCCTCTCCCCAGGCCCAATTTCCACTGT
The DNA here is from genome assembly GCA_028646485.1 of Cryptoprocta ferox. Classification (NCBI taxonomy): domain Eukaryota; kingdom Metazoa; phylum Chordata; class Mammalia; order Carnivora; family Eupleridae; genus Cryptoprocta; species Cryptoprocta ferox. The sequence continues at coordinate 2,381,670 of CM053564.1, read as the reverse complement.
GGTTTCCTTCCTTCCCTTGTCTGTGGAAGGCCCTTCTGGGAGCCCCTCAAGACAGAAAAAGATGTTTGCAAACATGACCTTTCACATCCGGAGGCAAAAGAAAAGTAGGGGCCCAGCCGAAGTCGGGTCGCTGGCCCCCATCTTGGGGCTGCCTGGCGGGTGCAAACACGGACTCGCACAGAGACCGGCAAGACTGGCCTTGAGGGGGTACGTACAGACCAGTTTCCTCTGCCCCCAGACCTCAGGCACCATCGTGATCTTCCGAAAAGACAGAGATGGGCTCGTCCGGGATTTGAACCCGGGACCTCTCGCACCCAAAGCGAGAATCATACCCCTAGACCAACGAGCCACCCCATGACGGGGCTGCTGAAGTTTCTCCTTGGAGGCCTTTGTCCTCGGCTCCGAGCTCGCGTCCCACCAAGTCCTGGCTTTCCAGTCCCTCGGGAAGGTGCGCGGGGCGAGGTTTCCGTTTCGATTCCGGAAGGGGGTGGGTGCGGCGCAGCCAGAACCCGCCGGGAGGGAGAGCGGGGCCCACCCGCCGCCAGATCCCCAGACCGCCCCCCCCCCCCGCGCCCGGAGCCACCAGAGGAGGGAGTGTGTGGGGCCCGCGTGAGCACGGCGGGCTCCCACGTGGACCCCAGCCCAGCACTTCCACCCGACGGGGGACACAAGCCCGGGGCCCCGAGAAGGGGCTCGGCTGCCTCCCCGCCGCCCAGCCCGGCCGAGCCTCCATCCGCTCGGGAAAGGACCCCGGGGCTCCCGTGCTCAGCCGAGCCCCCTCTGGAGCCGGGCTCGGCCCCAGAAGCCTCTCGAAACGGTGGAACCCCGGTGCGGGGGTTCAGAACCCGGGTCGCCGCTCACCCCCCAAGCCCGCAGCTGCGCGAACGCTCGCAGCTTTCCCGCTCCCAACTTTTCTTTCCTCTTCTCTATCCAGGGGTCCAGCTCCCACCTGGGAAGGAGGGTTCTCCCGGCTTGTCCCCTGGGCGAGGGCTGACTGCTCCTTGCTGCCAGCCCGGGAAGGGGCCGAGGGTTTCAAAATGAGGGATCTTCCGTGATTGGACCCTGGCACCCCTCACCCCCCAAGCGAGGATCACGGCGCGCTCCTTACTGGCCATCTCCAGTGACACTCCTCCCATGCCCTTGCCCCAGACTTGCCGGCTCCCCCGAGCTACTGGGCCACACAGACCCGCCGCCGGGACAGGACGGCACACAGGGACCTGGCGGCGCCCTCGCTCCTGGCTGAAAAAAAACATTCGAGAACTCTGCGTTCCGGTGCCGGCGATGCAGCGCGCCCAGGATTCAGAGCCTGTCCTTAGCCAATTTTAGAACAGGAAAATTCTGGAGTACCTCAGTTAGCCTGGGGAGGAAAGGAGCTTCACGACTGCCCGGCTAGCTCAGTCGGTAGAGCATGAGACTCTTAATCTCAGGGTCGTGGGTTCGAGCCCCACGTTGGGCGTGGCTTTTGTCCAGACAGATGGCTTTACAACAGGTGACTGGATCCGGTCTGTATAATAAAACCTAGACCTCAAAACCTCATACAGAGTGGAACATACTGATGGTCTGGGGAGGCTGGCACAGTAGAGAGAGCACCTGGAACCTCACAGAGGCAAACTGCTTTCATCTTTTATGTTTTATTATATATATATATATATAATATATAATATATTATATATATATATATAATATTGGAAAACTGGGAATATGTGTATATATAAAGTTGGGAAAGGTCTGGGCAAGGGCTAACCAGGCCAAAATAGAGTATCTCCCAACCTAGGACTCGAACCCACGGCTTAGGAGATTAAGTCTCCGCTCTAAAGGCTGAAGGAGAGCTACAGTGGAGTACTTGGAGTGGATTTTCAGCTAAAGGTGGAACCTCGCTAACTCTGGCCCTGAGTGGGGACCTACATGGTGTCCCAATCCTGTATCCCCTTTCTCCAATACTGTGCCCCCCCCCACCCTCCGAGGCTTTTCTCCCTGGTAGGGTAGGGAAATGACAGGGAAGGGACCATCTGTCCAGCCTTGTCCCAGCTCCTCTCCCTTTTCTAAAGTAGAAAGAAAATGAGAAATCCTGGGATACGCCAAGTACAGGTTACTGTCCGGCTCCCGCCGCAGCAAGCAGTGAGGGGAGTGTGACTTCCTTTCTGTGGGAGGGTAGGAGAGCCCAAAGGACTGGCCGTGCCAAGCCTGAGATTGGCATCCGTGAGGCACCACGTCGGGTCGTCTGGGTATCTGGGATTTCCAGGGGTCCGTTCCTCTGGGTGCCTCTGCTCCTCTGGCATCCAGCCACCCCAGGTCCTGGCTCCAGGAAACTGAGGCTGCCATGGGTGCAGGGGGTGGGCTGGGGAGGGAGTGAGGACACACCTGCTAGGTACCTCTCGGTGCCTGGGCTGGGACACCCTCCCCATCGGAAACAGACTATATTTATCAGAGTTCTCCGGGGAAACAGAACAGAGAGAGAGAGAGAGAGAGAGAGAGAGAGAGAGAGAGAATTTGGGTTGATTTTAAAGAAGCGGCTCACAGGATGGCGGCTGGAAATTCCAGCAAGACTGGATACGCAGTCCTGAGTCGGAAGGCGGGTCTGAGGTAACCAGCATTGCTTCCTGCTTGGGAGAGCTAGTCTTTTCTTCTAAGACCTTGAACTGCTTGGATGAAGCCCAGTCACACTGTGGAAGGTGATCGGCTTTACTCAAGTCTACTGATTTAAATGTTAATTGCATCTAAAAAAAAAAAACCTTTGCAGGGGACGCCAGGCTGTCTCAGTCCATAGATCCTGCGACTCTTAATCTTAGTGTTTTAAGTTCAAGCCCCACGTTGCATGTAGACATTAATTTTTTTTAATGCCTTTATAGCAACATCTATCTAGACTGATGTTTAAGCCAACATTTGGGCGCCATGGCCCGGCCAAGTTGACATAAATTAACCATCATGGGGTCCTATCAAGCGCTAGGCTTTTTTCTTACTAATAGGGGATGCAAGGTTCAAAAGCTTACCTTCTACTTGGGAAATGTCACAGTACCTGCCAGACCAGAGAACAGTGACTCCCAAGCTCCTCAAAGATGCTGGTGTCTCCTCTCAACTGCGCATGTGTTATTTCCTGGGTAAACTGGCATTTCTTCCAGGCACTGCCGAGATCCATAGTCAGCACTGGGTTTTTGCTGTGACTCTATAGGACCGCTCTAGGGTGTCCGTGTCTCTGTCCCTTCTGATTCCTTTCTCCACAGTTAGCCGTGGCATTTCTGGCGACTCTACTTTATTTAATGAAGCCTTGCCGGCTGTGAATCATAACCAGCTTGAGAGACCCTTGCTGGGGTGTTAAGGCCTGTGTCAAAGAAGAGTCCCATACAGATCATCTCTCCCTTTTCCAGCTTTTTACCCTCCCCACCCTGATCCAGGGCGCGTTACGGCTGACATATAACCCAGGGGCTTCGGCATTTCGGTTTAGAGTTCCTCTCCTTCCAGGCAGCGCCAGTACTTCCCCGGTTGAGTCAGGAACCCAGTATTTGGTCCGGTGGCCTGGAAGGGAATGAGAAGCAGGTCCTGAGGAGACGAAACATTGCCTCATAAAGTATCTGCCTCATGTGAGGCCCTCCATGGTCTTCAGGCAAGGTGGGGTGGAGGCTTGGGCCCTGAGACTTCCAGGTTTTCCATGCATCCCCCCAGCCACCCCCATTCCAAGTCTCTGGGTCTCACGTCTTCCCTCCCAGCACTCTGACATTGGCGTAGGAGGTTCACCTTTTCCTCAAGATCTGCTACTTTTACACTGAGGCTCCCAGTCTGCTCTTGGGCTTTGTTGGCCGAAGGGCAAGTGGGTTGCTCTGGGTTCTGCCAAAGTGCTTTGAATGGGTAATTAGCTGACTCGAGTCTGTCATTCTTTTGTGTCCGTGAGGTAAAGCTACTCAACAACGACCTAACCGCAGAGGTGAAAGACCTGTACTCTGAACACTATAGAACATGGATGAAAGAAATTCAAGATGACACAAAGAAATGGAAAGACATTCCATGCTCATGGATTGGAAGAACAAATATTGTTTAAATGTCTACACTGCCCGAGGCAGTTTACACATTTAATGCAATCCCTATCAAGATACCAAGAGCATTTTTCACAGAACTGGAACAAAGAATCCTAAAGATCCTAAAAGACTCTGAATAGCCAAAGCAATCTTGAAAAAGAAAAGCAAAGCTGGTGGCCTCACAATTCTGGATTTCAACGTATGTCCCGAAGCTGTAGTGATCAAAACAATATGGTAGTGGCTTGAAAGTAGACACATAGATCAATAAAACAGAATAGAAAACCCAGAAATAAGCCCACGACTCTATGGTCAGTTAATCTTCGACGAAGTAGGAACAGATATCCAGTGGGAAAAAGACTGTCTCTGCAAAAAATGCTGTTGGCAAAATTGGACCACTTTCTTACAGAATACACAAAAATAAATTCAAAATGGATTCAAGACCTAAATGTGAGACCTGAAACCATAAAAACCCTAGAGGAGAACACAGGCAGTAACGCTTTTGACATGAACCATAGCAATTTCTTTCTAGATACACCTCCTGAGGCAAGGGTACAAAAGCAAAAATAAACTATTGGGACTTCATCAAAATAAAAACTTCTGCACAGCAAACGAAACAATCAACAAAACTTAAAGGCATCCTATGCAATGGGAAAAGATATTTGCAAATGACATATTTGATAAAGGGTTAGTATCCAAAATATATATAAAGAACTTATACAAATCGACACGCAAATAACCAAATAATCCAATTAAAAAATGGACACAGCGCACCTGGCTGGCTCAGTCAGTGGAGCATGCAACTCCTGATCTCAGGGTTGTGAGTTCTAGCCCCATGTTGGGTGTAGAGATCACTTAAAAAATAAAATCTTTAAAAAAATTTTTTAATAAAAATGGGCAGAAGACATGAACAGACATTTTCCCAAAGAAGACATACAGACGGCCAACAGAGACATGATAAGATGTTCAACATTACTCATCATCAGGGCAACGCAAATCAGAACTACAGTGAGCGATCACCTCACACCTGTTGGAATGGCTAAACTCAACAACACAAGAAACAACAGGTGTTGGCAAGGATGTGGCGAAAAAGGAACCTCCTGCACTGCTGGTGGGAATGCAAACAGGTGCAGCCACTCTGGAAAACAGTATGGAGGCTCCTCAAAAAGTTAAAAATAGAACTACTCTGTGATCCAGCAATTGCACTACTGACTATTTACCCAAAGAATACAGGAGCACTAATTCAAAGGGATACATACATCGTGATATTTATAGCAGCGTTATCTACAACAGCCAAATAATGGAAGCAGCCCAAGTATCCACTGACTGATGAATGGATAAAGAAGATGTGGTATATATGCACCATGGAATATTACTCAGCCGTAAAAAAGGAATGAAATCTTGCCATTTGCAATGACACAGATGAATCTCGAGTGTATTATGCTGAGCAAAATAGGTCAGAGAAAGACAAATAGTATATGATTTCACTCATATGTGGGATTTAAGAAACAAAACAAACAAGCAAAGGGAAAAGAATACGAGAGAGATAAATCAAGAAACAAACTCTTCATTATAGAGAACAAACCGATGGTTACCAGAGGGGAGAGGGTGGGCAGAAGGGGGAAATAGGTGATGGGGATTAAGGAGCACACTTTGCGTGATGAGCACAGGGTGATGTATGGAGGTGTTGAATTACGATACCGCACACCTGAAACTAATATTACATTGAATGTTAACTAAGCGGAATTGAAATAAAAACTTAAAAAAAAAAAGACAACAGCTGCATAATCCCACGGTCCTCACCAGATCTTGCCCACTGTGTCTCTGAGGCACCCGCAGACATGGGACAAGAGCCGCTCAGTTCCCAACTCCTCTGTTCTATCCCTGTTCCGCACGGGCGGAAGTCTTGACACTTGCTCCGCTCCAGCACGCCGGTGTCTCTCAGAAGCCTCCCACCGCGGTGCTGTGTCCTCAGTGCCAGGCAGCCAGCAGGTGATTCAACTTTAGAATCTCATTCTTAGAGTCTGGTTCCAACTGTTGCAGGACAAGTTTCCCAGAAGCAAGCCCGAGGCAGGGGTTTCTGTGTGTTGGGTTCACTCAGGGAACACACTCAGGAAGCACCTGGGACGCAGGACAGAGCAGGTGCGCCAATTAAACAGTCCCATTACCCGGCTTCCAACTCGCCCTTCCAGTCCCTACTTGGTGACACTCTGCTTTGCCGGCTGATCCATGTTAGCGCTGGCTGACAGGAGGCATAGACTGAAAGGCTGGAGGAGGAGGAAGGGACTCCCTACTTCCTGTTTTCTGTTCTGTTCTGTTCACCACCCCTTCTATCCAACTGAATCCAATTTAACACTTCCCAACACTCACAGAATCAGCCCATCATGGCTCATTAGAGACTCGGGCACCAGTTGCCTGAGGTCCACGGGACCCTCCTCTGAACTCAGAGACAGCCATCCCCGCTGAGAGCCACTCTTTCCCACCATCTGTTTTTCAGCTCCTCAAGGCCCTTTCCAGGCTTCCCAACCTCTTCCCTTGGTGCCCCATCCCTATAGGCAGTAGCTGCTCCCTGCCTTTTTTACTGCCTCATTAGCAACTCTGCATCTAGTTAAACATTGTTCATTCAGTCATTGCTCATTAAAATAACAGATGGCTTTTCTTTTCTCCCCCGGGTTTGCTGAGATATCACTGACAAAAACCGCATATATTGAAGGTGCTTGATGTGATGGTTTGATATATGTGCACATTGTGAAATGATGACCACAGTTAAGCTAATGAACGCATCCATAGCCTCACGCGGTTACCGTGTGTGTGTGTGTGTGTGTGTGTGTGTGTGTGTGTGGTCAGAACACTGAAGATCACTCCCTTAGCAAATTTCAAGCATACAGTACAGTATTATTAACTATCATCGCCATGCTGTGTATTCGATCCCCTTGGATCCCCTCAACGTATTCATCTTACAACTGAAAGCTTGTGCCCTTTTACCAACCTTCCCTCTTCCTCCCCCACACCCACAAATGGGTTTCCTGACTGCTGCCTGGACCCTGATTTGGTAATGAATTTGGGCTCAAATGCCGCTGAGCTCCTTGCCAACGGGACAGGGGATGCTGGTAATCCATGGCACAGCGTGGCATCGCGATCAACACACATATGATGACTCTGATGGAGCGCTGACCGAAGCAGCGCTCTGAAGGACCCCGAGGCTGCTGTCCCACACTGTCGTGGCAGTAAAGGTGATTGTGAGGATGGTGGCATGCAAGGGATTCTTCTGGGGGCACTGGTTTGCTCGCTGAAAGAAGATGACATGACCAGGCCTTTCGTGGGACATTTCATGGGACATTTCATGGCAGCCATAAAATAATCTTACAGCTGCAGGGCTGATACTGCTAAGTGATCAAACACGAAAGTAAGTGAATTATGCATGTGGTAGAATGACAATGGCAGTTGGGTTCACAGCCTCAGGAAATCTGCCCTGTGAAAGGAGAGGCATCGATTATGCAGAAGTGGAGCCCAAGGCATGGGGACCTCTGAGTGGGCTGGGACAAAGTGGAGAGTCTCGAATGCCCAAGTCACTTGGAGCTTCACTGCCAGGAAAAGCAACCTGGAATCTGTGGAGAGTAGCCTTCCTGCGCTTGCAGGTCCTGTAACCATCTCACCTGGAGCAGTTGTCTTGCAAGGGGATGCCAGTTCTCCACAAAGCCCACGCCAACCACCCTTGTGAGCCGTGGCCCACAACCACAGTCAGATCAGCACGCTGTGGGCAGCGAGGACAAAGGCTGGCCCGGGAGGAAATAGCTTATACGCCAAAAGAATTGCAAGTGTTGCTCATTCGTGCCAGCAGAAGCCCAGGGGAATCTATGTGGGAATGAATCTAAGGGTGGTGGAGTAAGGCGGATGAGACGATTTTGCTTTGCAGCTGGTGAATTTATTGACCTGGGGGCACTTCCCAGAAAGCCTGTATTGAACATGGTATCTTGAGCAGCTGACCGTGGCTCTGCGAGGTGTCTTGGTTGGCTGGCTACACGTTGAACTCAGTGGTAGCCTATGTTTAATGAGACTGAGGTGTGAGAACTTCATCAAGCGGAGAAAGGAAGCCAAAGCCTTAGTGAGAAGGAAACGCTGGAGTGGATCTATCACGCACGAAGGGCACACCCACCACCCACCGCCCCACCGAGAGCGCCCAGAGGACATTCCTCCCAGTAAGACACCGAGAAACATCGACGAGGGAAGCACCCGCATCCTCGGATAGCTCTGTGGTCCCCATTCTCCTCAGGTCACCCACGGTGGTGGGGGACCCTGCACTGAGATGAGGTCCTTGACTCCAGTGGAGATAATGGGCTCTGGATATTTGGGAAAGTGGAAGAAGTAAGGCCAGAGCTGGGGGAATTGAAGAGTCTCATTCATGGTTTTTAAGGGCAAAAGAGGACTATATATTTTTATGTGTTTATGAAGCTCCAGTGGCCATCCCTTCTATGGGCGTGTGGAATAGGAGGCTTCCGATTTTACTCTACACCCTGTCCTGTAGTTTGGGAAATTCTTACCTTGGGGATGAAGACAGGGACTGCATGGATTAAAAAGAGAGCAAACTTTATTTTTATAGCTTTTTTTAATGCTTATTTATTTTTGAGAGAGAGAGAGAGAGAGAGAGAGAGAGAGAGAGAGCACGAGCAGGGAAGGGGCAGAGAGAGAGGGAGACACAGAATCCAGGGTAGGCTCCAGTCAGCACAGAGCCTGCCATGGGGCTTGAACCCACCAACTGTGAGACCACAACGTGAGCGAAAGTCGAACTATTAACTGACTGAGCCACCCAAGAGAGAAAACTGTATTATGGACTATTTCAAATATGGACTAAAGCAGAGAAATAGTATAATGTGTCCTCCTGTCCCTCAGCTTAAGCCATTATCAGTTCACAGATAAGCTTGTCTGTATCTCCATCCAACCCATTATTTTCCCCTAGCTTTATTGAGATGTAATTGATAAATTAAAATGATACAGATTGAAGGTGTACAATGTGACGATTTGACATACACTGGTGAAATATGGTCAAATCAACACATCCATCAGTTCACACAGTTACCTTTTCTGTGCGTGGTGACAAGGCTCCAGATCTTTCACAGCAACTTTCAAGTGTGCAGAACCTATTATTAACTATACTCAGCACTCAGTCCGCTGTTTTAAAGCAAAACAGTTGTCATATAATTTAATCTCTAAATAATTGGGTCTGTTTATACAAGATAAGAATTCTTAAAAATATATGAAATCACAAGAAAATTAATACACCTGGGAAAACGAACAATTATTCCTTTATATTATCAAGTAGAATGGATGGTTATTTGCAAAGTGTGAATGATGCAAGTATTCGTTTGTGAACGTTGGAAACGTACACCCCTTATTAGAAAATAAAGTTGCAATGAATTTTCAGTCGCTTAGGGCTGCGTCTGGAAAACCTCCGGGAACCAATTCCTCCACCAGGGAAACAATTCGGATTTTCCTCGGAAGAGGTCTAAAACTTAACCCTCTGTACCCCGGGTGGGACTCGAACCCACAATCCCTGGCTTAGGAGGCCAATGCCTTATCCATTAGGCCACCGGGGCCGGCAGCACATGTCCCGTAATGGTCCTAGACCAGTCTCTTGGTCACCTCCCCGTGGCTCCCACGAGTTACGCACAGCCTTGCCGCTCCGTCCCGGCCTCTGTCCTGCCCCCGGACACCCGCATTCGCCCGGCGCTCCCCGGCTCCTGAGCATCGTCTGACCCCGGAGGGACCGCGCACGCACGCGCAGATGGAGCCCAAAGACCCGGGCCCACAGGTGTCAGCTCAGCCTGTTGGACTAGGGTGTGATCCTCGCTTAGGGTGCGAGCAGCCTGGGAATCAAACCCTGGGCGAGCCTTTCCTTCTCCTCGTAGGAGAACCCGGGCCCGGTGGTAAGGAGCTGGCTATGCAGCTCCTTATGTAGAAGAGAGGAGGGGGGTACCAGCCGGGGGGTTGGGAAAAGTGCCGTCCCTGTCCTTGTCCTCCTCCCTACGCGGCCCCGCAGACACGAGGTGTTACCTGGGCTCAGGTCTCCGCGGTTTTAACAGAGCTCAGTGGCCTTGGGTCTTTGTCCTAAGCGCCCTCCCCAGGGGCCCCGTATCCGACCGGCTCTGTGCCCGCGAGGATGAGAACCCAGCGTCAGCTTTCCCACCAGGGGATGGGTGTTCTTTCTCATCTCCAGATGTTGGTCTTAATGAAGCTTCCAATCACTGAAGCACCACAAACACGGTTAACACCCCATATGACCCCAGGACACCTGCGCGCACCTTCCAGAATGTGGGCTCCGGCTGCCACTGCCCTAGCGGTCACCAGGTGGGAGGAGGTCACATCACCTAGGTGAGCTGACTCGGCCAGAATCCGTTGGCGAGAACTCCGTTCCTCAAGTGGAGACATTTTTCCCCCCAGGTAATATGCTGACCCAACCCTGGGCATATTCTTTATATTTAAACTTTTAAATATAAAACCACACTAGTCATTTAAAGCTACGCTATCATGGCAAGAAATCCAAATAATCTATTAGATTTTTAAAACATTTTTATTGTGTTAAAAATGTATATATAACGCTGTTAGCCAATTTAGCCATTTTTAAGCGTACAGTTCAATTCGGTGGCATCAGTTACATGCACGGTATCATCCAACCGTCACCAGAATTTCCAAAACTTTTTAGCACGATAATCCATTATATTTTGGAGCGACACTGTCCTCAACTCTTGGGACAATTCGCATCCACCCCCTGTCCCCCGCCCCCCAACAAGCCAACCTCTCGTCTGTTACAGCTCTGGTCGTCTGGACTATATTCATGTAGCCAGTCCCCGGTGGGCTCCGGGACCCGCGGCCGGTGGCTTCAGGTTGCGGCCAGCGACGGGCCTCGCAGCTGCCTCGGGGGCGCGGGGTTGCAGACCAGGTCCTAACTCCAAGCTCCGCCCCTGCAGGCGCGCGGCGGCTCCCACGGTGCGGAGGGCGGGGCCCCGCCCAAGCGTCCTCGGGTTCCGCGGAAGGCGCGCTCCCGACGGAGGGAAAATGGTAAAGTGGAGGGGGAAAAACAAACTCTGCAGCGACCACGAAGGGACTCGAACCCTCAATCTTCTGATCCGGAATCAGACGCCTTATCCATTAGGCCACGCGGCCCCGCCGTCAACGTTTCCACAACGTTTCTCATAAAGCTGATTCAGGCGCCTGCGTGGCGTACCGCAATGCGCATGCTCCTACTGGCGAAGAGCTCCGCCCCTTCGGGCCCTATGTGGGCGGGGCCCCAAACTGGGGCCGCGCGCGGAGACAAGCCCGGGAGGCTCCGTGAGGACCGCCCTCCCGGAACCGTGCTTACGAGTTCGAGCCCCGGTGAGGCCGCGCAGGCCCCTCCAGCCCTAACAGGCGCCTTCGGAGCTCTTCCCCGACGTGGCCCCGGAGCGCGTTGGGTCAGGACTTGCCCAGCGCTCCCCCAGGCCCTGTGTCCCCCTCCTCACAGTACCGATCCGCCTGCAAGGCTCGGTCCAGGGTGTCCTGGCCCCACACGGACTCCGACCGCGTCTCCTGCATTTCCACGGCGCCGGCGCGGGGCGCCGATGGGGTGCGTGAGCTGAGACCGCGACGTGGACCCCGGCTGCCGCTTCTCGGAACATCAGGCCCAGCCTGGCCCGTGCTGGACCCCTCAGCCCCTCCGCCCGCGGGAAGGCAGGCCCAGGCTGGCTCCCAGGAGCACAAATGCACCCTTGCTGGGCGCCGGGCACTTTGCCTGCAGTCGCCCGCTGTCCCGGCTCCCTGCGAGCAGACGCATTCCCGGTCGCGGCGGTCATGCGCGGACGCTTGTCGCACGCCGGCCGAGCCCCGCGCCCGCGACAGAGGAGGAGCCGGGCTGTGGCTCGCCCCGCCCGCACCCGGGCCGGCGGCGCGCGGTCAGGCCCGCAGGCAGAGGCGGCGGCGCAGCGAGCTGCGGATCTCCAGGCAGGCCTTGCGGGGCTCCTGGCCGTCGGGACCCAGCACCGCCAGGGCGCACACCTGCCGGTTCACCTGCGAGGACACACCCGTCAGACCCAGCCGCACTCGGCCTCACTCCGAGCGGCTTCGGGGGCGCCTGGGCGGCTCAGTCGGTTGAGCGTGTGACTCTTGGTTTCCCCTCTGGTCATGATCTCACCGGTCCCGAGATGAAGCCCCTGCCCACAGCTCGGAGCCTGCTTGGGGTTCGCTCTCCCTCTCTCTCTGCCCCTCCTCCGCTCCCTACTCTCTCTCAAAATAAACAAACATGAAAAACAATTTTTTTTATCTGAGGGGCTTCAGTTCCCTGCCAGCCTGTGAAATTATTCAAACAAGCCAATCACCTCCTCCTGAGGGAAGCAGGGGGAACGCCCCCCCACTCTTACCATAAAGCCTGCAGCCCACAGCCCCTGCAGTTCACTCTGCTCCTGACTGCAACTCCCAGTGGCCCTGTGTGACAGGTGGGTCCCCTCCTCCACCCGCCGAAAGTGAGTATATGTGGCTGATAACTGCTGTCCATCTCGCCTGGCCAGCGTCCAGCACCCAGTGCGGGTCTGGCGCACCGACAGAGTAGGAGGGAGTCGCGAGAAGGATGAACCCAGCGCCCCTCCCCAGCTCTCTGCCTCTCCCCCCACACACCTCGGTCAGCAGCTCCAGAATTTCTCTCCCAGGGTCAGCTCTGAAGACCTCCACCAGCGTCTGGACAAAGTCTGAGCCTGTCTCATCCCGATAGGCCACACAGCCTAGGCCAGAAGACCAGGGTCAGAGTGTCAGACTCCCTATGGCTGCCTTCCAGTCCCCAGGGGCTCTTTGTGGGTAGAAATAGGAGGCAAGCAGACAGGACCCCAGGGGTCAGGCAAGGGAATGGTACAAAGAGCAGGAACTTCTTGCTACTGGAACAACTTGTCGCTCGATATTTGTGGAGCGAATATACAATTGGACTGAATATGGAATTCATTCACTGTGAACCTACCACCGGCTGGGCACCGGGCAGTGCCCTGGGGCAGATCCCTCTCAGAACTTACAGCGCTCGGCACGGTCAGTTCTCAGTATGTGCTCACCGTCATTACTATTATTATAAATAATAAACATGGAAGGAAGGTGGCCTAACTGCAATGGGGCTAGTGCTCCTGTGCCCCAAGTGCCAAGCCCTGGCTGCCCCTAAAGCCACTCCAGATGTCCAGCCAGGATGCAGGGCCCTGTGTAACAGGGTTTCTTGATGACCCATCCCCTTACCCTTGGCAGCCGCATAGACCATCAGGATGTCTGCTTGGGCAGAGCTCCCTGCAGTGGGGCCCCTGGAAGAGTTGCCTGTAAGAAAGACCAGCTGCATTTACCCAGCATCCTGGGACTCTACCAGCCCCAGGGCTCCCCTGTCAGTCTGGCTCAAGGACACACAGGGCAGTGGAATGAGCACAGGGCAGAAAAGGCAAATCAGAACGGAAATCTAAACAAAACAAAAAAACAACAAAAAAAAAACCCCCAAAAAACCTCGAAGCTCAGCCCTGCCACCATGTATCAACTATGTGACCTTAGAAGTGCTATTTCACCTTCCTGACTCCAAAGTTGTTCGGAGGCCTAAGTAGGGGAAGAAGCCCTTGATTTTCAAAGGCCCTTGCAGTTTTCCTTCCCATCCTCTTGGCAAAGAAAAGAGGATGCTGGGGGCAGCAGGCCCCCAGCTCGGAGCCCTGGAAATGCATGCCAGCGAGGCCACCCAGCAGGCCTCCCTGGTCAAGCCCAGCCTCCAGAAGGAAGGCACACCCACCTTGGGCATCAGCATAGATCTGGAGGACATCGGCATGCGAGGGGGTGGTCGGTGATGGCCGCAGCCAGCGCCGGAACCAAGGGAGACCTGTGGACCCCACGCCGGCATCCCTGTGCCCTGGAAAAGGAGGGGACACACAGGTTCTTTCACTCAGCAGACAGGGGTCTGTCCCCAGGGGTCCAGAGCCCACGCTCCAGAACTCCAGGGCAGGCCCGCCAGACTAGAAACATTCAGAGCACTGAGTGATGAGTGCTGAGGGTGAAATGCTCAACTTGGTGGACTTGACTTCTAGGAGAGGCCAGGAGAGGCCCGGAGAGGCCCGGAGATGGGGCAGGTAAAGTGCCAGTGCTGGGGCTTCCTGAAGGTGGACAGCGAGTCCTGGGTCGCTGAGGGCTGGGTGTGGGAAACTGGGACGGGGAGACACAGGCGGGGGAGGGAGGTAGGACCCCACTCACCCCCACGGCAAGCCTGAAGCAGAAAGATCTTGGGGCAGCCGCGCAGGGCCTTGCAGCGGCTCAGCTCCCGCACCAGTGCTTCTGGCTGCACCTCCCGCCCGTCAGCCCCCAGCAGCTGTCCCTGTGGCCCCCCGTGGGCCATTAGGGCCACAAGGGCACAGCTCACTGGGGCCTTGTGGGCATCTAGCCGCTCCCCGAACTGGGCCACCTCCTCCTGGAAAGCCTGGGGCGGGGATGAAATTGAGGCCTGGGCCGGGGCCATTGCCCCTCCCAGTATCTGGTGGCCCTCCAGGGACGCTTCTCCAGCCCCTGCCCACCCTACTTGCCACCTCCTGCCCACCTCAGGCCCACAGCGGCAGTTCTCTAACCGCCCCCCCCCCCACACACACAGCAACACCAGGCCTGGCCTAACTGGAGGTGACATGTGGGTCTAGTCTCTTGCAGCTGGGCAGGAGCTGCCTCAAAAAGTTAAGAGGCGTGAGGGGAGGGCAATGAGCTGACGGGTGTCCGGGAAGGAACCGAGACCCTCCCAGGAAAAGCGTGAGGGTCCACGTGGGGCCTGGAGCAGAGGAGTCGAGAAACAGGCAGTGTGGGAGGCTTCAGGAGGCCTGGAGCCTGGGCGTCCAGAGGCAGGCAGTGAGCTCCCCGTGCATGCAGCGGGAAGGATAGAAGGCAGACAAGGGGTGGGGGCCGGAGAGAGTCGCCAGCATCCTGGGGTTGGGGGCGCCCCTCCTTCAGAGCACCACCAGACCTCACCTGGGCTGTGGGGTCTGTCCTTAGCGTGGTCTTGAAGCTCAGGGCCTGGCACAGGGCCCCCAGCACCTCCACATCGTGCTGGGCCCCAGGCCGGCCACGGATCACAGTCAGGAGGAGGGCGGCCCTGGTCCCGGACAGGTCGTACTGAGCACTGGGGCTGGGTTCTGGCTACAGACAAGTTCAGGAGCATTCAGAGTGGTCTGAGAGCCTCCCAGCTCCTCATCTCCCCCCGTCTCAGGTCTCTCCGAGCCTCTCTCCCACTCACAACCGCTGCCACTTGGTTCACCCCAGGCTGTCCCCCTCACCTCGGGCCCCCAGGGTTCCACATCCCCCAGGCACAGCGCGCCCCGCAAGGAACTCTGAAGGACTGGGCAGTAGGTGGCCTCCGACTCTTCAGCTGTCCTGCAGAAGACCTGGGGGACCAGAGAACCCCTCAGGGGGTGCTCCATGGGGACAAAGCCGGGGAGGGAACAGGACGCTGGCTTCAGGGAACAGCCTGGCCAGCTCACGGCCACCGCAGTCTCTTTGGGGTCCCCTGCCAGAATGGAAGGAGGAAAAGACAGACGAAAGAAGGGGAGGGCATGCAGGGGAGGTCCTAGTTCAGGTTCAACATCAGGGGCTTTCCTGGAGGATGTCCTCAAGGGGAAAGTGGTTGTGCCATTCACCACACCACTCTGCACCCCGGGACCAGTGTGCACAGAGCCGGGCGCTCCCTAGAGCAGCTTGGAGCCTGTCTGGGAAGGCTCACCATGGGGGGTACCGCCAGGGGAGGGTGCCAGGCAGGGCAAAGCTGTGGAGCAGCGCCAGGGCCCACCCCTCACCTCCAGGATCACCCAGTGGCTTCCCAACTGCCCGGTGAGACCTCTGGGCCTTGAGCCCAGACCAGCTCTGGCCTCCAGGGACCCCAGTCTGACAGGTCAGTCACTGTCTGTGCAAATGTGAACAGGGATGCGCAGAAGGGTGAGCGTTGACTGGGGGAGCTCCAGGAAGGGCACGGCTGACAGCCTGGAAGGGACCGTATGAGGCTGGGACAACAGGAGGGCAGGCCAGACAGAGGGAGCCATGTGGATGAAGGCACAGAGCTGAGAGGCGGTTTGGAGTGTCCGGGGATCTTGCATGGGGTGCCGGGGGTGTGTGGGTGGGGCAGGAGGCGAGGACTCGAGCCCGATACCACTTGCACAGACAATAAAGATTCATACTGTAAATGAATGGGGGGGGGCATGTGAATGAATCTAACAGGCTCAGGACAGCACGGCAGAGCCAGGGGAAGGGACTGGTGCAGCCCCCCTCCCAGGGACGCCCCTCATCTGGGCCCCACCTCTGTTAGCAGCTGCAGCAGAGACCAGTGAGGAAAGCGGCCACAGAGCTCGCTCAGGCCGGTGAGGAAGGCTCCGGGCTGGGGGGCAGCTGGGTGGAGAAACAGCACGTCGGCCTGAAGGGAAGGTCTCGGCCCCCCTGCCCACCCCCACCTCTGCTTTGCACTGTCCCGCAGCTGGGGTCGCTGCCCAGCCCACTCACCCCCAGGAGCACTTGAGAGCAGAAGGAAAACTTTGGGGCGGCCCCACAGGGCCCCACAGCGGCTCAGCTCCCGGACCAGCTGCTGGGGCTGCCTCAGCTGCCCACTGGGGGCCACCAAGGCCACGAAGGCGCAGCCCACAGGGCCCGTGAGGGCATCCAGCTGCTCCCGGAAAGCGGCCAGCTCCCCAAGGAAGCCCTAGGGCAAGAGCAGAGGCCGGGCCTGAGTCCAGGGAGGCTGCGGCAGCAGGGGTGGTGGTGGTGCTGGGGTGAGGGCGGACATGGGACACAGGTGAGGACTCACCTGGACAGAGGCCTCCCTCCTCTGGCAGCTCTCAAAGCCCAGGGTCCGGAACATACCCTCCAGGACAGCGACTATAGAGGCTGACACCTCAGGGCTGCTGAGGGTCAAGGCCACCCTTGAACCCCGCACGCTGTACTTTCCCTGGGGAGGCAAAGCCAGAGCTGGCTGGGGTGGAGCTCAGCTGAGAGCCAGGAACGGGCTGGGCCAGGCAGTGCCCCCCACTACCTTTCTTCCCAGGCTCTCCCGAGCATCTGCTATCTGTGAGGCCACCTGCAGGGTCCCAGCCACCAGGAAGGCCATGGGGGCCAGGTGGGGGGGTTCCTCTGAGCAGAGCTTACCCCCGACCCCAGTGCCAGTGCCCTGGCTCCCAACCCTTGCCCAGCACCCAGAGCCCTGTCCTATCAGCTCTGTTCATGAGCTGAGCTGGACTCTGCCCCTTTCCCTGGAACCCTGGGTCTTGGGCCCCACTGCCCCAGTCCCTGCTCTGTCCCCTGGCCCCAGTGGGTGACTCCCTGACTGGCATTGGCACACCCTCACCTGAGCCGGGAGCACACGCCCAATCCTATTCTTAGCTCCTGGCCCACCTCCTATCTGATCTTGTTACATGGGAGTGTCTCCCTTCTGAGCCAGCCACCAGCACCAAAAACATCCGTGCCCTGCTCCCGCCAGCCCCCACTCTCTCATGCACAGCACCCACACACGCGCACACTGCGGCCGTGAGCACAAGGGGGCGAGGCGTGGTGAAGGGTGCCGCCCCACAGGGAGAAACTCCTGACTGGAGTCCTCTGTCCACAGCGAGACTCCTGTCACTTCATCTGGGAAATGGGGTCCATCACAGTGACCTCAGGAGAAAGCAAGTGTTACATGGGGGGATGGCCGAGGAAGGGCCATGGGGGCAGAGGGGCTGACAGAACATTTTTGTCTCAGCCCGCCCCCACCCCACTTCGGGAGGGCTCTGCTGGGGTAGGATGACCTCTGACGGTGTACCCCCCTACTTCCCTGCAGGCTCCAGGCTGGGGGCTGGGGAAGGGAGGGGTCAGATGTCAAGGGCAGGGTGGGGAAAGGGGCAGGGCCCATTCGGACCCAGCAGACCCCTCCCACTAAAGGATATGAGCATGGGGAGGGGGGGTGGGGACTGGCTTAGAGTCCTGCATCCCACACACCCTGCCCTGACCCCTCGCCCCACAATCAAGCCCCTTCCTTCATTTCACCAGTGAGGCCTACTGTGCTGCTGGGGCAGTGAGGGGTGCCCCCAGATGTCCTATCCTGAGCTGTCCCCAGTCCGGGGCAGGCGCTGGCTGACACGGGCAGAGGAGAGTCTGGATACTCACGGCTGTCATTTGGGACCCAACAGCCGGGAAGCCAAGAGTGCGGCTCCACCTGGTGACCACCCAGCACCAGCACCACCAGGAGGCCCAGAGGTAGGAGCTGCAGGTCCCCCCCACCCCCAGCAACCACACAAAGAACAGAACAGCCTGGAGGAAGTTTCCATATTTATTCAAAGTCCTCTGCTGTCCTTTGGAGACCAGCAGGGCCGAGCTCCTTTACGGAGCCTGTGGTCTGTCCCTGGGATTGCCACTCTGCAGACACGCAGGCGGCACTGTGGAATGCAGTGCTTAAGGAACCAGCGACGAAGTGCTGACGGAGTACTAGTGTTAAACATCACAAAGCCCACACCTCTGGAGAGGGGAGCGGCGGGGAGCAGCCGGCCCCCGCAGGCCCTGTCCTTGTCTACGCTGTCAGCCTCCTGTCCCCGGAGCCACCACCACCCTCACCAGATCGGCAGGGGGTGGCTCTCAGGGACTCACTGGGGGCAAGTCAGCTAAGACTTGCCGAGAGTGCGGGGAGCCGCGGGACAAGCAAGGCTGGGGCGGGGAGCGGGGTCCCCGCACATCCCTGACACCCCAGCCCAGGCGTCGGGAACGTGCTGGGGCCTCAGGAAGCCAGAGGGCGAGAAGGAGCGGGCCCCGGGGCGGCGCAGGGGGGCCCCTCGGGCCCTCAGCCCACGGGCTGGGCCAGCTTGGCGTGCAGGCTCTGGTGGGCGATGAGGTGCGCGCGCTGCTTGAAGCCCTTGCCGCACTCGCCGCAGCCGAAGGGCCGCTCGCCCGTGTGCACGCGCCGGTGGTCCAGCAGGTAGGAGCGCAGCGAGAAGCTCTTGCCGCAGTCGCCGCAGCCGAAGGGCTTCTCGCCCGTGTGGATGCGCCGGTGGTCGGCCAGGTAGGCGCCGCGGCTGAAGCTCTTGCCGCACTGCGAGCAGGAGAAGGGCTTCTGGCCCGTGTGCACGCCCTGGTGGCGCACCAGGTCCGAGGAGCTGCGGAAGCGCTTGTCGCACTCCTGGCACTTGTGCGGCTTCTCGCCCGTGTGCGTGCGCTGGTGGCGCGCCAGGTCGGAGCCCCAGCGGAAGCGCTTGCCGCACTGGCCGCAGCCGTGCGGCTTCTCGGCCGCCAGGTCCCGGAGCTGCCCGCGGCGCGTGGGCGGCCGCCCCCTCCGCGCCCCCGCCGGCCCGGCCTCGCTCTGCCGCGTCTCGGCCCCCGCGGGGCCCCGGGCCCCGGTTGCGTCGCCGCCACGGCCCCCGCCACCGCCGGCCTCCTCCGGCCGGGACTGCTCGCTTTGGCTCTCGGGCCCCAAACCTGCGGGCCGAGAGGGGGCGGCCTCTTCAGTTCCACCGGGTTCCGGGACCAGAGCTGGGGCGAGGCAGAAACAGGGCTCAGGGTCAGAAAGCCCTGGGCGGCAGACACCCGAGCCTCGGCCTCCGCGCCCATAAAACAGGGGCGTGATAAACTGCCGGCAGAGAAACGCGGCAGAGGCAGCGCCAAGGAAGGAGTCGGGCTGGGCTACGTGCCCGCGGAGACCTTACTGATCACACCCCTGACCTTTCCACGCCTGCGTCCACAGTGGGGCTCGGTGTCCCACAGTCTGAACCCTGGCTATGAAAACCCCACAACCGAATCGACTTAGGTAGTCTGTAAATGATCCAAGCTCTCAGTAGTTCTTACCGGAAACCGAGGAACCACATGGGTTCGGCCTGGGTCGCTCTCACCCCACAAGCTCTTGTGCCTTGGCTCAGGAACAGAGTTCAACAGGGAATGATCCTCGCCTTCCCACGGGGTCATGTGGATTAAATGAGATGATCCCCAAACAGTGTGCGGGCAGCCTCTAGCTTGGAGAGGGGCCCCAGGAGGGTGGCCCCTGAAGGGCAGGGCCCAGGCCTCTGCACATGTGTTTTCTCGGTCAGCACCTCTTCGCGGGGCAGGCCGAGGGGACCTCACAACTACTTCAGAGTCCCTTGACCTCTCAGATCCCTTGTGTGTGAACTGGGACAACACTTCTATGCTGTTGTGAGAACCACGGGCTGTGAGAATCACGGGGAAATGCCCGTATGAGAGCTCAGCACGGTGTGGGCACGTTGCAAGCACCCCCTCATGTGGTAACACACGCTCACAGGCAAACAAAAATGAACATTAACACAAAGAAGAAATCAGGGCTCCTGAAAAGACTCAGGAAAAGCCCACTTTCGAGCCAGCTAAGGAGGGTGTGAGAAGACTGAGGATCCGAGTGGGACACACAGGGGTGTGTGGCCAGCTTGGGCCAACCCTCCAGCACTGGGACCCCCCAGGAAGGCTGCTGCCTCCAGTTCAGAGGAGCCAAGGGTCCTGGCTGCACCCACTGCTTACCCAGGGCAACATTGCGGGAGTTCTCCCGCTTTATGTCCCAGAAGAGATCCCTCTGAGCAGGGTCCAAGGACCCCCATTCTTCCCGGGAGAAATAGAAGGGAATGTCTCCAAACGTCACAGGTCCCTGGAATGAGGTGAGAAAACCTGGCTCAGGACTGCCGCTCACGACTCCCCAGGCGGCCATGGTGGGAACAAGATGGGGGTTGGGATGGGGAACAGGACGGGTCCAGGCAGGACCAGGATGGATAGAAGAGGCCTTGATGAGAAGACAAGGCTCATCTTAGGGACTCGACAGCAGCGAGGGCCTCGGAGGGGACACAGGGACTAGTAACTCACGTGGACATCAGAGGCAAAGCCAGCGTCGCTTTTCTCTCTGCTACTCCCCTCTTTAAGAACAGGAAGCTGGGCTGCAGAAGAACGGAGCCTCAGAGAGGCCAGCCCAGGCCAGGCGCCGGATCGCGCACATGTACACACACACTTTCCTGGGCTCCTTAGAACAGAATAACCTTCCTGCTGCCCTCAGGGCAACACTCGGGAAGGAGCGGCCCGCTGCCCAGCCACCTGTGGCCTGCAAGCTTACTCACCGCCACGGCTGTGCTGCTCCCAGAGTACAGGTGGCCAGCTTCGTGCCCCCACCTTCACGGGGAGCCCCTTGGCGGGGGGTCCCTGGACTGTGGCCTCGGCTCCCACCTCCTCTGAGGGCACGTCCTGTGCAGGAACCACAACATGCTCGTCAGCACCGAGATCAGACGGGGGACACAGAGCTTAATCCCTGGGAAGGAGACACAGGACACGTCCCTCAGGATGAAGGGGCGTGGGGAAGGAGATCAATATGGGATCCTGGGAGAATCCAGAGGAGAATGTTCTGTGCGCCCAAGGGCATTCCCCGATCAAGCATGAGGCAAGAACAGCCCCCAAAGGCCAAAATCACAGAACCACTTAGTAAGGGGAGGTGGGGGCAGACCTCCATGCCAAGGACGGAGCCCCTCCCCAAGTGTCAAAATCTAACACCCCACAGAGAGCAGGGTTCACATGGACAGCTCCCTTCTCACACCCACTCTGGTGCTGTCCTGACACATATCACTGTACCCCCAGGGCCTGGCCGACAGCAGAACGGGCGTTAAGTATTTGCAGAACCTGCGTGGAGCTGAAATCTGCCTTTGAACATGACCACTTTGGTCCTGCTGCTGCCCTCCAAAGTCACCAAGAATCAGTGACTCATTTGGACAGTCTTTCAGAAAGGCGACACCTGTTATGATGTGCTCCTGCGGCTGCTCCCCACCCCCCACCCCCCGCTCTGCGTCCCCACCACCCCTGGAGAACTTGTTTCTATGGAGATGGCCACCTCTCTTCAGCCGGGTGCCCCCGGGTGTGGGAGGGGCCCCTCACCTGTGGCCACGCTCCCGCCGGCTGCTTCTGCAGGACCTCCACCAAGGCAACGGCCTCCTCACCACTCCCCGGACGCCGCTCGCGCACCCAGTCCTGGACGCCTCCGGGCAGCACGCTCAGGAACTGCTCCAGCACCAGCAGCTCCAGGATCTGCTCCTTGGTGCGCAGCTCGGGCCGCAGCCAGCGGCAGCAGAGCTCCCAGAGCTGGCTGAAGGCCTCGTGGGGCCCGCCCACGTCCCTGTAGCAAAAGTGCCGAAAGCGCTGGCGGCAGGCCTCAGAATCCCTGCTGTCTTCTTGCTGGGCAGAGTCCTGTTCCCACGAGGAATCTTCCACCTTCACAATCAGCAGCCCTTCTCCCTCCCCAGGGGCCTCATCCTGAGGCTCCAGGGGTGCTGCCATTCCCCTGGCCTAAGGACTGGGTGGCCTCAACCTGGGCCTGCGAGCCTGCCCTTCAGTCTCCCAGAGGGATTCCCTGTGGCAGCCGGGTGGGCATCTGGGCGCAGACTCCTGGGGAAAAAGCAAAAAGCGGGGGGTGGGGGGGGCAGTACATGAGCAATCACCAGCCTGCTCCTGGCCTTTCTTGGCCCCGGTCTCTTTTTTAGGCTGTCCTCTAAGGCCTTGCTCGTGTGACCTTTTTCTACCAAAACAGGTCCACAGCTCCTTACCCTCAGCTCTGAAATCCCAAACTCCCAGATTTTTACTCCCCAGCCTACTGATATGAACGTATTTATAATCTCTATTTATCTCACTTAATGTAAACGTTCCTATGTATTTATTCGGTTTTGTAAATAGTCATCAAGCTGTACGTACCATGTGTATTTCTATATGTGAACTACACCGTGATTAAAAAAATTAATAGGTTTGATTATTGAGTATTGCTGCAGACTGTGCTGGTGGGGTGACTTGATACACCATGTGTACTGTATTATCGGCCTCAAATTTGGAAACTTCCGAATTCCAAAACACATCTTGGACCTTGGGTGCCAGCAAAGAGCTCACAGACACCAGTCTAAGCCATTTATCCACCGGTACATACGAATGAATGACATGTATTTACACCCTACATTGCTGCTCTTCACAATACTCCTGAAAAGTAAGGATTCTGAAATTCTCCTTAATTGCTCTTTTAACCAAAAAAAAGTGACACAGACCATTGTAATAAAAGGGGTTGGGATTTAAACAATACAGAAACACATAAAATAGAAACTCCCTTCCGTTAATTCAATTGCACCCTCCCATGAACAGCCTGACATATGACCTCCCAGACTTTTCCCTGTACATCTACTGAAAATGTACCCATAGAAACGGGGAAAACCAAGTATTTGTGACGGGGAAAACCAAGTGTGTGTGTGTGTGTGTGTGTGTGTGTGTGTGTGTTTACATAAATGAGGTCTTACTGCACATACTATTTTACAACTTGCTTTTCCACCTAACAATGCTTCTTCATTAGCAGCTCTGGAAGATTCCACGGCATGGATGAGCTCCAGTTTCTTAACAGGTACCCGAGCAAGGCGTTCAGGTTGTTTCCAGTCCTTCTCTACTACACACTAAGCACTTTATTTACTGTATGCTTCCACTCCTCACAACACCCCTGAAAGGTACGCGCTCCATTCTCATCCTCCAGTGACCAAGGAGAAGGCTGCGCTCGGAGAGGGCCGGGGACTCACCGCGTCGCTCGCAGGCCGCGGCGGGCGAGAAGGCGGACCTGGCCGGAGCCCTGTGCTGCGACCCCCGGCGGCCTTGCCTGCGCGCAGCTTAGAGGCAGCGGACGGGCAGCGGGTGCAGGCGCGCCCCCAAACCCCGCACTTCCCAGCGGCGCGTGCCCCCTTCGGCCTCCGTCTCGGGGCGTCGACCCCCGCCGCCCGGAGCCCCGCGGTTGACGTCTGAGCTCGGCGGCCCGCGTCGCCGGTCCCGCCCCCAAGACACACACCGCCCACAACCGCCCAGGGTTCCCAGTTCCGCCGCCAGGTTCCTGCGCCGGAAGTTCGCGCGGGGGTCGTCGGGAAACACCATGGCGCATGCGCCGCAGCCAGCACTCGAACTACACGCCCCAGGAGGCCGTTCGCCCATTGAGTCCGCCTTCTCCCCGATGGATAGCCAATGAACGGGGAGAATTTCCAGAGGTGGCCAATCAGGAGGCAGCGGCGCCCTGGGCGTCAACATCTATGCCCGGCAAACTGAGGTCTGTGTCTAGATTTGTCCTTTCAGGTTTCCCTCCCTTTCTGGCCACTAAAGGGCGAAAAGGGAAAGACAAGGCTGGGCTGGTGCCCGAGACGGCGTCTGGCCCAGCCACGACTAGAGCGTCCGAATCGCCAGAAGGGATTACCTGAGGACGAACTCTTCCTTCCGCCCTCCTGGAGTCAGTCGAGGACAGAGGGCCGGAAGCCCGCGCGCGACCCAGGAACTGGAGCTCGGCCCCGGGAGACTCATTTCCAGCCTCTTGGGTCCCGCCCTCGCCTCAGTCTTAGTCGCCCCTAGAGAGGCGTGGAGCTTCCTGGGACGTGCAGTCCAGTGAGGGACGCGGAGCCTCCTGCGGCAATTCTTCGCCCCCGAGCGTCGGCCTGGGTCGTGCAGCGGGACGCCGCTGCAGGCGGGGACGCTGACCCCGGGGACCCCCGCCGCGCTTTCCCACCGGCAGCTTCGTCTGCGGGGCGGCGGGGTCTCCTTTCCGTGTATATGTACCTGCTCCCACACTCTACTTCTGCACCTGGGGATCTGAGGCTCCAGCTCTTTTCCTGAAATATAAAGAGCTCCCTTGTTATGATTTGTTTTGATTACGCAAGTATTGCGTGCTTAGTGTAGAAAAGAAAATTCAGAAAGTGTGAAACATGATAAAGTTATCTGTACCCACAAGGCTAGCTCCACCAATCTGCTCAAATGTCACTCCCTCCAAGTGGCTTTCCCTAACCCTATGTAAACAGCACCCCGCCGTGCTTCTGCCCAGCCTTAGTTTTTGTTTTATCGCTGCCTGACAGACTTGCCTAATAGTTGTCTCCCTGTACTCGAGTATAAGCCCCGTTGAGATCAGCGTTTTCACTGCCCTACTCCCAGCACCTGGATTTGTGCCGGGCATAATACTAGTTGAATAACAATATTTGTTGAATTTGTTGAATGCAAAGATAACTGAAGGTGAAAAAATATTCCTAATAAGGCCATTCAGAAGTGAGCATAATTAACATTTTAGCCTGTTCTTATCCATCTATGAATATCTGTACTGTAAATCTGGAATCATTCTATGTAAGTAATGTTGGTTGACTCAAAAGTCTATCAAAGATATCTTCCCATATCACCATATATAAATAAAATGCATCTGTTTTGCAGACTGCATAGTATTCCATAGCATGGAAGTTCCATACTTGATTTAAAATCGCTTCCTCTTGGGCAATTAGCATTTTCCCATTTTTCTGTATTTTCACATCGTTTATGCCAACACCCCCCCTCCACCGTTGGCTTGAACAACTTGCTGGAGGGCATGAACCAAGCCTACTCTGTGAAGACTGTTAAAGTGGTTGGTGCTGTGCTTCCTCCCTCTGCCCACTGCCCCGTGGAACCCCTCCCCACCCCCTACTGGCCAGGCCAGGTGAAAAACTGCCCAGAGGAAAAGAAACTTGAAAGTCCCCTTTTCTAGGTGTGGACTTACAGCGTTCTTCCATCGCCCTCTACGGACAAAGACTAGCATCAAGTTGGCGAGCAAAGGAGAAAGTCCTACAGGCTCTGCTATCACAAAGCGTGACAAGATGTATGTGTTGGGGGCTGAGGAACAATAAATAACTGGCACATTTATCGTGTGTGTTATTGGGCATTGCTGGTAGATGACAAGTTATTTGTGTACAATTACACTGAAATTAACCACCCAGTGGCACTTCTTTTTCTTCCTAAAGTAATTTTAGTTTATTTTTCTAGCTAGGAAATATATAAATAATGGAAAATGAATCTTTCCAGAAAATTTGTATCTATTTACAGAATTTATACTCATTATTTTCTCAGTCTTAGTCCAGAACTCTCTAAACAATTAAAAATTGAGACCAGTAGGCATCACTGTCTTAGTTAATGAACATAATTTCGGTGATTTATAATTGTCCATTGTTTGTCTCTGATATATATCCATGCTCATATTAAGGAGCATCTATTCTCATTTGCAGCAGAAAGACTACTAGTTCTTCCCCAATGTCAGTTTTCTCCTTCTACAGTAAGGATTTTGGGGGGGCGTCTGGGTGGCTCCGTTAAGCATCTGATCGGCTCAGGTCATGATCTTGCAGTTTGTGAGTTCTAGCCCTGCCTCAGGCTCTGTGCTGACAGCTCAGAGGCTGGAGCCTGCTTCAGATTCTGTGTCTCCCTCTCTCTCTGCCTCCCCTCCCGCTCCCGCTCTGTCTCTCTCTCAAAAATAAATAAGCATTAAAAGAATTTTAAACGTTTTCAATGGGGACATGGCCATTCAGAATAAGGAGTATGTGTTCCCAGCCTCCCCCGCAGCTAAGTATGGCCACGTACTTAAACTGAAGGCATTGAGATGTGAGCAGACGTGATGTATGTATCTTACTCGAAAGGAATGGGTTATGTCTTCCTTTTTTCCCCAGCTGCTAGCAGAAATTTGGACCCAGTGGCATGGGCCATGCCGATGGAGGTAACACCCAGAGATATCAAAGCAATAAGATGGAAAGTGTCTGGATTCCTGATGATTGTGGAGCCACCAAACTCGCCCTAGATTTATACCCAGGCAGTGACGTGAGAAAGAGAGATATGGTGTTTAACCCACTGCATTTTGGACTTCTGTTACAACCAGAATGTATACCCTGACTACCATTATTGCCTACTAAGAGGTTTTTTGGTTTTTGTTTTCATTAAAGATAGATGATAAAGGAGCGCCTGGGTGGCTCAGTCGGTTGAGTGTCTGACTTCGGCTCAGGTCTTGATCTCGAGAGTTGAAGCCCCGTGACAGACTCTATGCTGACAGCTCGGACCCTGGAGCCTGCTTCAGATTGTGTGTTTCTTTCTCTCTCTCTGCACCCCCCCCCCCACCACTCTCTCTCTCAAAAACAAGCACCCAAAAAATTTGTTAAAGGGGCGCCTGGGTGGCTCAGTCGGTTGAGCATCCGACTTCAGTTCAGGTCGTGATCTCACGGTTTGTGGGCTCGGCTCTGTGCTGACAGCTCAGAGCCTGGAGCCTGCTTCAGAGTCTGTCTCCCTCTCTCCCTGCCTCTCCTCTGCTTGCGCTCTGTCTCACTCTGTCTCCCACATATAAATAAATGTAAAAAAAAACTGTTAGATGATAAAAATAAAAATATTTTTATTATTTCCCCTATAGGATATTGGATATTCAGAATTTCCATGTCTTCCTGCCTAAATTTTGACAGTTTAAAAAAAATTTTTCTAAGAAATTGTTCCTTCCTCTACAATTTCAAATTTATTAAGATAAAGTTGTACATGGTATTCCCATTTGATAAAAAAATTTTAAATTAGCATGTACTGAGCCACCTGGGCGCCTCAGTCGGTTGTCTACCTCCACCTCAGGTCATAATCTCACCGTTCCTGGGTTTGAGCCTGGCATCAGTCTCTCTGCTATCGGCGCAGAGCCCACTTTGGTTTCTCTGTCTTCCTCTCTGTCCGACCCACATGCGTGCTCTCTGTCTTTCAAAATAAGAAATAAAACATTAAAAATCAGCATATATGGTTAAATCCTACTCCTTGCTTTGGCATCGTGAGATGGCACTTTACTGGTGGTAGAGCAGCGGGCTAGGAAGGGCCTTGTGGACTCCGTGGGATAGGGCTGCCACACCAGTCCTGACATAGGCTGCCTACCTCCAGCCCACCTGCACGTGTTGTCTTGAGAAATACACTTACATCTTGGTTAAGGTTCTGCTATTTTGGATCTCTGTTACTTGAAGTTGAACTGAATCCTAGCTGATTCACTACCTCATATGATTGTGATAAGGATTAAGTAAGTAAGAGAATACACATAAGGCCACTTAGCCCAGCACTAAGTTTTAACACACAGGAAGTGCTCAATAGAGTGGTTAGTCCCAGGGACTTATGCAACGGCCAGGAACCTGTCACCTGGGCATGCCCACAGGAGTGTGGGGTACATAAGAAGCTATAGGATTTAGGCCCTCCAGGCATTTTTTCCCTTTTCTCCTGAAGATTTGAGCCAAACTTGTTCTGGTCAGTGGCCTGGGGGAGCGGGGTGTAGTATTAATCTTCATGATCAGCCTAGAACTTTGTTAGTTGGGAACAGAAAATCAGGTGCTCTAGGAGGTGACAGAGGTGCAGGCCACAGAGTGCTGTCTTTGCAACCCAGGCAAGGGAGCCTGCCTGACCACAGCCACAGGCCAACTGGGGAGCATGAGGACCAGGAAGGTTGGATCATCCTCATGACCTCCTTTCTCCACCCTCAGTGCCACACCAAGGAGAAACCTCAGACCACAACCCTGGGTAGTGTCACCTTCTAGCCTCCTCTCATGCAGTCACCTCCCACCTTCTCTCCCATGGAGAGGTGTCATTTCAGCTCTCCGAAAGTCAGTCTCTTCCTCATGGCCGGGCCTTTATTCATTCTGTTCCCCGTGCGAGGAAAGTTCTGCCCCAAATCGAATAAAAAGATTTCTTGTCTTCTCCAAGTCTCAGCTTAAAACTTCCCTCCTTGAAGAGGCCCTTTCTGACACTCCGTTCCTAACATCCTCCAGTGCGTCACCTGTTCCTTTCTTTCTGGTGTTTGTCAGTACTTGAAATTAATGTTTGTGTCACTCATCTGCTTGTCGGTCTCCCTCACTAGATCGGAACCCCGAGAGGGCTAGGATCTTGTTCTGGCCTTTTCACCGCTTATTCCTCAACGTTTAGCAAAGAACCTGGAACGCAGGCATTCATTTCGTGTTGGAAAAATGCATGAGTGAATGCAGCAAAGCCCCTATTTAACGTTTCCCAACCCTTCACCTCCCTCCACACACCACCCAGAGCCACACACCCCCACCCCCCCGCACTGGCCACCTCAGTCTCCCCGACTCCCCCAGGAAGATGACTGCTCTCTCCTTCCAGGCCATTCCCGCACCCGCACCCAGCTCTCCCTGGCAGCACGCAGGCCCTGCTCCGAGGTTCGGAAGGTGCAAGAGCGCCGGCGGGAGGAGTGCAGGCACCCGCCGAGCTCCAGTGCAGGGGCCGTAGGTTGCAGCTGGGTTCGGGCTCCCGGAGTCCCCAGCCCGCAACGAAAAGAAGGGGCTGGAGGCGCGAGGCCGGAAGTGGCTCTGGCCCGGGCTCTCAGCCCCTCCGCCCCTCCGCCCGCGTCCTGTCTAGGACCGCAGGAGGCTTTGCCTCTCGGTAAGCCCAGGGCCGGCTGTGAAGCCTCGGGAGTTGTTGAAGCCAGGAATCCAGCACCTGGTCTTTGGTCTCTTCTGAGCCGGACGCGTGGCAGAGAGGAAAAAAAATCGTCAAAGCGGAGATTTTCGGCTATTGTCCGGCAACCTTGGGGCTGGCGGAGGGGAGGGGTGCGAGAAAGGATCCTGATTGGCCGGTTCCGCTGGTGCCCGCCTCCCGCCCCTCCCCCAGACATCTGATTGGCTAAGGACCGAGCTGGGGGCGGGACCTTCCGGGACCCATCCTCTTCGCTGTGATGCATCTCAGTGGGGTTGTCCTGATTACGAGAAGCCCCGCACGCGGCCTGGCCTCGTTACCCCGCGGAGTCACCCCACCACGGGAGGAAATGCCCCCGAACCGAGCAGGGCAGCAGAGCCAGCTGGGTCCTGAGCCCCTTCGACAAGCACTGGGCTGTGCCTTCGGGCCGCACAGGGAGCGGAAGGGGAGCCCACAGAGAATTTTCACCGCCTCCGCCCTCCTTTCTTTTGACCGCGCAGGCGCAGGTGAACGGTGAGCACCCAGGCCACATCCGAGCGGATACCCATAGACACGAAGGCCCTTCCCTGGCATCCCCCCGCCCGGCCAGCTACCTCTCCCCGCCAAATCGTGAACACCCTCCCGTCTGACATTCTAGGCCCTTCCAAGACACCTCAGCTACCTCTGCCGTCTTAGTTGCTCCTGTCAAATGTTTTCTAAATTGCCAAGTTCCACTCTTAAAATGTTCTCGCCAGCCTTGTCCCAGAATGGTGGCCTCTGTATGGGTCCCTAGGGAGAAGTGGACTGAGAAGACCCACGGGGCCCTTGGAATCGTGACCCTCTACATGGTGCTGTGAAAAGGGGAAACAATTTCTCCTGGGTAGCATGGTCTCGGAGTTCCCCAGAGGCCAGAGTGAAGTCTTTAAATGACCCTCTGGCTCACTCGACAGATCTGAGTGGTTCAAGTCTCGGTACACTGGCCATGAAGCCCAAGGAAGCAAATGAATGCACTCTGTGTGCTAAGCTTGCACCAAGTGACCAATGCTCTCTGTTGTTGTAATAAGTGCCCTTCCTGGCTCTCTCTCTTTCATCAGAAAACAAGTCCTGGGAGCAGCAAGCCTGCTTTATGGGTACAAGTCCCCCTAGCCCCTTACACTGAGCCAGGCAGAGAAATCCCAGTTCTGAGTGACCAGAGCCATGAAGACGAGCCGAACGGAGAAAACAGCCGTCTTTGTCGCCTCTTCAAGAAAGAGCCATCTAATTCAACCATTCTGCAGCAACCCAACCCTAGATCCCACTGAGACCTCCCAGCACAACCAAGTTCTCCCTGGGCCCCAGCTTGTCAGCAGCTTCCTGGCATATCTAGCTGATTACATACCCCCCCACACTTGCCATCTCTAGCTGGGCCCAGCACCCCTGAAGGTTAAGTTTACAGTCTGTCTTACTCTTTAGACAGCCCTACCTCATAACATGCACTAGACAGTCAACAGTTGCGGGGTGCATGGAGAAAAGGAGTATTTTTTACACAATAAAGGTCCTGGACTTGAACGCCAGCTCCCAGCTCACTGGTTGTCGGCTAAGTTATTGGGCTTCTCTCTCGTCCCGTTTCCTCATCTACAGAACTGGGACGGAATCCACTACTCAGAGTTCTGGAGCGTAGAAGCAACATATATATGGCACTTGGCCCCACGCCTGGCAGGGCAGCTGCTCGACTGGCAGCTCTACTACTCTCAGTCCAGTCTCCTGTTCGAGCTCCCCTAGAGCTTGATCCCTGGGAGCAGGCGGAGCCTCAACAGCCTCCCTCATGCAGAGGTCCTCAAGGTCAGCCGATGTCAGAATTGAATGTTATCTTGGGAGCCAAGCTGCAAATCTTGGATAATAAGCAGGCTGAGCCCATTCCTCCCCAGGGAACAAAAGATAAAGAATGGGAAATGGAAGCTACAGAGGTCAAAACCCAGAAGGCCAAGAGTAAAAGAGCCAGACAGAGGCAGATAGGGCAAATTATAAAGGGCACGTAAGAAGAGGCCGAGGAGGTGAAAAGTAGCGGAGGGTGCTGGCGGCAGCCTTGGAAGGCACCAGGAGGGCCAGTGGTCCCTGCTAAGGGAGGAATCCTCACTGGATTACAGCTGGGCCCCAGTGGAAGCAGATGGAAAATGTTCAGTCACAAAGCAGGCCCCCAGTGCCTGAGACAGGAGACAGAGCAGCAGTTCCCAAGGTGGCACAGCCCTGCTCCAGCTCCCGAAGAGCCAGGGGAGGGTCCAGGGCTCAGCAGGCAATGCCCCTGGGACCAAAGTGATGGCGGCGGCAGCAGACCGCCCGGGCAGCGGGACTCACGGTCTCAGAAGCGGCTGGTTGGCTTCAGGTTTGGAAACCTCTCTGTGCCCGGAAGCCTTTGCTCTTAGACTTACGGTCCTGATGCTCTGGAGCGGCCCCGAGCCAGGTCGAGGCTGGGGAGGGGAGTACCCAAGCCCCACAGCGAGGACCCAGGGACGCCTCAGCCACGCCAACGTGGCTGACCGAGGCGGCCCCCCGAGTCGGTCTCACCACCAGGGCCCCACGAGACAGAGCGTAAGCGGTGGCTGGAATTCCAAGGCCTTTAATTCGCAGCTAGCGTGCCTGCGCCTCGCCCCAGCTCCTCTGGGTGGTCGTGCCCCGCCCCCATGCCAGCACCTCCCACTCCCTGCCCACACCCCCTCTCACGCAGCCCCCGCGCCCCCCCCACGGCCGCCCCCCTCCCCCCAGCCTCCTAAGTGGGAGCAGGCGGGGGTGCCGCCAGGGCCCCCGCCGCCCCCAGCATCAGCACGGCCAGGGCCTTGGGCCCCGTGGTGTGGATCTTCTCGTGCCGGTGCAGGTTGGAGCGGCGGCTGAAGCTCTTGCCGCAGAGCGGGCACGAGTAGGGCCGGACGCCGCGGTGGGTGCGCTGGTGCGCCGTGAGGTGCGAGCTGTGGCTGAAGCTCTTGCCGCAGTCGAGGCAGTGGTAGGGCTTCTCGCCCGTGTGCGTGCGGTTGTGCGCGATGAGGTTGGAGCGCTGGCTGAAGCACTTGCCGCACTCGGGGCACGGGTAGGGCTTGACCCCGGTGTGCGTGCGCTGGTGCGTGACCAGGGCCGAGCTCTGCGTGAAGCACTTGCCGCAGATGGGGCACTTGTGCGGCTTGGCGCCCGTGTGGGTGCCCTGGTGGGTGACCAGGTCCGAGCGGCGGGTGAAGCGCTTGGCGCAGCGGTCGCACACGTAGGGCTTCTCGCCCGTGTGGATGCGCTGGTGCTGGATGAGCGTCGAGTGGTGGCTGAAGCTCTTCCAGCACGACGGGCAGGTGTAGGGCTTCTCGCCCGTGTGGATGATCTGGTGCTGGATGAGGTGCGAGCTGCGGCCGAAGCGCTTGCCGCAGTCCGTGCAGGCGTACGGCTTCTCGCCCGTGTGCGTGCGCCGGTGCGTCACCAGGTGCGAGTGCCAGCTGAAGGCCTTGCCGCACTGCTCGCACGCGTACGTCTTCTTGCCCGCGTCGCCGTCGGGCGCCAGGCCCTCCTCGCTGCTCTCGGGGGTGCCCGTCCGCCCCTCGCTGGGTTTCTCGGCGAGGCTGGCGTCAGGCGGGTCGGGTCCCGCCGGCCTCTCGTCCGGGGGGCCCGGCTGCGCATCGTCTCTGGCTGCCCCCGAGCTCTGGCCGCTGCCCGCTTGCTGCCCGCGCGGCAGGCCGTCCCCCTGCGCTCTCCCCACGCGGCTCCTGGACGACTTCGCGTCCCCGAGGGCTGCCGGGGCCGGCTCGTCCTCCCCCACCTCAATGGCTCCTGGGGAAAGAGGGTTTCGAGAGAGAGAGAGACAGACAGACAGACAGACAGACTTTTGAGAGGGACCCAAGGAGACTCTGGAGATGGAGGTAAGAGCAGGGATCCTGGAGGTAAAGGCCACCCCCAGCTGGCAGGCCTGCCCCTGGAAGGGCCCTGTGTCTGAACCCCAGGGGAAACAGAGAGCCCACGCTGAGGAGGGGCACCTGGGAGTGACAGCAGTGACCCCACTGCCCGACGCCGGGGCGCCCGCCCACCGGCCACCCCTGCACGCACCTGTCTTCTCCTCATCTCCCATCTGCCGCCAGGAGCTTGAGGCCTCACCCTTGCCCTGTCCTTGGGAGGCCCAGAAAGGTCTGCTGAAGGGAAACCCTGGCCAAAAAGAGACAAGAGACGCTGTGCTCAGTCACCAAGCCGCACGGTAGGGGACATCTCCTCCCCGCCCCCACCTGCCAAGTGAGGAGGCAGCTCTGCACACTCGGGGTAAAACTGAGTGTGCTCACACATCACTCGGGGTCAGATGTCCACCTGTCTCTAGGAAGCACGATTCGGGGTAATTGCCAGACACACGCCTCTCAGGGCTGAACTGGGCTCCATCTAGCTTCCCTGAAGGAGCACCCGGAGTAAGGGAGAGGGGCTGCGTGAGGCCAGCTGCCGACACACAGGCCCCGCGCAGCGGCCAGCAGTGTCTCCCGCTCCCCCACCTTCCCAGACCGTGGGCAGAAAAGGCTCCCGGGGGAGGGGCAGTGGGGGAAAGGAAGCCAAGCGGGAGGCCTGGGCGAAGAGGCCAGCGGTGCTGACCACCCAGAAGTCAGGGAGCAAAGGCGCACTGGCCAAGTCCCGTGGGGCGAGAGCCTGGGGATTCTGCTCAAGTCAGTAAGAGAGTGGAGGAGCCCAGCCTCGACGCCCTGATCTAAGCCCTGCGCCAGGGAAGGAATGTGTTGGACCAACCAGTGGGTTTAGGGCATTCGTGAGGCTTGCCCTGGGGCTGTGGATGCGGCTCAGTTCCCTGTGATCTCCCAGGACTTGCCCCGACCTGCTGCTCTGCACCCTGGGGGTGGCTAACAGTGGGTGTGAGCAAGCCTGAGATAATTAAAGGACTGAGCTGCCCCACCCCCGAGGCCCACCATCAGGGTCAAGGGGGGAATTCCCAAGCCCCGGCTCCACCGGACTAGCAAGTGTGTGACTGACGTGTACTGAAAGACAGACAGACTGGATGAACGAATGAGTGACAATGAATGAATGAATGAATGAGGTCCGTCAGACCTCATAGAATTCTGCCAAGAAAATCAGGGTCTGAAAAACATCTCACTTACCATGAGAAAAACTGAGGGAGCCAAGGTCCCCACTCAAAGAGGACAGGCCCCTCCGGGTGGGTATGAGACAGCTCAGGGCCTAGGGGCCTGGAGAGAGGAGCTGACCATGACCTGCCCCACCCCCCGGCCAGCAGCCCTGATCCAGATCCCAGCTTCCCATGCAGACACGCCTCAAGTGGGCTGGGAGGAGCAGCAACGTGGGGGCAGAGGACCGAGCACTTCAGAAGAGCGAAGGGCAGAACCCCCCTCCTAGGTCAGTCCTGCCCCACGGCGGCCCCTAGCCGCGTGGGGCTATCGCAATTCAAATGTGAGCTGATTTAAGTGACATTAATAGGGGCGCCTGGGTGGCTCAGTCGGTTAAGCGAAGGATTTCGGCTCAGGTCATGATCTCACAGTTCGTGGGTTCGAGCCCCGCGTCGGGCTCTGTGCTGACAGCTCAGAGCCTGGGGCCTGTCTTCGGATTCTGTTTCTCCCTCTCTCTCTCACCCTCCCCTGCTCATGCTGTCTCTCTCTCTCTCTGTCTCTCTCTCTCTCTCTCAAAAAAAAAAAAAGAAAAATAAAACGTTAAAAAAATAAAAATAAAAAAATACAGTGACATTAGTAAATAAAATAACAAGTCAGCAGCTCCAGCCACGTTTCTCGTGCTGAGCAGCCCCACGTGGCTGGGGGCTCATGGCTGCCCCGACAGGACACCAGGAGCGCACGTCCTTCACCAGGAAGGTGCT
This sequence comes from Cryptoprocta ferox, assembly GCA_028646485.1. Taxonomy (NCBI): domain Eukaryota; kingdom Metazoa; phylum Chordata; class Mammalia; order Carnivora; family Eupleridae; genus Cryptoprocta; species Cryptoprocta ferox. The sequence goes on along the minus strand of CM053564.1, from coordinate 2,346,663 downwards.
AGAGAACAGCGCGGCCCAGAGGAACGGTGAGAAGGACTGTAAGCCCTGGCAGGGGAGGAGGAGGTAAGGGCGGGAGGCCCCACCTCGGGCACGACCGCGGCCCTTACCCAAGGACAGCCCGTTCCTCTTCTGCAGGACGTCCCTGTAGACGTTCTGCTGCGCGTGGTCCAGCCGTCCCCACTCCTCCCGGGAGAGGTACAGGGCCACGTCCTCGAAGGTCACCGGCATCTGAAACAACACACAAGGGCCACTCTCCAGGACACGCCAGGACCCCCTGGAGGGGCACAATGGCTCCAAGCGGAGGGCCGCCCGCCTCCCGACCCTTGGCCTGGAGTGAGCCCTGCCCTCACGTCTGCTGCTGAAGCAGGACGGCCATCCGAGGGTGGCTTCGCGGGGGCAAGAACAAGGCAGCTGTGTGCAACACAAGGGACAGAAACAGGCGTCCTTTTCGGGCACCACAGCCACCGCTCAGGCTCCCCACGCACGCCCCCTCCAGTGCCAGCCATCGGGTGCGGCTCGCATCCAGGGGACGATTGACAGTCGGAGACGCCGTTCCTCCACATCCCTCTGCTTTTCCCCCAGCCTTGGACTTGGACGGGGACACTCACCTGGGACCAGGCGGTGAGGAGCGCCGCAGCCATCTGCCGGTCTCTGGTCCTCCCCTCGAGAGAGAGCACAGGCATCTGGGGGGAGGGGAGGGCTGAGAGAGGACAGAGGTGCTCAGGGCGGCCGCCTCACCCCGCCTACCAGGGACACCCACCGCTGCCTCTAACTGCACCCCAACCTGACCCAAGAAGAGGGTCAGTAGGCTCTGAGGCTGTGTGGGAGAGGCATCTGAGGGACAGGCGGGCAGACATCTGGGCATCTCCTTGGAGAGCTCATGCCCTCCCCGCCTCTGCTTTGAGCCTCCACCTCTCTCCAAAGCTGCCACCGAGAAAGTGCCCCTCTCCGCGCCCCTCTCCATCCTTCTCACCTCCTCCAGGCAGGAAAAGAACTTTCTCCTTAGAGCCCTGGCTTAGGGACACCCAGCCCTGTGCTCCTCGAGTCCCGTCCCCCTGCGATGCCCCCTCAGGCTGTGGCTCTTCTGGCTCCGACTTGATGTGGGGTGACTCCTGAGCAGCTCCCACGGGCACTGTGTCCTCGGACTCAGAAAGCATTTCTTGACAAGGATGCGTGTGACCTGGAACCTGGGAACGACAGCCCCCATCAGCACCCGGGCAGAGAATGGGAGACGCAGCCGAGCCCCACACCTGAGGGTCCTGGCAGCCACCAGCACCCAGGTGGCCAAACGCACGCAAATGCAGTTCACCACTGGCCTTGCTTCCTTCTCGCGGCCCTGGGGCCCCGCACATGTCTGGTGCACCCCCACAAGGCCGGGCCAGCACGGGAAGGAAGGGAGGCTCGAGGCCGGGCCAGGACGGGCGGGCCAAGAGCCCACCGAGCAGGTAGGAGCCTCTTCCCTGCTCCAGCCTCGTCCTCCACAGCAGTGTGGGCTGTTACTCTTTCGTGTATGGGGACACCACGTGCAGTGGTTTGAATGGTGTCCCCCCAAATTTCATGTCTGCTCAGAAACTCAGAATGGGACCTTATTTGGAAAAAAAGGTCTTTGCTGATGTAAGCAGCATTCTGCATTTAGGCCGGGCCCTAGATCCAATGACGGGCGTCCTTATAAGAAGAAGAGATGCAGACGCACAGAGAAGGCCACAGGAAGAGGGAGGTGGAGCTGGGGTGAAGCCAAGGGACACCTGGGGCCACCAGATGCTGAGAGGCAGAAGGATCCTCCCCTAGAGCCTTGGGAGGGAGCCCTGCGCTGATCGGGGTTTCCGGCCTCCAGAACTGAGAGAACGCTGATCGGGGTTTCCGGCCTCCAGAACCGAGAGAACGAATTCTGGTTGTTTTATGCACCCAGTTTGTTACACAGACACAGGAAACTCATACACCCAGGCTCAGAGATCAGACCACGGCCCAAGATCACAGAGCCTGTGACTGGCCCGCCAGGACTTGAACTCAAGGTGTATCTGACTCACAAGTCACCCCCGGGGCCACCATTTCCTGAAAATGACAGGGAGGTATCATGTGGCCTTGGGCCATTTCCAGCCTGACTCAATTTGGTCACAGAAGGTGGAGTTTTTTAGTTTGGAGAAAAAAGCCCAAGGGTACTGCTAACTGTGCCAAAGCCTATGCCCACCTTGGTCTGACAGAAGGAAACCTCCCCCCGGCTCACCCCTGCAGCACCACCCACCGCACTGGTTCTAGGGTTCTCCAGGGTCCTCCTAACTCATCCCCTCCTCACACCAGGCTCTGCTGGGAAGGTCAGGCAACCAGGGCTCGATCCAGACCAGCCCCTCACTCGCTGCTCAACCCTGCGTGGGCACCGCCTTCCCACAAATCTCAAGAGCTTTGGGAAAGTCACTTCCTTTGCATTGGGAGGCCCCTGGTGAGGCCTCATCATCGCCCACAGCACAGGCACTGGCCAGGCTTCTGGGAACTCAGGCCTCTCCCCCCCCCACCCCACCTCCACCTCTGTGTATGTTAAGGTCTCAAAGAGAAGACCCTGAGGCCGGGAGGCAGAGGGCCTGGGAGCCACACAAGCCAGGCAGTCTCCAAGACTCAGCTACTCTGCCTCATGCACAGATCACCTGTGAGAAAAAGCTGCCCACTCTGGAACATTCTGGATAAACACAGAGTGGGGCCAGAAAGAATTATTATAAGTATACTGTGTGAGCTGACAGAACCCAACAGCAGCAGAGCACGTCAGGGACGTGCGAGGCCCACTGCATGTTACAAAGGCATCGTGGAAGGGAACGCCAGCGGTGGCGACAGTGACACGTCTTTGCACCTTCTGCACGAAAGCAGGAGCGCTAACGCAGATGCTCCCTGACCGACAATGGCCCAACCTAACGAGTTTTCGACTTTCGATGGTACAGAAGTGACGCACATTGGGTAGAAACCAACCGTACTTCGAAGTGTGAGTTTGCACCTTTCCCTGGGCTCGCGGCGTGTAGCACGGTCCTCGCTCCGAATGCCAGGCGGCAGGGCCGCAGCCCCCAGTCCGGCGCCCGGTCACAAACGTAAATGACTGACAGACCAACAGCCGTTCTGGTTTCCTCCCTCAGTACCGAGTTCAGGACATCACATGAGACACTCGGCGCTCAGTTACGAGGTCGGCTTCGTGTCAGGTGGTTTTGCCCGACGTAGGCTGCTCCGAGTGCTCCGAGCACGTTTAAGGTAAGTGAGATGAGGCTCTGATACTCAGCAGGTTCTCGTGTATGAAACGCATTTTCCACTTAATCATATCTTCACCTTACAGTGGGTTTATCAGGCTGTAACCCAAGGTAAGCTGAGGGACACCTGCGAGGTGAGGCGATCTGTTTCTCCGACCGAAGCTCTAGGTGCTGTGGGTGTTCTTATTTTACATGTTACGATAATGATCTGGATGAGGCAGTGGGAGCGGCAGGCACGGGATATACATTTTATAGACGACACACCTGGTTCCCGACACACCTGGTTCCCGGAGGCCGGGGGACTTGCCCAAGGTCACACAACTGGCTGCAGCTGACCCACAGTCCTCTGATTCCAAGCTCAGGGGCCCTGGTCCTCCCTTGCGTTGTAATTACACACGTGGGCAACAGGTGCAGGAAGGACTAGGCGCTCAGACCCAGAGAGAGAGAGGAGATGGGGTCGTAGGCAGAAAGGAGCAGAGGGTAAACTGAGGCTTGCTCTGGGCGCCGCCTCGCCAGTAGGACCCCCACGTAGGCTCCCTATTTCGTGTAGTCTTTGGCCGACAGACTACTGACCTCACCACGCAGAGCGGATCAGCCCTCTAGCTGTCAGTTCCCAGTGGCCGGACCTTCCCGTCAGAGCACCCTCTCTCCAACTCCTCCCATCACCCCCACCCACCCCGTCCCAGCGAGTCTAACTCTTCCATTGGTGTAGACACCCTACCCTGAAAACCCCCTCCCACTCCAACTGCTTCCAGGGCACGCGTCCCTCACCCGGCGCCCTGTCCATACCTCTCGGGCTCTCTCCTCATCCTGGGAACACCGGGCGGCTCTGCCGTCTGCAGACATTTCTGTCTCAGGGGTAGAAGCACAGCTCAGTTGTTGCTCCTTACTGGCCAAGCCCCTTCCGCTTCTGGCCGGGAGCCTGCAAGAGCAGAAATCGAAATCAGCCAGCGTCTCCTGGACACCTCCAAAGCACCCTGAAAATCCCCACGCAGGCCCAGACCCATCCTTTTCCCAATGAGAAATAAAGCCTCCCAGATGCCCCCCAGTGACCTCACTCTCTATGGCGTTTTTTGGTCCCTCGGTTGACAGAATGCTTTTTTGTACTGCCCCCTTTGTCGCTGAAGCCAGAACGCTGCATCTCAGAGCAAGCCGGTTAAGGAAAGCGAGGGCTGCCTCAGAATCTGTATCTCCTGTCATCAGGAGCCGAAAGGTCAGCAGAGACTGTACAAAACAGGTGCTGGGGGTGACCCCACCCATCACAGCCAGCTCAGCTGAGGAATCTAAGCCCCACGGTCTCCCAGGCGCAGGACACACACAGCCTGTGCTCAGCCTCCCTCGCCCCGCCTGGGATCCAGACAAGCCCTCCCTGCAGCGGTAACCACCCGGCGGGGACAAGAGTCCATCCTGCTCGCGGGCCTGGACGGACCATGTCCTTCCCCTTCCTGAACCTGGGTCCGGGCCCCCTTCGCTCCCCACCAGCCTGAAGCCTTCCACTTTGACCCCATCCCCTCCTGCCAGCTGGCCACCTGCGTGGATCTCGGGATCCAGGCACCCTTCCCAGCGCCCCTCTCACCGAGGTGGAGACGGAGGGGGCACCTCGGGCGGTGGGGGCCCCCTCCCCCGGGAAGGGAGACTCCACAGCCTGCACCGGGCCGGGGAGCCGGGTGGAGACTGGGATTAGGGACAACAGGAAGTCCCTCCCAGATCCCGTTCCCCACGCAGCTGCAGCCCTACAGGGTTCCCAGCTTCGACGGTTCCGGGTCTGGGGTCCGGAGCCGGGCTGCACCTGCGCTGGCCGGGAGGCGATCTGCACTGCCAGCTCACGATCGAGCTACCTGGTACGTTCTGGTGCTACCAGCAGAGCAGGATTTTTTTCCAAAATGGGAAAACAAATTCTGTGGAAGGACTTTGATATTTGACATTTCAGTGAAGCACTGCAGCTGTCCTTACCGGAGTGAGGGCACTTTTCAGGAGAGAGGGGCACCCTGGTCCTTTGCAACACACGGGCCTTCTGAAGGTCTTGCGGTGTCTCCAGGGACACCTTCCTGGATTTCACTTAAGGCTCCCAGGCCGGTGAGCATGTCCACTGGGCTCTCCCCAAGACTGGCATGGAGTTCTCTCTCCCTCAGAGCAAACTTAGGAAACAGAGAGTCCTGGGAACCTCCTCGACACACCCCCACCCATGTCCCACACCTTGAAAAGATATGGGACCAATCTGATTCTTTTAGATCTCCTCTCCCCCAGCTCCATCTCAAGGCTAGAGAGAGCAGGGGTAAAAGGATCTGACTCAGCTACATCAATAGGGTCCCAGACTGCGTACTCCACCTCTCAGTCTTCATTTTCCTTTGGACCTGAGAACTAAGACCCCGCAAAATGGAAGACAGAGATTGTGCTTCACTTTCAAGGGTGAAGGACCCATCTCTCCCCTGAGCAGGGCACAGGGGATGGGTCAGAGGAAAGGAGTGAGACCAGGTCTGGGGTCGGATTCCAGGAAACATTCCCATGCCCATGGCCTGCGGTCATCAGAGTCCTCGGAGACGCATCCAATTTCATCTGGTACCAGGCACAACTGGCCCCTGTACCAGCCTATGGGTGTGCTGTGGGCTCACAGGGGTTTAATTTCCTTAAAACTTAATTTCCAACGTTTAAAAATGAGCAGAGTTCTCATAAAATCGATTTTCTTGAAAAAAAGCAGAACATTGGGCAAACCTGGACTCATATTTCCCCCCTTGAGGGCCTGCAATCATGTGACTGCGTTTCATTCCCACCCTGCCCCCGCAGCATTTTGAATTTGCAACCCTGCTTTTGGAGTTAAATGTGTTTTAGGATTCTGATCTATTCTACTGTCACTCTGATGAACAAAAATATTACCCCTGGGGTTTATCTCTGGTCAATATTTCCAGGTGTTTTAATCTTCAAGGTAAAGAGGGATGTACAAAGTTGTAGCAAAAGTCTATAGTATTTTCAAGCCAGGGGCGCCTGGGTGGCTTCCGACTGGGTTAAGCGTCCGACTTCAGCTCAGGTCATGATCTCACAGTTCATGGGTTTAAGCCCCACGTCGGGCTCTGTGCTGACAGTTCAGAGCCTGGAGCCTGCTTCAGATTCTGTGTCTCCCTCTCTCTCTGCCTCTCTCTGCCTCTCCCTCCCCCACTCACTCACTGTCTCTCTCTCTCTCAAAATAAAATAAAGACATAAAAAAATTTTTTTAAATAAATAAACTTTAAAAAATTACTTTTCCAAGCCAGAGAGCTATACACTGGGAAGTGACAGGAAGCTGTGGAAAAGATGAACCACTCAGTCTGTGAATGTTTCTCCATCAACAAGGAGCATGGCAAGTGTCCAGAGTATGAGAATTCACTCCTGAGGCCATGTCAGCCCAAGGCAGTCCCAAGAGTGCACTGAGTCCCCAAAATGTGGATATGTCCTGACTCTTGGGCAAATGTTTCTCTACCAGACAAAAGGGGCCACTCCAGGGATGCTGGGAAGCCCAGCGGTTCAGATCCCACCACGGGATCACCTAAACTAGACCAAATGAAGTCTTAACATTTATTTAACGGTTTGGAAAAGATTTATTGAGCACCTACTATATGACAGACATTAGCCCCTTCTTGGACACGAGAGGAAACGCTTCCAGGGTCTAGGCTCTAGGAATGAGCAGGTGTAGGAGGAAGCAAATGTCACATTTGCTGTGTGGGAATCGCAGTCCCTAAAAGACTTCAGAAAGGCACCAGTCAATAAGCAAAACAGAGATCAAAACTCTAAATGCCTCCAGCAAGCAGGCAGCACAGCATATGACCCATGGCTTGGGTGTAAGATGGCAGTCGGGGCCTCAAGAAATCATATTTTATTCAAAGGGGGCAGTTGGGGGCTCAGTATTGCCAAAGCTTGAAAATCTTTTAAGAGAAGCCAGAAAAGAATTAGATTTCTATGTGAAATGTCCCGACTTTTGATGATTAAAAGAAAACCATTTAAGAACTCTGTACAACCGCAGCGGAAAACACCTGCTGTCCAGCTCACAGGGCACCAGTTTGGAGATGTACTCACCTCAGGAGCCTGTCACAAGGATAACTACCATGGATGGAGGTGCTTATCTGAGCTTCAGACAGGGAGAACACTCAAGGAATGCCAACTCCAGTGTCTGGCGGCTTCACTGAGCTTAAGAAGAGGTCACCTTCAGCAAATAAATCATGATCGACCTTCAGAGATTGGCCTGAGAATTGACTCAGGTCTTACAAAAACACTCAGAATAATAAAAACTAGAAAATGGAATCATCTGAAGTAAGAAGGAAAACGTTTAAAAGGAGGAAGGAAAGAAAAAAAAAAAAGGCTTGTACTAATTAAGGCTGTTAAGCCAGGCTGGAGACAGGCTAATGGAGAGATCCAGCCTTTGGAAAGAGAGAAGATTAGGGGAAATAAGGGAATGTGAGAAAAGGCCAAGAAAAACAGGAATCATCGAGTAAACAGCACAGCAAATGTTAACCACTGAAAAAGAAGAAAAGGAAACCAGATAGGTGGAGTCCCAGGAGTAAAACTATTTTCAAGAAGAAAATAACTAAGAACCACCAGGGCCACTGAGAGCAGGGCGTGGGCGCTCACGCGGCCAGCGGCCCTCGCAACCCCGGGAGGGCCGCGGCAAGCCAGTGGCCCCGACCCTGGACGCGAGGCGGCCTCAGCAGCACGGGTCCCAGCCTGCGAGAGGCCCGGCAACCCTGCAGCCGGCGGAACACTGACGCCGGGAGCCGGTCGCCGAGGCAACCACGCCGCCCCTCCCACGCGCCCACGCGAGACACGGTGATTGGTTGGTCCCCGGTGGCCCCGCCCACCCGGCTCTCCGGGGCTCGGGCCCGTCGCCTCACTGCGCGCTCCCGTCCGCGCCCCCGAGGGACTGCCCTGTCGAGGGGGGAGGGTCACCCTGGTGCCGCCTGCCGCTGGCCGGTGTGCCCGCCTTTCCCGTCCGGCTGCCCCATCTCAACTTCCGGTTTCCCGGCTCTCCGGCGGCGCCCGCCTCTGGGCACCGTGCGCGGGGGCGGCCGGGGCGGTGAGACCGCGGCCTAAACACACAACGCGGGGCGGGACACACACGGCGTCCCCTGTGCGGAAACTGGGGCTCTCTGCGCGCGGGCCCTTGCTGCTGACCCGCTCCCTCTCTGGGACACGTATCTTGTTAAATATAAAAACACGTAAAGAAAAAACATGGGGCACATTAGCATCACACAACCGTCCGTCAAAGCGGGGGAAGCACATTTTACTCGGTAACTGCTGACAGCAGGGAAAGAGCTGAGCTCCCTCGGATCTGTGCGCAACGACCAGGGTTTCAAAGGGAGAAGGAGGGAAGAGGAGAGCAGGGCTCCGTAGGGTCAGGTCCGTGTGGGTGTGACTAGGCCCGGTGTGTCTGCTGGCAGTAGGGAAGACAGGAGTCTGTCCTCCCTGGGAGAAGGGAGACACAGGCCATGTCCTTCCCGACGAGAACATTCCGAAGGAAAGGCTCTCAGGCCCGTGACGGATGCTTCTGGGTTGTAAGAGACACGCACTCCCAGTCTGAAGCCCTTTTTAGTAAATGCTCCAAGAAAGGGAGGTCAGGGGCCTATCATCAGGCGTTGGCTGGAACGAACACTGAATTCTCCCGGCAGCACTGAGCCCTCTGGGGCAGACGTTGTAATGGACTGGGGTCATCCCAGCCGTATGCGGCTAGAAGCCATTCTAGAGTCTGGTCAAGTCTCTCAGTGCCGGTTTAGAGGGAGGGGTTATGTGCTGAGAGTCCTGGAAATCTCAAGCAACGCCTTGCTGTCCTTTAGCTATGGCATATTCCGTTGTATGGCTGACCCAACAGCCTGCCCATCACAGGAGCGGCCTTTTCCTGCCCCGGGAAAGCTCCAGAAAAGGAAAAGAGGCTCCTTCCTGGGCAGCAACACCAAGTGCTTCTTTCTATGATTGTCAAGACTAGCAGCTTCAGCCTCAGCCAGGCAAGCTGTGGACTTCAAGGCCAAAACCCCTTCCCGCAAACTTAATAGGACAGGCTAGGGGCCTCTGGATGGCTTAGTCGGTTAAGCATTTGACTTTGGCTCAGGTCATGATCTCACAGTTCGTCGGTTCAAGCCCCACATCAAGCTCTGTGCTGACAGCTCAGAGCCTGGAGCCTGCTTCCGATTCTGTGTCTCCCTCTCTCTCTCTCTCTGCCCCTCCCCTGCTCACACTGTCTCTCAAAAATAAATGATAAATATTTTAAAAAATAAGAAGCATAAAAAGATAGGCTGGATATATTCCCCAAGCACCCACATCCCAACTTCCAGAACATTCTCTACCTGGGAGCGAAACACAGCTCACACTACATGCACGGAGGGGACACTCTAGTGAAACTAGGTTCAATAGCTCAGGACTTACTCCAGCTGGCCCTTTGGGGTGGAAATTAGAGTAAATAAAGTTACTTTTTCTTTAGAGATTGGTGCGTTTTTAGGAAGCCAGGACGGTCTCATCATCCCTAAATACCCTTCGTTGCTGCACCTGCTACCTCCTACCATCTCATACCTAAAGTGCCCCACCCCCCCACCCCCCCACCCCGTTTTGGGTAGAGTTTCAGGTTACACTCACTCATGCAAGCCTAAGACACTGAAGCAGGTGGGCACAGGGGCACTCAGGTGGCATTCTAACCGGCTCAGCACCACAGGACCCTCCACGGAGGTCCCTCACGGGAGCAAATGGCAATGGCACTCAAGCACCCACCCTTGATGGCCTTTTCTGCTGATATTTACAGCCTTTCATCCTGCTACCATCTCCCTGCCCCACTTCCCAGCCCTCAGACCCCCTCCTCTGCACGTCATGTGGTCCTTGCACAGAATCTTTTCCATTCTTTTTAACTTCACCGGGTATGAAAAAAATGTAGAGCTTCCATTTGTTTTTACTTTATCTCATCGTTTTAAAAATTCAATTTTTCTGAATGCTTTCTTTTATTTATTTTAATTCAAATCCAACTTGGTTAGCATATAGCGTAATAATAATTTCAGGAATAGAATTTAGTGATTCATCACTTATATCTAACACCCAGTGCTCATCCCAACAAGCGTCCTCCTTAATGCCCCTCACCTCTTTAGCTCTTCCCCCCACCCAACACCCACCCCTCCAGCAACCCTCAGTTTGTTCTCTGTATTTTAGAGTCTCTTACGGTTTGTCTCCCTGTTTTTCTTATTTTTGCTTCCCTTCCCTTCCCTAATGTTCTTCTGTTTTGTATCTTAAATTCCACCTATGAGTGAAATCATATACTCGTCTTTCTCTGACTTATTTTGCTTAGCAGAGTACACTCCAGTTCCATCCGCATTGTTGCAAATGGCAAGATTTCATTCTTTTTGATTGCCGAGTAATAGTCCACTGTACATATATACCTCATCTTTATCCATTCATCAGTCCATGGACATCTGGACTCTTTCCATACTTTGGCTATTGTCAATAGCACTGCTATAAACATGGGGGTCCATGTGCCCCTGTGAATAAGCACTCCTGTATCCTTTGGATAAATACCTAGTAGTGCAATGGCTGGATCATAGGGTAGTTCTATTTTAAATTTTTTGAGGTGCCTCCATACTGTTTTCTAGAGTGGCTGCACCAGTTTGCATTCCCAACAGCGGTGCAAAAGGGTTCCTCTTTCTCCACATCCTTGCCAACGTCTGTTGTTGCCTAAGTTATTCACTTTAGCCATTCTGACAGGTGAGAGGTGGTATCTCATTGTGGTTTTGATTTGTATTTCCCTGATGATGAGTGATGCTGAGCATTTTTTCATATGTCTGTTAGCCATCTGGATGTCTTCTTTGGAAAAGTGTCTGTTCATGTCTTTTGACCATTTCTTCACTGGATTATTTGTATTTTGCGTGTTGAGTTGGATAACTTCTTTAGAGATTTTGGATACTACCCCATTATCTGATATGTCATTTGCAAGTATCTTCTCCCGTTTTATCGGTTGCCTTTGAGTTTTGCTAATTGTTTCCTTCACTGTGCAGATGCTTTTTATCTTGATGAGGTCCCAATAGTTCATTTTTGCTTTTGTTTCCCTTGCCTCTGGAGACATGTCAAGTAAGAAGTTGCTACTGCCGAGGTCAAAGAGATTGTTGCCTGTTTTCTCTAGGATTTCGATGGCTTCCTGTCTTACCTTTAGGTCTTTCATCCATTTCTTTCTCTCAAAATTAAAAAGCATTGGGGCACCTGGGTGGTTCAGTCAGTTGAGCGTCTGACTTTGGCTCAGGTTGTGATCTCACAGTTCATGGGTTCGAGCCCTGCGTCAGGCTCTGTGCTGACAGCTCAGAGCCTGAAGCCTGTTTCCGATTCTGTGTGTCCCTCTCTCTCTGCCCCTCCCCTGCTCATGATCTGTCTCTATCTTCTCTCAAAAATAAATAAATGTTAAAAAAATTAATAAGCATTAAAAAAAAAGTAAATGAAGTGCAACCAGTTAGTCCATTGTTACGGTCCAAGCGAGTGACAGTGGAGGCTTGGACTCGGATGACAGCAGCGGAAGTAAAGAAACAGGCAGATTTGGAAAATATTTAGGACATCAGCCCTATGGAACTTGGAGACTGATGAGATGTCTGAATGAGGTAAAGCAAGAGGACCGGAATAAATCCCAACTCCTGGGCTGAGTGACTGAATGGACTGTACAATGTTTACCGAAAGAGAGAATACCAGAAACACAGAGATCTGATGTGGAAGACTCATTGGATCCACATTTAGTGACGGTTTACTATGTGCCAGGCACTGGGGACACAGCAGTGAATGACAACAAAGCCACTGTCATGGAACTTGCATTTAAGTGGCTGTGTGAGTTTGGCTTTGAAAATGAAGATTTTGGGGGGCACTTATGAGACGTCCAAAGAGTTGAGAAATAAAATATAAATACAAGGATATTGGCATTGAGAATGGTTATCCAGGCCACAGTGGCTATGAAACCAAGAAGGGAGGTATGTTAGTTATTTACTGCTGTGTAACAAATGATCCCCAAACATGGTAGCTTAAAATAAATACTTATCATCCCATGGTTTCTGTACCCTACAGGGCTTAACTGGGTGTGTCCAGCTCCAGGTCAATAGCTATAGTCAAGTTGTCTGCTTGACTGTGGCGAGAGGGTCCAAGGTGACTGGCCTTGGCCCCTCACCACATGGGCCTCTCCTCAGACATGGCTCCCCCTGGGTAAGCAAGCAAGAGATTGAGAGAGAGCACATCCGAGGGCCCCCAAGGTGATGCCACAGTCTGTTTACAACATAATCTCAGAAGTGACACCCCTCCCTCCTGCTGGATTCTGTTTCTTAGAAGTGAATCACTAAATCCAGCACACACACACCCCCCGCCGCAGTGGATTACACAAGGGTGGGATGAACCAGAGTCAAGCTCCCGGGAGGCCCCTAGGCCGGAGCGTGCAGAGTGCCAATATTTAATGCTCAAAGAGAGCGAAGCTGGTGAAGAAGGCTGAGAGGAGACAACGGGAGAAACAGAGAAAACAGAAGATAGGAAGACGGAAGATCAAATCCACTGAGAGGTCAACTGGTTCCCAGTTGACCCGCCAAGACATGCTCTGTGGCTGACAGTCCTGTGCGGGGACAGAAGAAAGCCAAGCAGACAGAAAAGCAGCAGGTGAATCACGGTCTGTGGCAAGTGCTGGGAAGGGAACAAAAGTACACTGGGAGGAGACACTTTAACAAGGGTGGACTCGAGCAGTTTCCATAAGGAGATGGGCGTTTAAGAATGAAGAGGAGCAGACAAAGGGTGAGGGTGAGGGCATCCTTTCCCGGCCAAGCTGGCGAGGTGGGATGGAGTGGTGTGTTCAGAAATGAAAAGACGAAGGAGAAGAGGGCAGAGGATGTGACCGTGGTAAGAAGGGGCTGTGGAGGGCGCCCGGGCGGAGGTGTCTGCAGGTAGGAAGCCGGGGGAGAGATCTGAGCAGCAGAGAGAAAGCATTCCAGTAAGCGACGCTAAAGTCACACGGATGGCGCCAGCCAAACGGCAGGGCTGAGGCTGCAGCTCAGGCCTCTGGAGCCAGTGAGACAAATAAGCCAAGACGCTTGGGGGCCCTCAAATTCACGGACCCCAAAGAGAACACCTTGTGTTCTCGACAACACCCTGCATCCTTCACTGCAGCCACCGGAGGAGAACGCCGGGGTCGCGGCTACGGGTAAAGATGCTAAGCTGCCGGAATAAGCAGAGGCTATTTAATAACAGATAACAGAGATTTTAAGAGTCATCCTTTCCAGAGCTGGAGCAGGATTTCTCCCCTCTGCCCTGAATTATTCTAAATGCAGGAATCCTATGGAAATAGAAAATACAGGAAAGCTTGTCTTTCTTTTGCAATCTCTTTTTTTTTTTTTATGTTTAATTTATTTTTGAGAGAGAGCAAGTGAGTGGGGGAGGGGCAGAGAGAGCATGGGAAACAGAATTCCAAACAGGTTCTGCGCTCGAACCCACAAACTGTGAGATCATGACCTGACCCAAAAACTAGAGTCGGATGCTCAACGAACTGAGCCACCCAGGTGTCCCTCAATCTCTTAAAAGATGAGAGAGGAAGACTCCATCAGTCAGGCGCTCTTGCTGGCCTGGCTGATACTAGACCTGAAATTTTTTTCACATTTAATAAGAAAATAAGAAAAGTTGTACACCTGAACACTGTGTGTTAACTATGTTAGAATTAAAATTTAAAAACGTAGTTAAAAAAAGAATTATTAGTGGGACGCCTGGGTGGCTCAGTCGGTTAAGCGTCCGACTTTGGCTCAGGTCGTATCTCGCAGTTTGTGGGTTTGAGCCCTGCGTCGGGCTCTGTGCTGACAGCTCGGAGCCTGGAGCCTGCTTCGGATTCTGTGTCTCCGTCTCCCTCTGCTCCTCCCCTGCTGCTCATGCTCTGTCTCTCAATAATAAATAAATGTTAAAAAATACTTTAAAAAATTATTAGGGGCATCCGGGTGGCTCAGTCGGTTGAGAATCCGACTCTTCGTTTCGGCTCAGGTCATGATCTTATGGTTCGTGAGTTCGAACCCCACATGGGGCTCTGCACTGACCATACAGAGCCTGCTTCGGATTCTCTCTCTCTCCCTCTTTCTCTGTCCCCTCTTACATGCCCTCGCTCTCTCTTAAAATAAACTTTTAAAAAAGAATCATATCATAAAACAAAACCAAAAATAAGTATAGTTGGATTTTGCCTTTGTTTTTGTTTTAGACACCAACTACTTAAAAAAAATTCTGGGGCACCTGGGTGGCTCAGTCCGTTGAGCAGCCGACTTCAGCTCAAGTCATGATCTCCCTGTTAGTGAGTTCAAGCCCCACATGGGGGTCGCTGCTGTCAACTTAGTGAAGAGCCTGCTTGGGCTCCTCTGACCCCCTCTCTCTGTCCCTCCCCCACTTGTGCTCTCCCCTCTCCAAAAAATAGATATATTTTTTAAAAAGAAGGTAATTTGGTGTGAACTTTTAAAAAATTCTAAGGTACCAACTAGAATAGTTTAAGTGTGCATTTTCAAGATAATTTTAGGAGATATTGAAATATACGCCAAATAGGTAGATTTTTATTAAAAATCTCTCCTTTGGAGGTGTGTTTATCACTAAGTGGAAATAAATAACAACCCAGCGCCTTCACAAGAATTTTCGTCTGTTAGTGAGTAATGCTGGGAGAGAGGAGCGTAAGGGACTTCAAGGTTCAATAAGCCGTTTTTTTCTGCAGAGCTTTAGTTAATAAGAGAAGTCAAAAGGAATCCCAGCTTTGGTGAGCTGGCGTTGCGCAGACCGTAAGCACTCGTCTGTTTCACCCAGCGCAGGGCCCCCGGGGTCAAGGACACTACAAAACACACAGGAGAGAGGCAAGCCAAGTCCGTGCTCGGTTTGGAAATGGAGCCGGTCTCCACTTCTCTGACATATTTCCAGGGAAGGTATCACGTCTGAGCCGGAGGCCTGAAAGTCAGCGCTAACGGCGACCCCCGAGCTGCGCTCCCAGCCAGCTCCCCCGGGCCCTCCCTGCGGGCTCCGATCCTTACCCGCGGGGGCCACGTTCCGGCAGTTCTTGCCCGTCGGACCCGTACAGGCCCCGCCGCCCCCACACCCAGGGCGCAGACGGGTCCACGTCCGCGAGAGCCACAGCCGCAGGGAAGCGGGTCAGTCCTGCGGGAAGGGGCGAGGGCACGGCCGGCCGGGCGGGGCGTGCATCTGCGTGTGTGGGCGGTGCCTCGGCCGGGGGTTGGTTCGGCGGCCCCGCTCGGGGGGCGGAGTTTCCCGGCTCCGCCCAGGAGGGCGGGCCGCCGTGGGGGGGGGGGCGTCCCGGGGCTGGGCGCGTGCGCACTCCGGCGCGCCCTGGGTCTCGCGGCCCGCCCCGGAGCCCTCTCGTCTGTTTGGACGCAGGCCAGCGGTGGGCTAGGTGTGGAGGTCGCGGAGCCCGTCAGGGGAACACCACTGTGCACAGGCAGCTTGTGGTCCAGTGAGGCGCACACTAGACAGGGAAAATAAAGGAACAAGATTAATCCCAGGGGCTAAGCGCAGGAAGACAGCGGCCTGGCTGAGGAGCCAGAGCGAGCTCGGGTGTCCCCAGGTCCCGCAGACAGGTGGTGCCGGGCACGACCCAAAAAGACCCCTTAGAGCAAATGCAAAGTCTGGACTTTGGAGGTCGAGGTGGGCTCAAGGCCAGTGCTGAGGTCACTTCCCTTCCCGGAAGCCTCTGCTGCGTCCTTGGGAAACCTGGGAGAAAAGCCACCCGGCAAGATTCTTGGGAGGATCTTTGCTGGTGTTGGGGGCGCCCTTTCTTCCCCCGTCACGTGGTCCTGTTCTGTTTTTCTTAGCCCGGGACTGCTCGGCACACCGGCAAGTAAGCCTTCTGAAGTCAGGGCGTGCTCCTCCTGTTTTACCCGCCCTGCAACCGTGCCTGGCACAAAACAGGCTCTTGGCAAAGATTTGTGGCACGAATGCAATGCCTAGCAAAGAGACACACACACACAGCTGGCATTTTAAAATGGCAGCTCTGGGGAAGCCTGAGTGGCTCAGTCTGTTGGCTCAGACTGAGCCATGGTGGGTGAGTTCCAACCCTGCATCCACCTCCCTGCTGTCAGTGCAGAGCCTGCTTGGGATCCTGTGTCCCCCCCTCTCTGTCCCTCCCCTGCTCGTGCTCTCTTTCTCTCTCTCTCTCGAAAATAAATAAACATTAACAAAACTTTTAAGAAAATGAAGTGGCAGCTCTGGTCCCCCCAGAAAGTACAGGTTGACACACACCCCTCCAAGAATAGGACCAGTCCCGATGGGTAAGGGGGTCAGTTCTTACCTGGAGGGGTAGTTAGACTCTCCTACTCAGATCCAGGTTGCACTCTGGCTTAGCTGCTAAATCCCCATTTCTCAGGCCCCTCCCTCTCCCCACCCCACTCCCAAACTGGGAGGTTAAGGGTTAACTCTAGGAAGCCCCCTCATTACCTGGATGGGACCAGAGCAGGGAACTTCCTGTTCAATTTTCCCGGAGTCCTTTCCCAGTCTGGCTGAGGCTGACTCTGGCCCTGGGGCCCTCAGAGAACCCCTAGCACCCCCCCTCTGGAGTGGGGACCCGGAGTGGTGAGTTGCAGGGAAGCCTGGGGTGCAGGCTGCCAGGACAGACACAAGGGGTTCATAGCAGCTCGGAGGGAAAAGGGGGACCCGGGCCTCAGCGATGGGATGGGGGATTAGAAAACTGGAAAAAAGGCTTGGAAGGATGTGGGGGGGGGTGTACGTTGGGGACCCCAGTGCCAGCCAGCTCTAGGGGGCGAGCAAGGAGCGTGGCGGGACTTCCTGTAACGTGGGCTTGCTCTACCCACTGGGGAGGGGAAGGCAGACTCCATGTGCCCCCAGGTGGACCGGTTGGCCTCCTCGACTCAGCCCACCACCCGGAGGGTTCCTGGCCAAGGATCCTGGCTCTGGGCTCTCGCGTTGCCTGGGTGGGTCTTGCGGCAGCACCACCACCCCGGGCAGGTCCAGCCATTGCCTCCCCGCCTCTCTGGGCTCCAGATTAAGCTGGTCGGATGCTGGAGGGCGGCCGAAGAGCTCTCACCCCCCACAGATGTGCATATGAACAGAGCTTTTGTCCTGGAGACTGGGGGGTGGGAAGGAGAGACTCCGAAGCCACATTCCCTTAAATTCCTTCTCTTTCAAACCTTTCCACCTCACCTGAAGGTTCCGGGCACCCCTGCCTGTGTCTAGGCCTGAGGGCTGGAATTTGGAATCTCCTTATTTTTTCTGAATCGCACTGTGATATTCTGGCTAAAACTAGGCAAATCGCACAGGGAGGGAGGGGAATCGGGTCATTTTCTGTTTCTGAGCTTTTGCACACTGGTCAAGATCAGTGTTCTCACCTTAAAGAAAACCTTGGCTCCACCCGGTGTGACCTTGAGCAAGTCACCCTTCCTCTCCCACTGGTCTCCGTGCTTGTCAAATGGAGAAATTGTAATTTACCACTGTGGGCTGGGGGTGGATCAAGCAACCCTGAGTTGAGAGCCGCTCCAGATTGGCACTCAGTACCTGCTGGCTATTATTACAAGGCTGCTGGTTACACGTGATTGGTTCTATCATTTCGCTCCTGCTGCCCAAACAGAGTGAAACAAAAGCCTATTCTCTTGCACAACTTATCAGGGACTTTTTCTGCACCAGACAGTCGTGCAAGTACTTTCCTCAGTAAGTACAACTGCCAGGCGGCCATTATCCTTGTTGTGTTATTTCTACTAACAAACACCGAAGCCGCTTCAAGCACCGGGTAAACAGTTATGAACGAGACGCAGCTCCTACTCGCAGGCCGAGGGGAGAGAGACTCTCAGCCATGGCTGTGGCCCATTGTGACCATGGACGGGGAGGTGCAGGTTGCTGGTGTGTTGTGGGGTCCCTGAAGGAAGGCACCCTGTGGGCTCAGATGCCTAACTGCAGGCAAGATTGTAGGTGCCACCGCTGGGAAGCAGGAAGCGGGAGGGAGGCTGGAGGGAGGCTGGAGCCGCTGGGGCTGCCCAGCTCAGGGGGCCTGGCCGGGCTGTAAGCCTGGGCCTTTGTTTTAGCCTCCCCAACCCCTCCTGCTCTGAGGTGGGAAGTGCTCCAGGCTTAAAACCCAGTTTTTCTCTGTTCTGCCACCCCACGCCTCACTCCCCCCACCGGAACAGGAGGTTCAGAGAACCTCCACCCTCAGCCCTGCAACAAGGGGGCTCAACACACTGCCCAAAGCTCTTGAGGAGGCTGACTTCTCCCCGGATGCATTGCCAAGGCCGGGCAAATGTGTGTACCTGGCGTTCTCAGCTATACAATGGGTCAGAGATGGGACCCAGTGTTAGGTGTGGTCGTTTGTGCTTTTGCTCAGCAATAATGAGAAGAGCAGTTGCTAGCGCTCCCTCCCACCCACCGCGTGTTGTCAGGCACCGCTCTGCTGTCTTTAGGTGGTGGAGAGTGATGTCCCTGCCTGAGATGCCCCTGGGTGGGGCTCGGGGAACAGGTTTGGGAGAAGCTCATTGGTAGCCCTGAGGTCAGAGAACGGGGAGGGCAGACAGATGTTGGAACTTGGCTTTTTGTATCCATAAAATAATCTCGGCCCAAATTAAAATAGAAAAGTGCTTCAAAACTTTGGAGCCAAGTGCTGGCCTATGCAGAACAATGTGTGCGTTTGGGGTTGTGCTGAAGGACTGAACTGAGTCCTCTGTGGGTGAGGCTGAACTTGAGGCATCTCCCTGTTGGTAGATCTGGGTGATCCTAAAAAGGAGTGGGTGGTCCTACAGAGCCCTCTGGCCTGAGAGAGAGAGAGGCGGGGAGGTTGTCAGTCCTGTGGAACCAGTGCCCCCTGGTGGCCAGTTAAAGCCACTTTTTATTGCTATTTTGGGATGGATACCTCCCAGAAGGGTAGACCAAGGAAGAATCCACAATTTAAAAAAAAAAAAAAAAAGGAAAGAAAGAGAAATGATTGCCTCTCCTGCCCATCACCCAGCTCCCAAGGGTGTACCCACTAGAGGTCTCGGAAGCGGACAGAGCCTCTTTGATTAGCCTCGCAGACACATCTGTCACAAATCTCTGCAAGTTGTAAGCCTCAGTCTCTCATTTGGAAACCCACACACCCATCTCAGTTCTCTGGTTCATCCTGGCCTCAGTCTCTGGTGGAACTTGGGAGGTAAGGAGATTGGTACACCAAGTGGGTGCTCAGCCCTGCACTGATCAGCTGGGTGGCCTTGGCCTTGACTGCTGAGAGCTACCTCCAGAGCCATAAAGTGAGAGTCAAGATGTCTGGTCAAGGAGAAATCACATGCATGAACTCCCTATCCACCCCCCTCCCCTTATCTTTAAAATTGTCAAACTTCCAGAGACTCTGAGAGAACACCACAGTGGACATCACACACCCATCTCCCAGAGTCAGCAGTTCTTTTACTTTGCCCCATTTGCCTTTTCTATCCATAAATATGGCTGAACCCTCATGCCCCTTTACTTCCAAACCCTTCAACATCTCCTAAAAATAAAGACAGTTCCCACAAACCACAAAACTGGAATCTTTCTCAGAAATTAATGGTCATCTCCACTGCCATCTAGTGTCCCATCCATATTCCAATTGCCCCAGCTGACCCCAGAATATCTTTTAGAGCATCCCTACTCCCCCCTCCCCCTCCCCCCTCCCCTCTTTAAAAACATCAGGCTCCAGTCAAGGTTCGTTCCTTCGGCTGTGTGGCTCTTAGTTTCCTCTAGAGCAATGCGCCCCCTACAGGTGCTTGTTAAAATAATGCTGAAGGACCTGGGCCAGTTTTCGAGGATGTTCTGTATTTGTAATCTGTTCCACTGTTTCCTTGAGGGATCATTTCACTTGTTCTTTTTTTTTTTTTTAATTGAACAAATCTGACGTGGGGGCACCTGAGTGGCTCAGTCGGTTAAGTGTCCGACTTCAAGCTCTGCTGAATGCTTGCTTGGAGCCTGGAGCCTGCTTCTGATTCTGTGTCTCCTCTCTCTGACCCTCCCCGCTCATGCTCTGTCTCACTCTCTCAAAAAATAAATAAATGTAAAAATTGTTTTTAAATCTGATGTGTAACATTGTGTAAGTTAAAGGTGTATAGCATGGTACTTTGATACGTTTGTATATTGTAATATGAGGGCCAATGGAGTGATATTTATCGACTTACATAATTGTACCACAATAATATTGTCTATACCCATTATACTGTGCGTTGGGTCTCAGGGGATTATTCACTACGAGTTACAAGTCTGTCCCCTTCAACACCATCGCTTTCATCCACTGCACCCCCCTCCCACTCGCTCTTCTTCGGGCAGCGCAAAGTAGGGTCTAAGGGCTGGATCGTATCGCGATGGGACATTTTTGGCAAGAACCCCTCTTTGGTGGTGCCATGTCCTCCCTGCGGCACAGCCTCAGGAGGCAGGGAAACCAGACGGCCCTGTCTCAGAGATGCCAATTTTGATCCCTGGGTAAAGCGATGGGACGTTCTAAATGCTGCAGGAGGGAGTGAAAACGCGGAACCGCCCGTTCGCTCCGCCCTCTCGCGCTCTGGGCTGTCGGGCTGTCTGAGCCATGAGCTGCGCCCGGCGAGAGCGACGACTCCCCTGGAAGCCACATCTTGAGGCGTTTCTTAACCCCACAGGTGCGGGAGCAGCGAGGGAGAGGCCTGCCGGCGGGAGCAGCTGCAGCGACCCCCCACCCCGGCTGAAGGATGCTTGGAGAACCGGCGGCCGCCGCCGCCCCAGAGCCCGAGCAGCTCGGAGCCGTCAAGCTGGAGGAGGAGGAGGCCGCCGGCCAGGAGGACGTCAGGCACACCCGGGCCAGGCCCCGGCCCGAGGTGGCTCACCAGCTCTTCAGATGCTTCCAGTACCAGGAGGACATGGGGCCCCGGGCGTCCCTGAGCCGCCTCCGCGAGCTGTGCGGCCACTGGCTGCGGCCCGCGCTGCACACCAAGAAGCAGATCCTGGAGCTGCTGGTGCTCGAGCAGTTCCTGAGCGTGCTGCCCGCGCACCTCCTGGCCCGGCTGCAGGGCCAGCAGCTCCGCGACGGCGAGGAGGTGGTGCTGCTGCTGGAGGGCGTCCAGAGGGAGTCCGGCGCCGCGGGGCCGCTGGTAAGGGGAGGGCGGCCGGAGGGAAGCCAGGGACCCGCCGCCCGGGAGGAAGTCGCCACACACTCCGTTTTCCTCCCTCCGACCATTCCTTCCTAACGTCCTGACCCCTCCGGCCCTCGCCTTTCCGTGGTGCCCTTTCCCCCGGGAGTCAGTGGATTATCCCCCTGCCCTGCCCGTCACCTAACACACGTGTATCTTGAACAGGATTTTAGTTTTAATACTGGCAAGAACTGTCCCCGTGCAGACGTCACTTCGGGGCAACAGGAGGGCTCTTCCCAGGTCTCCAGTCACAGCCCCAAGAAGGAAGTGCCCTCCGAAGGACCTCCGGCCCTGGAGCCACCAAAGGAGCCCCCGCCGTCCCAGCCAGGGCCCTCCAAGCCTGCTGAGCTGGGGACCTGGAGACATCCCCCAAGTTCAAAGCAGCCACAGAGCCCAGGCCCCAAGCGGGCGTTCCAAGCCCTGCAAGAGTGTGGTGAGGAGCTGGTGCCCGGGCAGGTGGGAGCCAGGGGGCCCGGTATGTGAGGGTGGGGGGAGGAGGGAGCCCCCCTCTTTGGCAGGGATGGGAGAGAGCCGCTGTGTCTCGCAGGGCCCTGACCATGGTGCGCCCCCCGGAGGGATGGGGGGTAAGTCTGCCCTCTAACGACTCTCTCTTTCTCCCCCAACGCTGCCAGCCCCCCAGGGCCCTGTGTTGTGGCTGGAGGAAGACTCCGGAGACCAGGAGCTGGCAGCCGTGTTGGTGAGCTGGGCTGGCCCCTCCGTCCAGACTGTCCTCGGGCCCCTGGATGTCCTCTGCCCCTGCTGCTGTGGGTGGCAAACCCATGTCTTCCTTAATTTAAACCTTCAGAGTCTTTCATTCCCTCAGGTCACAGACCCCCAGTCCTCTGTCACCAAGGGTCCCGGCTCATCTTTTTGTTACAGGAGTCCCTGACCTTTGAAGATGTCCCAGCGAAGAAGGCTTGGCCTGTTCACCCTCTGGGTAAGAGGCCCTTGCGGCTCGTGGCCACTGAAGGTTCTTTCTCTCTGTTTCCAGAGTGGTGTCTAGAGCGCCAGACCCTACCTGACTTTTTGGCCTCTTTGGCTAAAAATGGGCTATTCTGACAAGGATTCCTCCCTCCCTCCCTCCCTTCCTTCACTTATTTTATACTTTTTTTTTAACTTCATTTATTTTTGAGAGAGAGAGAGCAGGATTAGGGAAGGGACAGAAGATCCTAAGCAGGCTCTGCACTAACAGCAGAGACCCTGAGGTGGGGCTAGAGTTCACAAATATGAGATCATGACCTGAGCTGAAGTCCCACGCTCAACCAACTGAGGCGCCCAGGCGCCTCTCTTTTACTTATTTTAAAGGCTCATTGTGTCTGATGTAGCCATTAACTTTGAGCTTTTAAAATGAGTGTTCATGGGAGTGCTTGTGAGTGGGTACGGGACTTGCATCTGGGGGAATGACAGAGTTCTGACACTAGACAGACAGTGGTGACAGTTGCACGGCACCGGGAAAGTACCTAATGGACCTAAACTGTACACTTGAAAATGGTTACTATGGTAAATTCTATGTTCTTTACCCTCCCCTTCTGCCCACCTCCCGGCTTTGTGGGATCCTGGGTTTCTTTCTGCTTTGAGGCAATGAGGCTCTGGCAATTCCTGGGAACCTCTAGGGATAGGCCTGCCCATGCCCCCCCCCCTTTCTCCTTCCTTCTCAGGACCTGGAAGCAGAACCCCAGATGAGGAGTTCAAAGAAGAGCCCAAAGCCATTGCCTGGCCTCCTGGCCTCTCAACGGAGCCTCAGGCAGATAGTCCCCAGGTGGCGGAAGAGCCCCATGTCCAGGGGCCGGGCCCGGGCCCCAAAGTGAGCGGCACGGGCGGAGGAGGGTCCCCTCCCCGCAGGAGTGACACCCTGGAGGTCAAAGTGGCCGAGGGGACCCCCGGGTCGGAGCCAGAGATGGAATTCATCTGCGCAGACTGCGGGGTGACTTTCCGACAGCTGGGCCGCCTGGAGGCGCACCAGCTGCGGTCTCACCCGGGCGCCCGCTCCTTTCCGTGCGAGCGCTGCGGGAAGAGCTTCGGCCGCAGCTCCATCCTCAAGCTGCACATGCGCACGCACACGGACGAGCGGCCCCACGCCTGCCACCTCTGCGGCCACCGCTTCCGCCAGAGCTCACACCTGAACAAGCACCTGCAGACTCACTCCTCGGAGCCCGCCTTCCTGTGTGCCGAGTGCGGCCAGGGCTTCCAGCGCCGGACCAACCTCATGCAGCACCTGCTGGCGCACGCCGAGGGCCAGAAGTCCCCGTGCGTCCCCGAGACCAAGCCCGAAGCGCGCGAGCTGGCCGTTGTCCTGTGCTCTCACTGCGGCCAGACCTTCCAGCGCCGCTCCAGCCTCAAGCGCCACCTGCGGATCCACGCCAAGGACAAGGGCCACCAGTGCTCCGAGTGCTCGGGCAGCTTGCGCCCGGGCCCGGAGCGCAGGCCGTACGTGTGCAGCGACTGCGGCAAGGCGTTCCGGCGCAGCGAGCACCTGGGGGCCCACCGGCGCGTGCACACGGGCGAGCGGCCCTTCGCGTGCCCGGTGTGCGGCCGCAGCTTCAGCCAGAGCTCCCAGCTGGCCTGCCACCAGCGGGTGCACACGGGCGAGAAGCCCTACAGCTGCCCGCACTGCGGGAAGCGCTTCGTGCGGCGGGCGGGGCTCGCGCGCCACCTCCTGACCCACGGCGGCCCGAGGCCCCACCACTGCACCCAGTGCGGCAAGACCTTCAGCCAGACGCAGGACCTCGCCCGCCACCAGCTCAGCCACACGGGCGAGAAGCCGTGCCGCTGCAGCGAGTGCGGCGAGGGCTTCAGCCAGAGCGCCCACCTGGCGCGCCACCAGCGCATCCACACCGGGGAGAAGCCCCACGCCTGCGACACCTGCGGCTACCGCTTCCGCAACAGCTCCAACCTGGCCCGGCACCGCCGCAGCCACACCGGCGAGCGGCCCTACCGCTGCGAAACCTGCGGCCGGAGCTTCCGGCGCAACGCGCACCTGCAGCGGCACCTGGCCACGCACGCGGGCGCGGGGACCGAGGCCGCCCGGCCGGCCGAGCCCCCGCAGGAGTGCCAGCAGTGCGGCAAGAGCTTCAGCCGCAGCTGCAATCTGCTGCGCCACATGCTGGTGCACACGGGCGCCAGGCCCTTCTCGTGCGCGCAGTGCGGCCGCAGCTTCAGCCGCAACTCGCACCTGCTGCGCCACCTGAGAACCCACGCCCGCGAGACCTTGTACTAGCCTCGCGAGGGTTCCGCCTCCGGCCGCGCCCTCCGGCCGGCTGGCTACACCTGCCCTGTTAGTCGTCCCCTCCCCCGGAGGCATCTCTCCCTGGCCTCAGGGATGGATTTCAAAATGCCTGGAGTAAAACGGCCCTCTTGAAAATGTCTCTGTTTTCGAGGTCCACCGAAACCCTGTTACCCTCACACTGTGACGGTGATGCCCTTTTCCCTTCCCTTCCCCAGCACCTTCCATAGCAGGCCCCCTCCCCGCAACACACCCCGGAAAGAGCCAGAGTTGGGAGGGTGGCCGAGGGATGCCGTCTGTCCCTGTCAGCTGTGAGCAAGGCCGAGGGATCTCACCCCGGGGTTCTCTGGAGTCTGCCCCCTAATCTGTGCTGTCCAATACGGTACCCTCTAGCCGTGCGTGGCTGTTTAAAGTAATTTAAGCGGTAGGGCACCCGGGTGGCTCAGTCAGTTGGGTGTGGGATTTTGGCTCAGGTCTTGATTTCCAGGTTGGGAAAGTCCAGCCCGGCCTCAGGTTCTGTGCTGACAGCCCAAAGCCTGCCTGGGATTCTCTCTCCCCCTCTCTCTGTCCCTCCCCTGCATTCTCTGTCTTTCAAAATCAGTAAATAAAAACTTTAAAAAGTTAATTAAAATGGAATATAATTGAAAATCCCAGGTGTTGGGTTCTTACAGGAAACCTTGTTTTTGGCACGTAGGTAACTGATCCAAGTCGAAGATGCTAGCAGATGAAATGAAACCTGCCTAACGGGCAAGTGAGGTTGTGGGCTGGGGGCCCCGAACGACCCGTAATCCTGTAAACCCAAAGCTGGTTTGGCAGAGTGCCACACCACCTCCCACCTCCCAGGCAATCTTGGCAATCTAGAGGACAGATTTTAAAATCATGTGACTTCTGGTAATACTGCGAGAAAGAAAACAGGCTACCCAACTCCAGAGCATGCACACACACACTTCCTGCTCTAGTCAGTGGGTTTTTACCCACAACTTTTTAAGTTGTCTTTGTCCCTCACCAGCCTGACACACGACTGCGCTTCCGCAAAGGCTTGTGAACATAAAGTGAACCTGTCAACCAGGGCTCAAGGGACTTGGAGAAGATCTGTCCCCAGATCTGGGGAAAGGAGAGATGATTCTTGGGCACAAAGCTCTGAGCCTGGGGAAGGTCCGTGCTTCTGGGGGGTTGGGAGGAAGACGAGGTGGGGTACAGAGAGTCACCAGAGGTCCCAGAACAAATTAGAGTCATGGAAGAGCCCAGAGAAGAAATTTTCAAGAAGGAAATTTTCTTGATCAACTAAGAATGAGAGTAAGGAGTTGCAAGTACCCACCGCATTTGAAGGCTTTATTTCTTGAGCACCTACTATGTGCCAGGGAATGTGCTGGGCTATTGAGGAGAACAAGGCCTGAAATGGAAGGAGACATCCTCAGAAGAACTGGGGGAGGGGCATCCCCATTGGAGGGAACAGCAGGTCCAAAGTCCCTGAGAGGAGAAAACTGTACCTGAGGGAGATCTGTAGGAATGTGATGACACAGGCAGGGCCTCATAGGCCCAGGTCAGAGTGTATTTGTGATGGGAAGATGGGACGGTTTTAAGCAGGGAGTGACTTCGTTTTGCAATGACATTGATTTGACCTCGGCACTGGATAGATTTGTTTCGGCTTGAAAGGGGCAAGACCAGGGAGACGAGCTAGAAGAGCATCACAGTTGTTTCGGCTTGAGACCATGGTGACTTCTATGGGGCTGTGGGGTCATGAAGGCCTCCGCTGGCTTCACACAGTAGGAGGGTTTCCCCATGGTGTCAATGCAAAGACACAAGGAGAAGTAAGAGGCAGTTTGACACAGCGTCACATGAAAATGCGGGGCTGGGAGCCCGAATGCTGACCGGGTGTTGGAGGAGAGGACACGGCCACAGGGAGTGAAAGCTGGGTCAGGCCCTGGCAGTGGATGGCCCCTTGGAGCTGGGGACTCAGGCCTGAGATGGGCCTTCCAGGGTACAAGGCCATCAGAGGGATCCCCTGGGAGTGGAACAGGATGGTGGCAGCACAGGCTCTGCAGAAAGGAGCCCCCATTTTGGGTTGCCTCCTGCCTCAGGAAGAGAAGGCCAGGGCCGGGAGGAAGGATGATGCCTCCTCCGTAGTCCCCTCCCTCGCAGGGCAAGGGGCTGTGAGCAAGCAGGGCCCCTCAAGATGACCAGGGCCACCAAGAAGCTACTATCAGGGTATGGCGGACTCACGGCTGGCCCCCAGGGAGGCGATTTTTCTAAGAATCAAGAGTTCATTCCTGTGATCCAAAAGGGTCTTTAAGGAACTGGCAGATGGGGGGAGGTGGCGCCTGGGTGGCTCAGTCGGTTGGGCAACTGACTTTGGCTCCGGTCATGATTTCGCAGTTCGCGAGTTCGAGCCCTGCGTCCGGCTCTGTGCTGACAGCTCAGACTGGAGCCTGCTTCGGATTCTGTGTCTCCCTGTCTCTGCCCCCTCCCCTGCTCGCTCTCCGTCTCTCTCACTCTTCTCTCTCTCAAAAATAAACAAACGTTAAAAAAGAAAAAACAAAGAAACTGGCAGAGAGTGAGTGGGATACTGACAGAAATGCCCCCAGGGTTTGAGGCCTCCTGACTCCCATCACCTCCCCACATCCCTCACACCTCAGCACACCTCCCTGGTCTGGACCCTTTCCTTTGCAGGTGTTTCCCCGCCCCGCCCAGCTGATTTCCTGCCCCCTTTCCTGCTCGGTCCTCAGGTCAGGGCCCCCGAACCCCTTCAGCTCTATCTCAGCAGCTGCTGTTTATGACCAGACACCCAGTGCAAAAATCTGTGTGCAGCTGCAGGAAGTCAGAAGTCAGTGGGGGAGGGGGAGTTCAGGGGAGGGAGACGGACTGAAAAATGGTGAGCTGGGCCAAGCCCCTCCTGCCCTGGCCTTGCTCCTGGCTACCCCCCTCCCCCCTGCCCCGTTTCTGTGTTTGCAGGCCCACAGGAGGCCACAGGCCAGAGATCTGAGTCCCAGTTCTGCCCTAGGCTGCCCTTCTCTGGTCCAGGTAGGGGCCCTCCTCCCCTTCCCCCTCCTCTGTCCCAACCTCAAGGCCTCTGATCTTGCAGGGAAGACCCAGGAGCTTCTGTGGCCTGGTGAAGGATGAAGACCCAGGTCAGAAGGACAAACGGAAGGGGCGAAAGTTCCTCAGGCCCGAGCTCCCTGCCGCCCCGGAATCAGGCAATGCGTGGGCCAGAAAACTTCCAGTCCTTACCACGGGTCCGTGACCAGTCGTAACCCGTGTCCCATGTACAGATTATTGAGGTCAGGCAGACCCCGCCCTGGGTCCACGTGACACATGTCCTCTCCCCTCCCCAGTTCCCGGGGGGCCCTGCCTCCCGTCCAACAGGCACTCAGTTTGATTCAATCAGCTTTTTCCTTTTTAATGTTTATTTATTTATTTATTTATTTATTTTGAGAGAGAGAGAGAGAGAGAGAGAGAGATCTCGGGAGTGTGAGCGGAGGAGCTGCAGAGAGAGGGGGACAGAGGGTCCAAAGCAGGGTCTGCGCTGACAACAAATTTAAAGATCATGACCTGAGCGGAAGATGGACGGACGCTCAACCGACTGAGCCCCGCAGGCGCCCGCAACCAGCTTTCCTTACGACCTGCCAGCCAGGGCACGGGCGCAGGGTGCAGACCTGGGGCGGGCGGGCAGGCGGCCCGGGAGGCCTGAGCTAGGCCTGGGCGCAGGTCCCGAACACCTGGGCCAGAGAGGCGCAGGCACTCTTCAGCGCGCTCCAGACGGCCTCCACCGCGTCGCAGAAGGCCTGCAGGCCGGCGGCCACCTTCTGCTTCACCCAAGCCAGCGCGGCCTCCCACCTCCGCTGCAGCTGACAGAGCAGCCTCTGGAACCACCTCAGGACTCTGTCACAAAAGCCCCTCTCCGCGTCCTGGACCTCTGCGTCCTCCTCCTCTTCCACATCAAGGACAGAGGACTTCCAGACCCTGGAACGTAACTCCTGCCGCACTTCGGGAAGTAACGGACTGGATTCCTGCAAGGATGGGGGTGCTGTTCAGGGTCCCCCCTGGGGGTCGCAGCCCAGGTTCTGGCCCTGGCTGAGGCCTCCCAACGACAGCCCCCAGAGGCTCAGCCCCTCGATCCTTCCCCACCGGCAGAAACAAGCAAGGCCGCACCTGCGGGGCCCCTCAGACACAGAGGCACCCCTCCGCCCTCCGCTCAGAGGGGCTGTGCACACACTCGGGAGCACCGAAGTCAACACACAACAGGCGGGGGAGGGGAGTGGGCGTCTCACATTCACCTGATTGTTGTCCTGAAGGTGACGGTCCAGGGTCTCGAGCGTGATCTCATTGAAGCCATTCTGGGCAGAGGGGAGAGTTCGGAGGTTCGGGACCTGCTCCTGCCTGTGACCTTCATGGGTCCAGGTGAGTCTCAAGGGAGCCAGGAGCCCGGACCCAATAACCTGGCCGAGCGCAGCCGTGGGGACTAAGCTTTGGGAGGCGGGGGACAATGCAAAGACTCACCGCCAGCTCTTGCCGCACAAGCCTCTCTTGCTGGGGGGAAAAATCACTTGGTTTAAAATCCTCCCAGCCTCTCCCGCCCTCGGTCTTCTCCCCAAGCTCCCGCCTGTCCTCTGCTCCCCAGGCCCCCATAACTGGGTCCAGCCCAGGAGCCTGGGGACCAGGTGTCTGGCATCCCTGCTCTGTCATCCATATGCCCAGTGACTTGGACACCTTCCTAAGCCTCCCTCACCTATGCCCTCACCTGCCACACAGGTGTGAACTGGGAGATTTTGCAGGGATCTGCCCAGTGTAAGGAAAGAGCAAACCTGAGGTCACATCTTCATCTTCATCACCGTCACCATCGTCATCGTGAAACCACCCACCTGCTCCCAAATTGGAGAGAGCATGGGAGGGGGGGCTCGTGACCCACCTGTGCTCCTTGGGATTGCCGGTGATGATCACAGAAGTTGTTCACCATCCAGTGCTGAGCAGAGAGGAGAGGCGGAAGTGTGAGAGGCCTCAGCCTTCCCTCTCCTGGGACCCTGGGTGGCCCAGAACATTCTCAGCTGCCCACGGCAGAACCCAGGCCTCCCTCCCTCCCCCAGACACACACTGGGAAGAGCTTACCATTCTCTGCCTCATAGACTCAACAGCAGCTTTTCCTGCCTGTGGGGGTAAGAGTGATCCTCAGACCCATGTGACCTTGCCACCCCCCACACTTGCTGTACACACACACACACACATACACACAAGCTCACCACGCACACGCACACGCATGTATGACCACTGGGCCCGACTGTTCAGGACCCACTGTGTTACCAAACACCGGCACCTCTCTGTCCCTGCTGACAGTGGCTGCTGCTCTCAGAGGCGGTGACAGACGTGCAGCCCCTGACTGCTGCCTCTGCAGACCCCGTCCCCTTCCTGGACCCTCGGCTTGCCCCACAGAGGTGCAGGGTACCCCAGACACGTCCTCACTGGTCTCCACCTTAGGGCCAAATCTGGTACCGGCTCCCTTGTCGCTGGGCAGTCAGTGCCACACGCAGAATGTCCACAGCTCTGGGCAAATACCTTTTGTGGGGCACCTGTCTACACACTTTTTGGGTCCCTGACAGTGCCATCCTGTCAGCCCAATGTCACAGTGATATGGGGGGGGGCGGGGGAGAAATCCGGTAGCGCTGGCCAGAGGGAACAATTTGCTCTCCAACGCAGGCTCCCAAACCGGGCTCCCAAACCGGGCGTGGCCGCTGAGCCCCAGGTCATTCCATAGTCCATTGTTACTATTGTCACAAATCCCTCAGGGCCAACCTCACAACTGGGGTGGGGAACTGGTAGGGTGGGGCCGGTGACAGGGCGTCCCCAAAAGTAGGAATGACACCAAGACTGATGCAGGCCCTCCGCTGCAGGTCCAGGGCAGAGAGGAATTTTAAAACTTTGCAGGAAAGCACTGCCTCCCGACCCCCAGGTTTCCAGGGTATCTGGGGGGTCTCCCCAGGCTCAGTGCCTCTGACCCTCCACTCCCCGGCTGCCCCACAAACACTCCAGGTCTAACTCCTAGAGTCACCCCCCGCCCCCATACAACACACTGTTCCTCAGTATGCCTGAGAGACACACACACACACACACACACACACAGAACTGCTCCCCATGACTTACCTCCACAACCAGGATCTACTCTACAAAGTGAATGACTCAGAGCAAAATGAAACTGTGAGGCTGTTTGTCAATAATTATTCAGAACTTCAGGACGAGCATTCAACAAAGTAAGCTCGGGGTCCTCATGAATGCACAGGTCACATACCTCTGACCCCCTGCTTCCCCAGTGGACTCCCCCACTGGCCTAGGAGCATGGGACAGAGCCAGATGCATGTGGAGAGATCAGGGGGTGTGGGGGCCAGCGCGGGCGGGAGAGGGGGACCCACAGTGGGGAAATGGTATCCGGGGCCCACCACCCCTCCAATTGTTCTCACTCACCAGGGCATGGCACATGGTTGCTCAGGGCTCTGGAGGCCGTGGCCTGGCAGGGAGGAACAGGTGTGAGTTAGGGGGTTCAGGGAAAGCTGCCTCCCTGCCACCCCACCCCCCACGGAAAGTCCCCTTGGCTGCAGCCTCCTCCCCAGCCCTCTACAGAGTCAGTCACCTCACAGATTCTCCAACCGATGCTTCTGCTCTGCTTCTGCTCGGGGAGAGAGCCTCTGATTTAAGAGGGAGGAGGGAGGAGGGAGGAGGGAGAAGCTGGGGAGGGTGGAGCCTGGCCTGGAGGCAGGATGTGAGGCTGTGTGTGTGTGTGTGTGTGTGTGTGTGTGTGTGTGTATGTGACACATGGAAACAGAAGCCAGGACAGACAGGGGGGCCAAGGGCCTGGGAGGGGGTGGGCAAGGCTTCTGACTGCGCCCCCTCCACTCTGAGCTGGGGTGGAGAATTTCAGAGCCCAGGAGCAAGCCTCTTCCCCAGCCTTGTCAGCCTGGTACAGGGAAAGAGAAGGACAGAGGGGAAGTCCAGACTTGTGAAAGCAGATCAGGGCCCTGGAAAATGAAGTCATCCAGTTGAGGGTCAGGCAAGGTACTGGGGAATGCTGACTAGGTCACTTGGAACAGAGCATACCCCAGGTCCAAAAGTCCAGAGAATGTTCCAAGCACCTCCTGGCCCAGGGCATAGCAGGACTGGCAAGACCCCTAAGGTGGGCCCGCCAGGGCTGGGGCCTAAGCAGACTGCCCCGTGGGCCCCTGCAGGGGTGGCCAGAGGCGATGTCTGTCTGCCACGGGAGAGGGTAAAGCCCTCAGGAGGGGCTGAGGACAACTGGCCTAGGCTCAGCTGACCAGGCTAGCCTGAGCCCCCCTGGGGCTGAGGGGTGCCAAGGCCCTGCAATCCTCAGGCACCTGTTGGGGGCCTCCCAGGTTCTGGCCAGCCCTGTGCAGTTCTGGGGTCACCTGGAACTTACCCTACTCCTTCCTTACCCTACTCTGGCTCAGAGCCCTCTGGGTCCAGGACCGCTGAGTCTGCCCTCTATATTGGTGCCCTGGGGTTGCTCGGACTGGGTGCCTAAACCAATCAAGGCCTCAGCGGGGTGGTTGCTTTGAGGGCTTTGGGAGAAGGGTCTGTTCCAGCCTCTCGCTCAGGCCTGTGGTTGGCCATCTTCATGCTCATGTCATTCTCCTAGTATGTGCATCTGTCTGCTAACTTCCCATTTTTATAGGGACACCAGTCTTATTGGATTAGGGCCCATCCAATGACCTCATTACCTAGATGCCGTCTATAAAGATCCTATCTCCAAATAAGGTCACAGTCTGAGGTCCTGGGGATTAGGACTTGAACACATGAGTTTGGTGGTGGGGAGGGGACACAACTCAGCCCCTAGCATCCTCAAAGAGGACCTGGGCTCCTGAGGGGCCACCAGAAGGACAGAACTATAAAGCCTATTTCCTTGGTCAAAGTCTCACTTGCATTAACTAGACCCCAGCAGGCATCTCCTGGCCCCTTAGGAGCCCATCAATGGTCTGAAGCTCCCTGCGCACATCTAGGAGTCCAGATCCTTCCCTGAGCCATCTTTATAGTCCAGGTGGGGAGAGAGGAGTTTGCAGCTTCAAGTAATACTCCCGGGGTTCTTCTCAGGAAGCAAGGCTCCCGACCCCATGAGCCGCTGGGGCCTTCCATGACGGTCAAAGCCCACCATCCGCAGGCATTTTTGTGTCACGGCAGACTGTACCGTTTTGTTTATAGCTTCGGTGAGAAACAATTCAGACACAACTTACCCATTAAAGTGTATGATTCAATGCACAGAACTGTGCAACTGTCACAACCAATTTCAGAACCTTTTTGTCACCTGAAAAAGGTGAGCCAGCACCCCCCAATCCCAAAGCCCCACCCCCGCCAGTCCCAGGCAGCCACTCATCTACTATCTGTCTCTGGAGTTTCCTGGGTCTGGACATTTCATATAAATGGAATCACACAGAGGTGGTCACACTGTGTGATCTTTTGTGTCTGCCTTTTGCACTTAGCACAGGGTTTTCGATGCATCAGGGTTGTAGCACGAATCCGAACTTCATTCCTTTCGATGGGAACTAACCCTCCGCAGTACGAATATGCCGCTTCGTGTATCCACTCATCCATCGATGGACATTTAGGTTGTTTCCACCTTTTGGCTATCATGAATCACGCTGTTGTGACCATCCATGTGCAAGTTTCTGTGTGGACGTATGTTTTGAATTCTCTTGGGTTCACACCTAGGAGGGGAACTGCGGGCTCATACGGTAAATATGTTTTCAACTTCTTCAGGAGCCATCAGACTATTTTCCAAAGTTGCTGCCCCATTTGCTATCCCAGGAGCAGAGCATGACGGTTCCAGTTTCTCCACATCCTCACCAACACTTATTATGTTTTTGATTCTAGCCTCCCTGGTGGATGGGAAATAGTATCCCCGTGTGGTTTTGATTTTCACTCCCCTGATGACTAGTGATGTCGAGCGTCTTCTCATGGGCTTATTGGCCACTGGTACACCGCCCTTGGAGGAATGTATATTCTGATCCTTTGCCCATTTTTAAATTGGGTCATTTGTCTTCTGTTTATTGAGTTGTAAGAGTATTTCATATATTCTGGGTACAAGTCTCTTATCAGATATGTCCTTTGCAAATATTTTCTCCCATTTTGTGGGTGGTCTTTTCAGTTTTTAATGGTGTCCTTTGAAGCACAAATGTTTTACATTTTGGTTATGATGAGACCGTTTTAAAAATAAAAGTAATCAATTTGACATGGCATTTTTCTGTAGTATACTTAATAAAAATATATATTTACATATATATGTATTTATACGTATATTTTTTTAAAGATTTATTTCTAAGTAATCTCTACACTCATTGTGGGCTTCAACTCACAACCCTGAGGTCAATACCCACAGGCTCCACCAACGGAACCAGCCAGGAGCCCGAGAAAGTGTTTTGTTTTAAAGTAGGCACCACGCCCAAGGTGGGGCTGAAACCCAAACCCACAACCCTGAGATCAAGAGTCACATGCTGTACTGACTGAGCCAGCCAAGCACGCTTAATATATTTTTTAAGTCTGGAGAAGAAGTTTCCATGTATTAATGAAAGAAGCCACAGATTTCACATTGGACGCCCCTCCTCTGAGCTCCCTTAGCCGGCTTGTTGAGCTTCTCCCTGTTCCCTCCTCCCATTCATTCTCTGTCTGTCACCCCACTACCCATCAACTCTGAATCCCAAGTTCTTCTACGAAACAGAACAATTCAGGTCTGTCAAGTTCCTGCCACCAAAGTCACCCCGGACCCATCTGTGCTCAGGAGAAATGAGGGGCTTTCTCTCTGGTCACTTTCATTGTCTTCCTGTGTGAGGCTCATAAGCTTTTAAAATACAAGTTTCCTCCTCCATTTATTTTGAAAGGATCCTGACAGAGACCCAGATTTCTGCTTTTCTGGTGGCTTGGAATTCTCAGGTCATGGATTGGCTGAAGACACCTGGCTGTTGCCCTCCTATTGGACAGTTTGTTGTAACCGAGGGGCCACACGCTGGGACAGCAGCCCGCAGCCTCGGCCCCAGACAGTGCTGCGGGTGGGCGGCAACCCAGGAAATGGCCCCTAAGTGGCTGCACCCAAAGGGGATAGACCCCACTCAAGTAAGGCCATGAACCTGACTCTACAGAGAATGTGCAGAGGTTGGTCCCTGGGAGGGAGAACACTTGAGAGACACAGAAAAACCACCAGACAGAGATGACAACTACTGTCCTAGCCCCGTCGCCCATCAGGGCCGCCCTCCCCCCAAGCTTACTCAAAGGCGGACTCCTGGTCCCAACCCCCCAGTGATTCATTGAGGGTATGGGATCTGCCTTTTTAAGTTCCCAAGGTGATTCTGATGTGGAATATTCCAGATATATAGTTCCAGAGGCACTGACGTAGATCCTGAATTCTGTGGGGAGTGGGAGGTGAATGAGGTGGCCTGCCCACTCCTCACCCAGGGGTCCTGAGGAAGCAGTGACCCCAGGATGAGAGGGAACTCAGTCCACTGTCTTCACAGCACCGATCCGCAGAGAGCCCAGGAGTTCTCCCTGAGGACAGCCGTACACACTCCAGTGTGGAGGGACTGAGAGAATTTTTAGGAATTGGAGGGTGTACTGTTGAACCGGGACTGTTCTTTCTGGGTCCAAGTTGGTGACCAGGAAGGAGGTCCACAGGGGCCTCGGTTGTGGAGGGTGGTCGGGGTGGCCAGTGATGTCACCCAGGACATGGCACACTGGCGCTGCGGGGGGGGGGGGTAGCTTCAGGGCTGGGTCTGGGGGCCCCATCCATGTGACGTTGACTGGGACACTGTGGAAGCAGGACAGTGGGACACTTCTGGGAAATTCGGAGCAGTGGGTGGAGAGAGGGGCTGGGGTTCAGTTACCCCAGTCAGTGCAGTCCTCTAACGTCCCAGACAGACAGCCAGGAGCCGGTATGCGGAGCCGCAAATGCCAGGTGGGGCCAGGGCTACAGTCATCACCTGCTTTCTGAAAAACACCAGCTTTTACGGGAAAAGGAGCTTCCCGTAGGGGCGGCGCTTGGCGCAGCCAGGGCAACGGTCGGGGGAGGGATGGAGTGTGGAGGGGACGGTGTGCAGGGCTGGGATGGCGGGGGTGAGCACACGGCCTATCCAGGCCCAGGGCCCATCGGCGTCCCCGGGGCTAAGCTGCACCAGCCCGCGCCCCGCGGCACCCCTGCAGAGCCCCGCCCCCGGACCGTCCCCCTCAGCTGCAGGCCACGCCCCCCACCAGCAGGGCTAGAAGGGACGACAGGAAAGAAAGCGACGGCCGCCCTGAGGCCTGATTGATCTCGCACTGACAATTGCAGGTTCCGGGCTCGAGGGTCGCTCTGGGGGGCCTGGGGACGCGTGGGCCAGCGCTGGGGGCCGGGCAGTCCAGCCACTTGGGACCCATGGGCTGGGGGGAGTCCGACTCCGCCTTGACGCTGCCCTTGGGAAAGCGCCAGTAGTGGGCGCCCTTGAAGAAGTAGGTGTCACCTGCGGGGCAGGGAGGAGACACTTCGGGGCCGGCCCGGGCTGCCCCTCCCGCCGCGCCGCGTCTCCCCCGAGGGCGCCCCGAACCCCCCCAGGAGGGCCCCTCTCCCTGTCCCGGGGGCCCCCCAGACGCCCCCCGCGCGCTCTCCCACCTGCGTTGCTGACGGTGACGTCGTCGGGGGCGTGAGGCGCCCCTTCCCACAGACTCAGGTCGCGGGGGTAGCTGGGGTCCGGGCGCGCGGCCGCTTCGTCGTAGCGCCAGTAGCGCCGGCCCCGGACCAGGTAGGTCTTCCCGTTCTGCGGCCACGAGAACACGGCGTCCACGTCCTCGCCGGGCGGCAGCCCCAGCTCCGTGAGCGGCCGCGGCGCGCCCTCTAGCTGCCGGTCCCGGAACACCCAGAACCGGGGGCCTGCGGGGGAGCCGCCCGGTGAGCGGGGGCGCCCCCCGGCCCCCGCCCCGGCCCGCCGCGCCCCCGCGCCCGCTCACCGCTGAAGAGCACGATGCCGCCGTCCGAGGGCCGGGCGTAGGCGGCCTGGATGACCTTCACCCCGGCGGGCAGCCCCTCCCAGAAGCGGTGGAGCCGGGCGGGGCGGGGCGACACCAGCTGTCCTGAGGGCTGCACGCGCCAGAACCAGGGGCCTGGGGGGTGGGGGGTGGGGGTGGCCATGGAGGCCTGAGGTGGCAAGAGTCTTCTCCCTCAGGGGGCGCCTGGGCGGCTCAGGTCAGGATCTCAGGGCTCGTGGGATCGCGCCCCGCACCCGGCTCTACGCTCCCACCCGGGAGCCTGCTTCGGATTCTGTCTCCCTCTCTCTCTGCCCCTCCCCTGCGCGCGCGCTCTCTCTCTCAATCTCTCTCTCAATCCCTCTCTCTCTCTCAAATAAATAAACATTTAAAAAAAAAAAACGGAAGAGCGCTCCTTTATTAAAAAAGGCTTCTCCTTCAGAGTGGCTGCTGGGACTCCCCCTGGCGGCCGGGGGAGGATTTCAAGGCTGCAGTGGCTCTGGAGTGACCAGCTCTCCCAGGACTTTCCTTTCATTAAAGTCTTTTGTTTTAGTTTATTGATTTATTTTTCAGAGAGAGCGTGTGCGAGCAGGGGAGGGAAGAAGAGACAGGAGACAGAGAGAGGATCCTAAGCAGGCTGCCTCCAGGCTCGGAACCGGCAGCACAGAGACCCCTGTGGGGCTTGAACTCTCCAACGTGAGATCATGGCCTGAGCCAAAACCAAGAGTCTGGCCCCTAACAGTCTGCGCCACGCAGGCACCCAGGGGACTTTGCTTTTTCTTTTCTTCTTCTTTTTTTTTTTTTTTTTTTTTTTTTAGCACTGAGGGCCCTGCATCCTCGGAAACCCCCACAGGATTTGTGGGTCATCCTAAGCGGGTGGGAAGCCAACTACGTGGGGTCCGGGGAGAGCTAAAATGACTCACCTTTGAAGAAAAAGGTTTCCCCCCGGATGTTAGCGATAGCATCAAAATTGCCTTCACATCGGTCAGGGGTGGGGAGAGAGGGGCTACAATGGAAAGGAGAGGTGAGCAGAGAGGGGTGGGAGCTCCTAGCCTCTCAACCGTTAGAACAGTCCCCTGAGGCAGGGACTGTTAGGGTGCCCAGCTCCCCAAGAACCACACTGGGGGGGGGGAGGTCACCCCCCTCACACAGCTGGAGAGGGACTCACCTGTCCGGGGGCAGGGCAGGGGGTGCGGGGGGAGGAGCCAGGGGTTTCCTTGTGGGCTTGTCATACGGGGTTTGGGGCACCTTCCCTGTGGAGAGAGAGCCAGAGAGGCGTGAGTCCCCGGCCCCTGCCGCGGAGGCCCCGGGCGAGCCACCGTCCGCAGTCCCCAGCCGCCGTACCGTAGAGCTGCTGCAGGCCTTCCCGGTCGTCCTGGGACAGGCGGTACCGGTGGGGGTCGCCCACGGGGCCCTGGTAAAAGGGCCTCATGATTGAGTCCGGTGCTGAGGAGTGGCCCAGGCCCAAGGCGTGCCCGAACTCATGGACCGCCACGGCAAACAGGTCCGTCCCCTCGCCGTCTGGGGAAGGAGGGAGACTGGGCTAGAGCCGCACCCTTCCCCCACGCCCACGCCAGAAGAGAAGGCGGGGGGCGGCCTGCTGGCAGACGGACAGCCGCCGGGAGACGGCACCCTGCTCCCCGAGTCACCGTCCTTCCGGGGTGCGATCGCTTCTTCCGTAGACCTTTTCTGGCAGCCTCGTTTGGTAGTTCTGGACACTTGGGGACAGGACTGGAGACCCGCAGAACAGGTCGGGGAAGGGGCAGGAGGAGGTGGCCTGGGCAGAGGAAGGGGTGGCCTTGCCGCTGCAGTGCTGGGCCCCAGGAAAGGAAGCCTGTGCAAAACGGGAAGCTGGGGGTGCATGCAGGTCTCTAGAGGGAGCCCCGGCCCTGGGAGTCCCCCTCTTTCCAGCTGCGGTCTGGGGTCAGAAGGAGTGTTGCTCAGTCTCCCGGCCCGGGTTCCCAAGACGGTCACCTCACTCCCACCCTCATGGTGCTCCGCTCCCTCCTCCCATGCACGCCCCTGGAGTGCCCACACCCGCATCTACCCTTCCGGGAGCACCCCCCCCCCCCCCCCCCCCGCTCCCTGCCTCTGCAGCTTCATCCATCTCAGGCAGGCTCTCTCAGACCGCAGCCTGCCGGCCCTGGCGGCCGGCCTTGTTCCCACCCTCCCTGACCACAGGCTCTTCCTCAGGGACCCAGCCTGGGCGCCAGGGGTGAGCCTCTGTGAGCTGCCAGCTGCCGGCCAAATCCCAGCTCCTCATCGACCCAGCCGCTGCCTGCTCGCCTGCCCCTACTGCAGCCGCCGAGAGGCCAAGAGAGGCGAGCAGCTGGCCACAGGTTGAGCTGCTGCATGGACATCTCTAACTAGGGTCAGCAGGGTTCAAAGCGGCTTTATTGGAAGCGACCCGGTGAACTGGAAGGCAAATTTTGCTCAGCCGCTGAAGGCTGGTGGACGAGAGTGTGAGCGTGAAAGGGGTGAGCAAGTCTTCAGAAACTGTCCTTTACTTCTCATAAATCTCTTCCCTCTAGCCTCATGTTACAGGTGGGAAACTGAGGCACAGGCAGGTCAAGTTAAATGACAGTGCAGCCGACTAATGCCTTTCAGCAGCGACTGCACATGACCTTGGTCCAAATGCACGCGTACTGACAGAGCTCCATGTTGACTGTGGGTTTTGTTATTGCTCTGAATCCCTTTTCTGAGAAACCAGAGGAAGTTCAGTGTCTACACCAAGTAGATCTCTCCCCCCTCCTTCCCTGCATTACCTCCCCCTTTGGCCACACCCTTCATTGCACCCTTCTCACGCTATGCAGCTGGGGGACTTGCACAACCACAACCTCAGCCCCGGCTCACGAGATTCCTGGTGGCCGGTCTCCGGGGGTCCTCAGTGCCTCCTCCCAGTCCCGCTCTAGCAACAGGCAGCTCCTCTGCGCTCTCCACTGGCCTCAATTCCTAACCCACAGCCCCTCAAGCTGCTCCCCAGCTCCAGCCCTTAAGTCTTAAGAGGACAAGTATGTCAGATGTGCTTCCTGTTTCATCAAGACCGGCCCTCCTATGCAATCTGTAGCCTCCTGTGCACCCGGGAGCTGCATCTCCCCCGTGCTCACCGCCTACCTCCTGCCCTGCACAAGGCCCCCGCTTCCCTCACCTCCCGAAGGACAAGAACCCATCCGTCCATCCCTGCATCCCTGTGTACGTCTGTCTGTCCATTCATCCATCCATCTGTCCATTCATCTGTCCATCTGTCCATCCATCCATCCGTCCATTCATCCATCCATCTGTGCATCCATCCATTCATCCATCCATCTGTGCATCCATCCATTCATCCATCCATCCGTCCATCCATCCATCTGTCCATTCATCTGTCCATCTGTCCATCCATCCATCCATCTGTCCATTCATCCATCCATCTGTGCATCCATCCATTCATCCATCCATCCGTCCATCCATCTGTCCATTCATCTATCCATCCATCCTTCCGTCTGTCCATCCATCCATCCATCTGTTCACTCATCCATCCATCCATCCATCCTACCATCTGTCCATCCATCCATCCTTCCATCCATCCATCTGTCCATCCATCCATCCATCTGTGCATCCATCCATTCATCCATCCATCCGTCCATCCATCCATCTGTCCATTCATCTGTCCATCCATCCATCTGTGCATCCATCCATTCATCCATCCATCTGTCCATTCATCTGTCCACCCATCCATCCATCTGTCCATTCATCCATCCATCCGTGCATCCACCCATTCATCCATCCATCTGTCCATTCATCTATCCATGCATCCTTCCATCTGTCCGTCCATCCATCCATCTGTTCATCCATCTATCCATCCATCCTACCATTTGTCCATCCATCCATCTATCCTTCCATCCATCCATCTGTCCATCCATTCATCCATTCATCCATCCATCCATTCATCCATCTATCTTTCCATCCAGCCATCCATCCATCCGTCCATCCATCTGTCCATCTGTCCATCCATCCATCCATCCATCCATCCATCCATCCATCCTTCCATCTGTTCAGTCATCCAGACTTCCATCTGTCCATGCATCCATCCATCCATCCATCCATCCATTCATTCTTCCATCTGTTCAGTCATCCAGACTTCCATCTGTCCATTCATTCATCCATCCATCCATCCATCCAGCCATTCATTCTTCAGTCTATCCATCCATCCATCCATCCATCCCCCACTTCATTCTTTCTGTTGGCACATCCAGCATCACCAAGTGCTCAAGACCCTCATCCTAAGCCACCCCAATACCTATCTGCCCCCATCCACACCCATCTCCTTCTCTAGCAAGTTCTGTGGTCAGTGATCTAAACTCCGAGTTGACTTCCTCAACCCCTCTCACAACTAACCTCACCGTGGTTGGGACTCCTCCCCCACCTGCCAAGCCTGCAGGCACCAAGGTCACTCTGTCCTCAGATGACCAAATCCAGGCCCATGTAACTTACTGGACTGGTTTGCTGCCCCGCCCACTGCTGACCGCTTCCTTCTTTACTCCTGTTCTTGGTCACCTGTGGGCCCGTTCTTTCTCCATTTCCTTTGAGCCCTCCTCCCCTCTACCCTCCCCTTAACCATGGGGCTCTCCACAGCTCTGTACTTGACCCTCATGTTCTACACTTTCCTCCTGGAACCTTACCAACCCCTGAGTACCAATGACTCAAATCTGCCACGAGGCCCAGCTCGTAGAAGCTGGCAATGAACAGAGCTCTACTGCATGCCCATGTCTCAGATGAGGAAACTGAGCACATCGAGGTCAGGTAACTTATACACGTAGCAAGCAGAGGAGCCTGACCTGAGCTCTGTTTCAAGCCGGCGTGCTTAAATGCCGCGTTACCACAGCCTCACTTCTGTGCATGATGTGGGCCCCTCGCCCAGACCCTCCACAGAGCCCGCGCGCCCGTCCTCCAGCTGCCCCCTTCCCCAGAAAATGGCTCTCCCTCCTGGCCAGCCTCCCCGCTGCAGGAAGCTCGCAGCCGATGGCTAAGACTGGAAGGGCTGGAGCCTTAGCCCCCAGGCAGGACCAACCCTGGGGGCTATTTATGCTCCTGAGCTCCGGCTCCTGTCAGCCGAGCCCGCGTCCCGCCGACCTTCTTTCCCCAGCCCGCTCCGGCTTCCCCTCCCCTGAGAACGGACCCTGAGAAACTGCTTGCACAAGAATTTTTACCTCGAGCTCCGCTTCTGGGGAACCTGACCTAAGTCAGAGGAGTCCAAGTGTCTAGAGCAAGACACTCAACCGCTAATGCGCCGCCCGCACGGAACGGCCCACAAGCAGTGCAAACCCGTGGCCAACCCTGAACTCACCCCTGCCTGCTCTTCGTCCTCCAGCACCTCCCACTGCCGTTAACAAGGCCCCTTCCTCTCCATCTCCTCTGCCGCCAGGATCCCAGGCTCTGGCCATCCTGACTAAACAGCCCTCCGCCCCCTCACCGCCATCTCTCCCTGGACCCTGCCGCAGCCTCCTGCCTCCCTGCCTCCATCTTGCCCCCCACCGCAGCCAGTGATATTTCCAGAACGTGCCACCTTCCACCCCTCCCCGTCCCTCCCCCTGCTTCCAAGGCCCTCTGTGTTACGGGACGTACCAGACACTGCGGTCCTCTACAGTCTCTCTCCTGACACCCTATTTCTGCCTTCCTGCCCCAACCGTCCCCCTGGGCTGCTAGCCCTGACTACCCTGGGGCAGCCCGCTCACTGGCTTGCACTTTTTCCTCTGCGTCCTCCCCGCGCCCCCACGTACTCTGGGAGAGCAGGACCTGGTGGACTAGTTGGCACTCGGTACACGTGTGTGGCATGAACAAAGTCACCACTTCTAGGAGGCCCCGTCCATCTAAAGCTTTGGGCGGCCCTTTGCTCGAGTCTGTGGTGCTCCAGGACTTCCTCTGCTGTGAGTGCCCGCAGCTGCGTCACCCTGTGTAGCAACTGCCAGTGACTCAGCTGCTGCACGCGTGGCTGCTTTCATATCTCTCAGTCCTCAGCCCCGGCGTGGGGCTGGACACCTGAGAGGCCTCTGTGATGGGTAATTTTGTCCGTCCAGCCTGTGGTGCCCAGTTGTTTAGCCGAGCACCAGCCCGGGTGCGGTTGTTTGGGTTATTCTGTAGGTGGGATCTGTATCTACGATCAGGTGACTGTAAGCAAAGTAGATGGTGTTCTGCAGGAGGTGGGCCTTGTCTGATCAGGTGAAGGCCTTAAGAGCAAACCCTGAGGCTTCCCAGAGAGAAAGGAATTCTGCCCCCAAGACTGCAACACAGACGCCTGCCTGGGCTTTGTGCGAGCTGCCCCGCCCTGCAGACACCCACTCGGGACTACACCATCAACTCTCACTGGAACTTCCAACCTGCGGGCCTGCCCTATGGATGTTAGGCTTGCCAGCCTCCACCATCCTATGAGCCAATTCCTTAAAACAAATCACTTCACACACACACACACACACACACACACACACACACACACGCATCCTCCTGGTTCTGAGGCTCTGGAGAAGCCCGACGGACACAGCCTCCATCGAGACATGTGATTTCATAAGGACACCACACAGACGTGGGGAGAGGACGTCTCAGTAGTGGGGAGGTTGTACCTTTTGAGCCGTAAGTCCAGATCTCCTCGTCGTCGAAGTGAGTGTCCCCGGAGATGGGGTGCTCCCCGGGGAAGAAGGCGTGGGCCAGGGTCCCTCCCTGCCCGTCGAAGGGGTAACTGTCCTGGTGGTATGCCCGGGCGAAGTCAATGACGATGTCGGGCTCTGGCGCGCTCTGAGGACCCGCCTCCTGGAACTCGAGGCCCGACTCAATGCCCCAGGCGGTCAGGGCATGGTGCATGAGGGTTCGCACCAGCTCCTGGCTCAGGGCCGAGCTCTGGGGGAAGGAGCGTACCCTGGGGAGAGAGCAGGCAGCCGGTGCATGCGGGCCCCGGGCAGGCCAGCGCGGGGGGGGGGGGGGCACCACCTACCTCCAGGTCAGGGTCCGCTTCTTCCACGCGCTGCCGCTCAGGGCGTACCGGCGGCGGCGGCGGCGGCGCCTCACCAGCTCGGCCGCCCCCAGCACGTCAGGCAGGGAGCAGCGGGGCCTGTGCATGGTGGCCATGGTCACGGGGTCTGTGGGAGAGGTTGTGGGCGACGGGGATCAGCAGGCGGACAACCTGCTCTAACCACGCACGCAGCCAACTTGCTACACGAACAGGCTCGGAGAGGCCGAAGGCCTTGCCCGAGAAGGCCCCGCCGCCTGGATGTGAACGCGGGCGGTGCGGTTCTGGAAGCCAGCTCGGACCGAATGACCACGCTGCTCTTTAGGGTAGTGCCA
The DNA here is from genome assembly GCA_028646485.1 of Cryptoprocta ferox. Lineage (NCBI taxonomy): Eukaryota > Metazoa > Chordata > Mammalia > Carnivora > Eupleridae > Cryptoprocta > Cryptoprocta ferox. The sequence goes on along the minus strand of CM053564.1, from coordinate 2,302,849 downwards.
CGCCCTCCACCTGGCCCTGGACGGACCGGCTGCCTCTGTGGGGTGCTCGGATCTGTTTCCCTGAGTCCTCGTGATTGGACCCCGGAGAAAGTTGCCGTGGGGCTGCTGTGTGGACTTGCCTGAGGCTGGAGCCCCCAGGTGGTTCCCACACCTGACACCGTAGGGCCCCGGTCCTCACCACATGCAGGCAAAGTCGCAAGTGCCCAGGGCGGCGGGGTCTCTGGCGTCCCAGGTCAGCTCTGCCTGGAATCCCCTGTCCTAGCTCGGCTCCCTTCCCAGCTCTTCCTTCGTCTTCAAGTGAAGGTCAAAGCTCACCATTGGTTGAGGTGACAAAGAGTAATCGAGCACGTACAGATGGGAGGCGCTACTCGGCAGTGGACAGGACAGACAGAGGTCCCATCTCCTCCTGTGGCCAGCCAGCCAGCACGCCCTCAGTTTCCTTCTTCGCCATTTTACCCAACAGATGAGCCTCTCCAAAACATGCACCCTGAATTCAACTGCCTCCTTCCATTCCCACCCTCCATTCTCCATCAGCAACCAGAGGAAGCTTACAACTGGAAATTCAGTCCAATCGCCTCCCTTCTCCAAACCCTCTGGTGGTTTCTTACCATGCTTGTAATCAAACCCAAGTACCTTTCAGGCATCACCACCACCACCACCCATCCCCAATCAGGCTCTTGCTTAGCTTGTCAGTCCTCCTCTCATTACAGGTGCACCAGCTTGTGCCTACCACAGGGCCTTTGCACTTGCCTGGGACACTCCTCCATCTTCCCATGGCTGGCTCCTCCTATGTGTGTCCTGTGAGTCCTTTGTGTCATATGAACTCATGACCCCTTTCAGAGGGATCTTCCCTGACCAGCATTTTATCTTTGTCAAAACACGAATCACCATCTGAAATTATCTTGCACATTTCTATGCTTGATCTGTGTGTGTGTTTCTCTCTAGAAAGATGAGAGCAGAGACCTTTTCTACTCTGTTCATCACGGGACCAGGAGAGCCAGAAATGGCCTTGCACATCAGAGATTCTTCGTAAATAGTTACTGAGAAAGGAATGCCTGAGCACCTCCTGGGTTGAGCCCCAGGGTCAGCATTTTCACAGCTCCTGGGATTCGGGGGTATGCTGAGGTTTGGAAACTGGGGGTGCTGGGGCAGGGCCGGGAAGGGGGTGGGGGTGGGGTCTACCTACCCAGGAGGCCTGTCTCAGGCAGCCCCGCAAACCTCTGCATGACCTTGATAGCATCCCTCAGCTTTGCAGGGCTCTGCAGCTGGGCTTGGGCAGGGTGGGGTGGTGGCAGGTAGCCATAGCGGGTCAGCCAGTCCTAGACCGCAGGAAGGAACAGGAGAAGGGGGACGAGGGGGAGAGAATCCCACTTCCCGTCACCATCCTGGAAGCCCCACCCCTCGCCAGGCATCCAGGCATCCGGAGCCCAGGGGTCCCAGCCTCGGCGACTGCCTGCTGTCCCCTCTCAAAGTCAGGTCTCTCCAGCCCCGGGTTTTGCGCAGATCCGTCAGTCCTCGTCTCCCTTTACAGATCTTCCAATCCCAGCCCCAAACCCCATGGGTCCAAGAATCTGGGTCCCCGGACCCCCCCCCCCCACCGCGTCACTCTGAACTGGAGTCGGCCCCCAGCCCCCTCCGGACCCGGGAGTCCTGGCCCGCATCCCGCCCCCCGCGTGTCCCAGGACCCCGCACAGCCGGGCACTCACCACTCCCAGGCTCACATCCTGCGCGGAGGGCTCCTCGGCGCTCGCGGGCGGCGGCAGCAGCAGGGGCAGCAGCGCCAGGACCCGGAGCACGCCCGCGGGGCTCGAGGGGGCCTGACGGCGGCCGCTCTGGGGACCCGGGCGCGGGGGCCGGGGGCCCGGAGAGGCCCGGGCAACCCTGCGCGGGGTAGGAGGGGTGGGCAGGAGGACTGGGGGCCGGGACCCTGGGAAGCCCGACGCGGGGGGCGCGGAGGCGGCCAGAGGAGGGCCCATGGGGGCTGGGGTCGCTGCGGGTCGCGGGAGGGGTGCGGAGGTGCAGCCTCCCGGTGCGCGGCGGCGGCCTCTGGGTCCCCGGCCGGCCCGGCCTCGACCCCGCGCCGCGCCGGCGGCCCCTCCTCCCGGGCGGGGCAGGGCTGCGGCAGCGAATGAGCCCAGTCTTCCGACGCCCGGCGAGCAGCGAGCAGCCGGACCCCGGGACCCTCCTCCCCGCGCTTCCGAGAGCGCGGGCGGCGCCGGCGGGGGTGGCGGCGAGGAGCCGGTGCCGAGCGCCCCCCGACCCTCCGTCCCCGGCCGCGCCGCAAGTTTCCCTTCCCAGAAGCCGGCTCCGCCGGGACTCCCCGGGCACGGCGCGTTTCTCCTTTCTCCGCGCGGCGCGGCCCGGGCCGGGGGGAGGGGCGGCTCCGGAGCGCCCCTCCCCCCGCCGCCCTGCCGGAGCCCCCGGGCGCTGCTTCCCCGCGCGGGCCGCGCCCCCCTCGCCGCAGGTGCCAGACGTTTGGGGTCCGGCGGCCCGCGCGCGGCGGCTCGGGCGCCTAGGACCGGGGAGGGGGTGGGCGGGAGCAGAGCCGGCGGAGGCTCGGGGACCCGCAGGGCCACGCCTCACCCCTTCCCCGGGAAGCCCAGGGCGAGATGGGGGTGGGGGTGCGCTGGGCCTCCCCGCGAGGGGCTGGAGGCGCGCGGCCGTGGGGCCCCGCGTGGTTTAGACAAAATGAATAAGGAGCAGGATCAGCGAGCTGGAGACGCAAACGAAGACCGTGAAACCGTGCGCTCGCCCAGCCCGGCTGCGCTGACCCAACACGGCGCCCCGGGGCCGACGCAGCCGAAGCGGATTCGTCCACCGTTCCGGGCCTGGATGTCCCCGGTCCAGGCGGCGGCGAGGCTGCTTTCTCCTGCCACTTCCATCCCTCCCCTGGGCTTGCGGGTGGCCGCCCCTCGCCCGTGCTCTGTGCCCGCGCACCGCCCCCCCCCCCCGCCTCTGTGTGCCCACATCTCCTCTAACTGCGAGGACACAGGCCACCCTGACGGCCTCGTTTTACCTTGGTCTAAAAACTGTCACAGTCTGAGGTCCTGGGGATTGGGACTTCGACACAGCACTGGGGAATCCCATAGAAACCTGCCCTCCTCCTTCAGTTTCTCCCTTACTCTCAAACTACCACACTCACAACACTTCTTCTTTTCATGTTTGTTTATTTTTGAGAGGCAGAGAGGCAGAGACAGCGCACGAGTGGGGAAGGGGCAGGGACAGAGGGAGACACAGAATCCGAAGCAGGCTCCGAGCTGTCAGCACAGAGCCTGATGCAGGGCTGGAACCCACCAACTGTGAGATGATGACCGGAGCCGAAATCCGAAGCTCAATGACTAAGCCACCCAGGCGCCCCAGCAACAATTGCGACACCAGATGTGTGGTGGGTTTTCCCCCACATCAAGCAATTATTTGGGACAGGAGCTGAGTGTCCTGCATTTCAATTCAATTTTTTAAAGTTTGTTTATTTTGAAAGAGAGTCAAAGAGTATGAGCAGGGGAAGAGCAGAGAGAGAGAGGGAGAGAGAGAATCCCAAGCAGGCTCCCCGCCGTCAGCACAGAGCCCGACTCAACTCGGGGCCTCAGATCGCCCACTGAACCGAAGCCTGAGATCATGACCTGAGCTGAAACCAAGAGTCAGACGCTTAACCGCCTGGGCCACCCAGGTGCCCCTGAGTTCAATACTGACCTCCCTGGAGTTATCGCAGACCCCACAGGGTAAGGGCTCAGTCCCTCTAGACACCCCCCCACTTCAGATGCCAATCATAAACAGCAGGTCCCCAGGTTACCCACAATTTCTGCCACCTTGCTACAAATTGTAGGTTCCCATGAGCCCTTCTTCACACCAATTCATTTTTTAAACCTTTTTAATGTTTTTTTATTTATTTTTGAGAGACAGAGAGAGACAGCGCCAGCCTGGGAGGGTCAGAGAGAGGGAGACACAGAATCCGAAGCAGGCTCCAGGCTCTGAGCTGTCAGCACAGACCCTGACGCGGGGCTCGAACCCACGAACCGTGAGATCATGATCTGAGCCAAAGCCAGATGCTCAACCAACTGAGCCACCCAGGCGCCCCATCCGCACCAATTCAATTATTTGCTAGAACCCCTTACAGAACTCAGAGAAACAAGCTTACCAGTTTATGACATAGTAAAAGATATGACAAAGGAGACAGATAAAGCGATACACCAGTCGCGGTCTGGGAGGGTCCTGAGTGCAGGACTTTCCGGCCCTGTGGAGCTGGGGGGTTCTACCTCCCGGCCTGGAGCTGTCAACAACCCGGAAGCTCTCCAAACCCCATACTTTGGGGACTTAGCACATGGAGACTTAGCACATGGGCATGATCAATTGATAACTGATCAGTTCATGACTCGGTCTCTGGCCCCTCCCCGCTTCCTGGAGGATGGGAGATGGGGTGACATTTCCAAGCTTCTAATCAGAGGTTGGTCTTTCAGCCTCTGTCTAGGAGCTACCGAGGGGCTCACCAAGAGTCACCTTATCAGAGGAAGATATTCCTCGGGCGCCTGGGTGGCTCAGTTGGTTAACTGACTTCAGCTCAGGTCATGGTCTCTCAGTCTGTGAGTTCGAGCTCCGCGTCAGGCTTTGCACGGACCTCTCAGAGCCTGGGAATCCTGCTTTGGATTCCGTGCCTCTCTCTCTCTGTCCTCCCCCCCCCCCCCACCGCTCTCTTTCAAAAGTAAATAAATAAACATTAAAATAAACAAAAAGAATAAAAGCCACTTCTATCACCCAGGAAATTCCAAGGGATCGAGGAGCTCTGTGCCAGGACCCAGGGACTGCGGCCAAAATATATATTTTCTTCTATTATTTCACACCCCACGCCCCGGTCTCTGGCCGCAGGATCCCTTGCAGCAAAATGATAGTACAGCTCAGGCACAGGCACATTACTAGTATCCCACACAGTCGTTAGTAATCATTCCGGTCGATGATCACATTGCATGAAAAGGTCTCAGGGCGAGGCCGCTGAGGTGTGCAGGCTTCCATTCGATCCTGTCAGGGTGCAAAAGCAGGAGCGATCTCCGCAAACACATGGCGTCTGGTAGAATCGAGCCAAGAGACAATATCATCTTGCTCTGAACCTCTTTTGAGGATTCGTGTACTACTGGATTTCCCTGAGGACGTAACTCATGTACCCCTGACTTTACCGCGGCTGCCAGGGTTCCTTTTCTCCATGTAGAACCGAATGCTTCCGCCTTTGGAAGGGACAGTAGGTTGGGCCGCCGTGCTGGTCTACACTGCAGGCAGCGGTACTGCCAACCACGCAGAGTGAGCAAGGTTACACAGGTGCAGAACCGGGGGGCTGTTGTCACCACCAGCCAAACCAGTGGCTTCTACTGTTAAGACCAATATCGGGGCGCCTGGGTGGCTCAGTTGGTTAAGTAGCTGACTTCGGCTCAGGTCATGATCTCGTGGTTCGTGGGTTCGAGCCCCACATCGGGCTCTGTGCTGACAGCTCGGAGCCTGGAGCCTGCTTCCGATTCTGTGCCTCCTTCTCTCTCTGCTCTTCTCCTGCTCACACTCTGTCTCTCAAAAATAAATAAACATTAAAAAATAAAAATAAATTAAAAAATTAAAAAAGACCAATGTCCTCAGAGGGGGTCCAGGCACACCCTGCTGTCAGGCCCCTGGGAATTCCGACACAAGGTTTAAAACTCACTTGCAGTTTCTTGCTGTTTCAGGCACCGGTAATGGCAGCCCTGGTCTTAAGGACCGCTGCATCAGGTGGAAACAAAAAAGCAGGTGAGGTGATGTGCGGACACTAGCACCTTCCCCATCCCCCTTCCTCAGGTCCAGGAGAAAACCAGAGAAATCTGCCCAGGGAGGGCACTCCTTTACCCACTTGTGTTCACGCTGCATGCGAGCACGCACCCATGGAGGTGTGTAAGCCAGCCCTTGCCGCCTTATATGCCCCCCATTTTATTTTTTTAATGTTTATTTATTTTTGAGAAAGACCTCACAAGAGGGGAAGGGGCAGAGAGAGAGGGGGACAGAGGATCCAAAGGGGGGTCTGCGCTGATAGCAGACAGCCCGATGTGGGGCTCGAACTCATGAACTGTGAGATCGTGGCCTGAGCCAAAGACGGATGCTTTAACAGACTGAGCCACCCAGGTGCCCCTATATCCCCGTTTTAGACAAGCAACGTGTTAATTGCCTGTTCCTAGTTTCTACCAGACTAGTCTCGGAGGAGAGCTCTCTGCCCCTTGTTGGACCTTATGGGCTGTAAACGGTGGTCCTGGGTCCGCAGGAACGACGGTTGGCTGTGCACTCTTCTCCCTTCTGAGCCCTCTGAGCGTCCGCGTCCAGCACTGGGTCAGCAGAGCCCTGCCCAGAGTGGGTGTCTTCCCGTCAGGACCCACCCGTAGCCGCCAGGATTCCCAGCGTCAGTGTGACTCACAGGCATGGAGGACCTTCCCACCGGGGAGTCTGCCACCTGGCCATCCGCACCCTCCGTCTCTTGCTGGCAGACAGAACAGCTCCTACCCCGGCATTTTGGGCCTTAGAGGCCACAAGAGGATTATGTGTGGATTCAGCCCATTTCGTGGACCCAGGTGGCCACTTTGAAAGGGCGCATGGGGGTTCCAGCTTGTTGACTGCAGTCACCTTCCAAACCTGGAAGGCACTTCTTCTGATGGGCATGGGCATGTCCCGCTTTGTTTAGTGCACCCCTCACTGCCCACAGGGATTTCCCCAGGACGGAGCCCCGTGTGGGCGGGGCTTCCAGAGCCCTCCTGCCTAGGCGTCAGTGGAAACCAAAACATAAGGGCCTCTACCGCTGTTCAAGTCTTCCTTCACAGCTGGAGAAACAGCTCCCAGTTCAGCCCACGGAACGGATTTTTTTGGACCTTCTTTGATCGGAGCGGTGGCTTTCCAAACAGGATGTCCTTCGTTCGCTTGGGAAGTGCTATCCACGGAGCAAGCGGCTCTTTGTTGGTCAGCAGAGAGCGGTTTGGGGGTGGGGGGACCGAGCAAGTGACAACAGAACCAGCAGTTCGCACTTCTGGAGTCTAGGAGCTTTATGGGAGCGCCCCTCATGTCGAAATTCTCCATTCCAAAGGCCCAGTGTCGTCTGGGGTAGGGGTGGGGGCGCTCACAGGCTTTTGCCTAGTGCCTAGAATTTGTCCCCACCCGGGCTCCAGCCTCCCCTTCTCACAGCGCTGGCTCTGTGTCTCTCCTCACCCTGATGCCTTCTTGCAGCATTAGGTAGAGGAAACATCCCCTAGTCAGACTCAGTGTCCGTCCCCATCCCCAGATTACAATCCGGTAAAAGAGACGGACCACCTCACACAACTCCCGGTTCCAACAGATCCATTCTCCTGCTTTTGCCCTAATTCCATCCACCCTTACATTCCCGTTCACCTCCGTTCAGGACTTCATCCGCAGGGTTTGGTCTTACAATACTAAGTGGGGGGGGGGGGGGGCGTTTCCGTTTCCCAGTATGACGACGTAACATCCATTTGCGTAAAACATTAGGCAAAGGAGACACAACCTCTTTGCATCACACCTGCCCACACATCCCAGCGTCCACAATCTGACCCACGCTTACATGTCTCCCTTCCGCCTGATTGTGGCCCAACTCAGGGCTTCACCGACGGGATTTGGTGCCGCAGTGCGCGGGGCTCCGATGTCGATGAGCGCAGGGAGCTTGTCTTCTCCGGCCCTGATCATTCATGCCAAAAGCCTTGGACCAGAGAAGATTCTGGAAAGACGGTGGAGGAGGAAGCACTGGGAATGGTCTCCCCACCTGGACAACAACTGCACTGATAGAATTTGTGCAAAGGAACGGTTTTGGAATTCCAGGGTCCTGGTGGAGGCTTACAACTTGCAGGACAGGCTCCGGAGGATAAACCGCCACCAAGTTCAGCTCTTAGCACGGTGGCCAGCCTCCAAACAGCTTGCCCGAACCAGGGCGGGCAGTAACAACCCTGCCCTCCAAGTATCAGGAAATCAGGAGTCTGATCATGGGGGTGCAAAGAAGTGGGCGGCCACTGCTGCCCCCCCCCCGCCCCACTGTTGCACATCCCTGGCTCTGTGGCTGGCGTGACTTCCAGGGTAGTCGAAGGTCTGGTTCTTCTATCCCCTCTTCATTTTTCACATTCCCGTTTGCAGGAGCCACACACTAAAATCTAGGGAACAACTGCATATAATAGAAACAGCGAAGAGAGTAGAATGTTGGTTACCAAGGGCCGGGCTGTAGGGGAACTGGGGAGACGTTCTTTAGGGCCACAGACTTGCAACTAGTACATACATAAGTCCTGAAGTTCTAAAGCCCAGGAGAGGAATATAGTCAACAATCCTGTTTTATAAACTTCAAAAAATTTTTAAAAATTAGTCTCAAAAATAAATAAACATTAAACAAAAAACTAGAGGTGGCTGGATGGCTCAGTAGGTTAAGCGTCCGACTTCGGCTCAGGTCATGATCTCACAGTTTGTGAGTTTGAACCCTGCATTGGGCTCTGTTTTGACAGCTCAGAGCCTGGAGCCTGCTTCCGATTCTGTGTCTCCCTCTCTCTCTGCTCCTCCCCTGCTCACACTCTCTCTTTCTCTCTCTCTCTCTCAAAAATAAATAAACATTAAAAAAATTTAGAATAAAAAAATAAATAAGATTCTGTCCCTCTGCCCCACTCATGGGCTCTCTGTAAAAGAATTTAAAGGGGCGCCTGGGTGGCACAGTCGGTTAAGCATCTGACTTTGGCTCAGGTCATGATCTTGCAGTCCTTGAGTTCAAGCCCCACGTGAGGCTCTGTGCTGACAGCTCAGAGCCGGAAGCCTGCTTCAGACTAAAAAAATTTTTTTTAATGTTTAAAAAAATTTAAACAAACAAACGTTACCCCCACACCCCAAAAAACCACAATAAAACAAAACAATTATGTATACAGGGAAAGTGAGAAAGTGAGGGCGCTTGTCAAGAAATGGGTCAGACAAGACCTGGGGAGACAGTAAGTTTACCCCCCGTCCCCGCCCACAAAAGCTGCTCTGGTACAGAGACCCACAGAGACCGCCCACAACATTCACAAAAACAAAAACAATCAACAAACACAATAACAAAGGGGAAAGGAGAATGTGGTTTCCAGAGCCAGGATCTTATTAGACTCAAATGTCTAATGTTCCACCCAGAGATCACAAGGCTGGCTGGGTGGCTCAGTCGATAGGGCATGGCACGCTTGATCTCAGGGTCGTGGGCTGAAGCCCCGTGCTAGCACTGGGCACAGAGATTACTTAAAAAAATAAAATAAAATAAATCACAAGGCATACAAGGCAAAGGAAAGTATGGCCCACCTGAAGGAAAAAGTATATAAATCAACAGAAACTGTATCCCAAAATGACCTAATGCAGAGAAACGTATCAGATTCTACTTCTGTGAGGTGCTCAAGTGTCATCGAAACCACAGAAACAGATAGCAGATGGTGGATGCCAGGGGCCAAGGGACAGGAAGTGGGGAGTCAATGTTCAATGGAGATGGAGGCTCGGTTTGAGAAGATGAGGAAGTTCTGGGGGCGATGATGTGGAGGGCTGTGCAGCAATGGGATTGTAGTTAATACCACTGAAGAATGGTCAACACTGAAGATGGGCGAGATGTATGTGTATTTTACCCCAGTAAGAAGATGGGTGCGGAAAACACACAAAAAAAGCCAGGCCCCGGAACAGATTGCACTCTATGGTTCCGCTTGTATCATAAGTGATCTCATCTCTAGTGATAATCAGTAGTTGCCTGGGCGGGGTTGGGGGCGCGGAGGGGCACAGCGTCAGTGTGGGGGCTGATGGGTACCATGGTTTTAGGAGCATATCTGTGTGTCAAAGCGTATCAAATCGTACGCTTGATGTTTCTTTTAATTTATTTAATGTGTATTTTTGAGAGAGAGACACACACGGAGCACGAGCAGGGGAGGGGCAGAGAGAGAGAGAGAGGAAGACACAGAATCCGAAGCAGGCTCCGGGCTCTGAGCTGTCAGCACAGAGTCCACGGTGGGGCTCGAACTCACCAACTGTGAGATCATGACCTGAGCTGAAGTCGAAGGCTCAACCGACTGAGCCACCCAGGCGCCCCTATTCACCTTATTCTTTAATAACTGTTCAAATTTTCCACCCTGCTAAGACCAGCCTCTCAATTCTCCCCTCTGATTTTCCTCATTTCCTCATTAAATTAACCTAACATTAAAAAAATTTTTTTTTAATTTCATGTAACATCCACGTCCGGCACAGGCCTGGAACTCACAACCCCGAGATCAAGAGACTCATTCCCGCTCTAGGGACTGAGGCGGCCGGAGGGGCCCCCACATTTGTGTTTCTCCTAAAACCCAGGAGAGGAAGCAGAGACAGCGAACGCAGGAAGACTTCCCAAACTGCCCTTCGGCTTTGCAGCCGGAGGGTCTAGGGGGATCCCCGTGCCAAAGGGCACCCTTTAACCACGGCGTTTACCGTCACCCGGGCCCGGAACGCCCAGGCCTCGTGAAGCCGGTCGCACACGGCCTACACGCAGGCTGCCTCACCTGGGGCGCTCCGCTTGGCATCCGTAGGGGAAACAGCCAGCGTCCTTCTGGGGGTGCATGGACCCTACCGCCGCTTCTCCCCCCAGCGGTGGCTCTCACCCCGCGCGCCAGGCCGCTGCCCCCGCAGGGGCAACCGCCGGGTGCCAGCCCCGAGGGATCACGCGCGCCAGCTGCGAGCGACTGTGGGCCCTTCCGCTCTGCGGCACCTCCGGCCGCAGCCACAGCCCCCGCATTAGTCACTGTCGCGAGCTGTGTCGCTGAGGCTCTCCAGGAAGCCCATGATAGTGATCTACAAAATGAAACAACGCTTTTACACTGTGGTCCCGGATTCCGGCGGCTCCTTGGTTGTATCTGTCCCCAGTGTTGACGACCCCCTTGGCAGCGGAGGTCTAGGGTACCTTCCGTTGTTGTCCGGACAACTTCTCAGAACCTCTCCCTTGGGGAGGGGCTTTTAGGCCAGGGGCCAAAGCTTAGCCTCACCCAAATCCAAGCTTGGTCTAGCAGCTAGGTCTGACCCAGACCCTTTAGCTGCGTTTAAACTATTTTTTTTAAGTTTTTACTTTTATTTTTTTTTGAGAGAGAGAGAGAGAGAGAGAGAGGGAAGGGGCAGAGGGACAGGGAGAGAGAGAAGAATCCAGAGCAGGCTCCTGGCCCAGCACAGCACAGAGCCCCACACAGAGCTCGATCCCACCGCTCTGAGCTCATGACCTGAGCCGAAATCAAGAGTCAGAGGCTCGAGTGACTGAGGGCGCCCCCTGCATTTTAACTGTTACAGATAATCAAGGGATTGAATATTTTGCCTTTTTCTTAGTGGTTCGCATTTCCTTCTGCTGCCAGCCAGGCAGCTCTCAGGGAGTCTCCAAATTCCATCGGTAACTTGTACCTGCAGTCACTGAGCCGCCCAGCTCCACACGGCGAGCGAGCGCGGGGCCACTGGGAACCGAGGCTTCTCTCCCCGCCACCCCCCACTTCACCGACACCACCGGTAAGGAAAACCTCAAGTCCGCAGCGCCTTTATTTACAACGGCTTTAGGGGGCACCTGGTGGCTCCAACTCAGGTCATGATTTCTCGGCTTCGTTGCGCTCTGTGCTGACAGCTGAGAGCCTGGAGCCTGCTTCGGAGCCTGTGTCTCTCTCTCTCTGCCCCTCCCCTGCGTCTCTCTCTCTCTGCCCCTCCCCTGCACGCGCGCTCTCTCTCTCTCTCTCAAAAGTAAATAAACATTAAAAATTAAAAAAAAATAAAACAAGGGTTTTAGGAGCTTTGTGCCAGCACCTGGGGGTAAATATATTTCACACCGTGTTTGCCATCGGACTGGCAGAAATGTAAAAGTCTGATGATGCCAAGTTGGAGCCAGGTGTGAGCCAGGTGAAATGCATTATGGGATCAAATCTTCACGTAAAACTTGGTTCAGGTGTGGGGCACCTGATGGCTCAGTCAGTTAAGTGTCTGACTTCAGCTCAGGTCATGATCTCTTGATTTGTGGGTTCAAGTCCCGCATCGGGCTCTCGGCTGACAGCCCGGAGTCTGGAGCTGGCTTCAGATTCTGTGTCTCCCTCTCCCTCTCTCTCTGCCCCTGCCCCCTTAGCGTTCTCTCTCTCTCTCTCTCTGATATGTAAATTAAACATTAAAAACTAAAAAAAAACCCAACTTGGTTCAGATGCGAAGACTGATAAGGTTAACACAAGAGAATATGACAAGACTGGTTGCTCACGTAATGAGGTTTTCTAAGGGGGGCCGGGCCAGGCCCCAAGCGGGTCTGAAAGGGCTTGAGAGAGCAAGGAGGGACTTTCACCGTGGTGAGGGCATGAGACTGGGCCCCCAGCCGGGGGCTTCGGGGGCTTCTGATCTAAATATCCCTTCAGGGCCAGAGAGAGAGCCTTCTTTTTTTAAATTTTTTTTTATGTTTTTTTATTATAGAGACAGAAACAGAGCATGAGTGGGGGAGGGGCAGAGAGCGGGAGACACAGAATCCGAAGCAGCTCCAGGCTCCGAGCTGTCAGCACAGAGCCGGACGCGGGGCTTGAACCCACGAACCGTGAGACCATGTCCTGAGCCGAAGTCGGACGCCCAACCGACTGAGCCACCCAGGCGCCCCAGAGAGAGCCTTCTTATCAGCTTGCCCACAGGTGGCGCCCAAGGGGAAGAGGGAGGGTGTGGCTTGAAGGCTGTCAACCATCAAACACCAAAAATGGAGTCAGCTCTTTATTACGGAGTATAAATTAATACCTACACTTTGCAAACTAGTGTGGCAATATTTAATAAGGCTAAAGAGCATACCCTTTGTGTAGATAAAAGATGGCTACGAGTTCTTTCTACTCCTGTCGAGAGGTGGAATCGAACCCTCTCCGCTGGAGACTGCGTTGGGCCCAGTGACCCGCTCGACCAGTAGAATGCCACAGAAGCGACGGTAATCCACCTGAGGTTCTCAGCCTTCAAGGCTGAGTCTTAAGAAGTGCAGCTTCTGCCCAGGCCTCCTGGAAGCTCGCGTCGAGCCATACTGTCAGGACATCCATGCAGGCCACAGGCAGAGGGCCGCTGGTGACAGAAATGTCGTCCGGCCCCGGCTGATCCCGTGATCCAGCCATCCAGCCCTGATGCCAGATTCGGGAGCGAAGAAGACTTCTGATGACCCCAGCCCCGGCCCCTGTGTACCTGCGACTCCCTGAACTTGCTGCCCAGCGCAGAACCCGCCCACCCTCGGGACTGGAGAACAGAAAACAATTGTTTCAAGCCTTCTAAGTTGCGGGATGATCGTTATGCAGAAGAAAGCTGCAACACCCCCCCCCCCGCCACACACACACTGATTCCACTTCTGGATGGATCCCAGCATGAGAGTCCCACCCACATGTCCGCGGAGGTCTGTGTGCAAGGATGTGCATTAGCACGCTGTTTATAACAGTGAAAAAGTGCCAAGAGAGGAAGTCCTTCATTGATAGGAGAGAAGTAAATCGGGGCATAAACATTGGATGAAATACCACACAGCTGTTAACAAACTAAATCCAAACGCATTATCAGGGATAAATCTCAGAAACATTCTGGGAAACAGCTGCCTGGAGTTTTGTGGGGTTCCTTAAGATTTTTTTTTTTATTTGTAACTAATCTCTACACTCATCACGGGGCTCAAACTCACAATCCCAAGAACAAGAATCGCATGCCCAGGGGGAGGGGCTAAATATGCGAGGGGCATTAAGGAGGGCACCTGTCATGGCGAGCACTGGGTGTTATATATAAGTGACGAATCGCTAAATTCTACTCCAGAAACCAATTACACTATATGTTAACTAGAGTTTAAAATTAGGGGGGGAAAAAGAGTCACATACTCTACTGACTAGGCTAGCCAGGCGCCCCTTCCAGGAGTCTTTTTTTTTTTTTTTTAATGATTTTATTTTTAAGTAACCTCTACACCCAACCTGGGGCTTGAACTTACAACCCTGAGATCAAGAATCACATGCTCCACCGACGGAGCCAGCCAGGCACCCAATGGAGTCCTGCACAAAAAACCAAACAAACAAACAAAAATCGATGTCCTGAAAGACGCGTAAGAAGACAAGCAGATTATTTTACTTAAAAAAAAAAATTTAACGTATATTATTATTTTCTTAATGTCTTTATTTTTATTTTTGAGAGAGAGAGAGGCAGAGAGCGAGCGGGGGAGGGGCAGAGAGAGAGGGAGACAGAACCTGAAGCAAGCTCCAGGCTCTCAGCTGTCAGCACAGAGCCCGACGCGGGGCTCGAACCCACGGACTGTGAGATCATGACCTGAGCCAAAGTCGGACACCCAACCGACTGAGCCACCCAGGCGCCCCTAATGTATATTATTTTTGAGAGAGAGACAGAGAGACAGAGTGCGAGCGGGGGAGGGGCAGACAGGGAGACACAGAATCCGAAGACAGGCTCCAGGCTCTGAGCCGTGAGCACGGAGCCCAACGCGGGGCTCAAACCCACGAACCGTGAGATCATGACCCGAGCCAAAGTTGGACGCTTCGCTGACAAAGCCACCCGGGCACCCCTACCTTTTTTTAAAGTAGGCTCTACACCCAACGTGGGGCTTGAGCCCACTACCCCAAAATCCAGAGTCACAGGCTCCACCGACGGAGCCAGCCCAGCACCCCAGCAAACAGGCTACTGTACATTAAAGAAGACTTGAGAAAGGCAGCTAAATGCCTTATGCGAGCCTTGATTTCATCCTGGATCAAAGAAAAACTCATCTGACCAGGGCGCTGCCGGGGACATTCGAGCATGCGCAGTATACTGGGTGAGATTATTTTGTGTATTTTATCACCGTCCAGTTTGTCACCGGTCCGTGATTACGGAGGCGAGTCTGCGCCCTCAGGAGATTCAGGCTGAGGTAGTCAATGGTTTAGCAAGATGTGTGCGGGCAAGCGTAGTGTGAGCAAGGAAGCGTGCGTGGCAAAGGTTCACAGTTGTGAGCCTACGTGGAGGGTATTCGTTATATTATCCCTGCAACTTTGCTTAGGTTTGAAAATGTTCCATTGATTCTACGGACACCTAGCGCCTGGACGAGTCTCAGAGGCATCACGCGAAGTCAAGGAAGCCAGGCACGAGGCCATGGGCTACACGCGATTCCACGGACGGAGCGTCCTGGAAAAGACAAAGTGATAGTGACGCAAAGCACATCAGTGGTCGCCAGGGGCCGGGTATGGCAGAGAGACTGCAAAGGGGCTTGGGGCGCCTTGGGGCTGCAGAAGGTGCTCTGTCCCATGGCTGTGCGCGAAGTTACGCTACCACAAGCGTTTGGTAAAAACTCGCCAAATGAGGGACGCCTGGGTGGTTCGGTCCGTTAAACATCTGATTGCAGGTCAGGTCGTGGTCTCCCAGTTTGGGGCCCGCATTGGGCTCTCTGCTGTCAGCGTGGAGCCCCTAGGGACCCTGTCTCCCTCTTGCTCTCTGACCACCCCCCACTCACGCTCGCTCACTCTCTCAAAATTAATAAACGTTAAGAAAAAAAATTTTTAACCTCATCAAATGAAACAAACTGGGTGAATTTTATTATGTAAAAATTATTCCTCATCGAGGGCTGTATTGTGTCTCCAAACAACAGAGGTCCGGGTCCTAATTTCCAGTCCCTGGGAACAACGCGCTGCTATTTGGAAATAGAGTTTTCCCAGCTGTAAGCGGGCTTCACTTCACTGAGTGGTGTCCGTATAAGAGAAAGCAGGGAGAGACCTGAGACCGGGGACACAGAGAAGAGCCAGCAGGGGAGGCCGTGTGAAGAGGCAGGGGGAGATGGAGCGATCCAAGCCGGGTAGCAGCAAGGAGCTCTGGCAGCCAGCGGGAGCTAGGAGGCAGGCTTCGTCCTAGAGCCTCCACGAGGAACCAGCCCTTTCCCCACTTTGACTTTGGACTTCTGGGCCCCAGAACGATGAGACAATAAATTTTTGCTGTTAACACCACCCAGCTGGTAGTTAGTGATTTGTTACAGCAGCTCTAGGAAACAGACACCTCCTTCAATGAAGCTGAGATTCCTTGTTTTTTTGGTTTTGTTTTTTTTGGTTTTTAAGATGGGAAGAAACTTGGGAGACATTAGGGTTAAACGGAAAAAGCAAGCTGCAGAAGAACGCGTGGAGTGTGCAAGATTTTATAGAGGTTTAAAATGCCCCAGACAATACTCCTTATTGTTTGTAGGCTTTGTCTATGTCGTAAAAGCCTGGAGGCGCCTTGGTCTGGACGGGCGCCCTTCCCACGGGGTCACCTCTCCGGCGGGGGGCGTTCTGCGGGCCTCTGGGCACCAGCGTGGACCGCCCACAGCTCTGCGGGTTCTGCCAAACTCACAGGGAGGGGACCCTGGAGCCACGACTCTGCACTGCAGGGGCCCACCTGCTGTTGGGAAGGTGGGGGAGAAAGTTCTGAGGTGACAGTGCGCCTGGAGCTTCCAGGAAACCGGCCGCTTTGAGGATTGGGTTGTCTTCTCCTCCCTTAGCTGGATATCTCCCGGGCGGGCGAGGGCTTCCCTGGGGCCGCTCTGTCCCTCCTACCCATTTTCCTGCTCGCATCAGCAGGTGGCTGGGGGAGGGGAGCCGGGGGGTCAGAAGGGGCTGTGACATTAGCACTCAGGGCCATCAGGACAGCTGGAGGCCAGAGTTCCTGGGTCTAGAGGAGGCAGGGGGCCGGTTCACACATCCAAGCAGTGACTGGCACTGGGAGCCAGGCACACTGGGATGAGGGCCTCCCTGAGCTGGCTTCTGGTCTGTCAATGATATGACACCACAGGGTGGCCGTGAGGAGGAAATACTGCAACATGCGTGGTGAGTCACTTCTATGGCCCGGCTGCGGCCACGCAGAAGGGCCACTAGCAGGACTAAGTGCTGGCACTTGACCCTTATTTACGCCTCCCTAGAAGCTAGGAACTGTTAGCAGCCCCGCTTTACAGATGGGAAAAGCGAGGGCTGCAGAGCTTAACGGGCAAAATGACACAGGTGCGCACAGCTACTCTGTGGCCACTCTGGGATTTGGCCTGAAGCCGTGCGACGCCAGGGCCCGTAAGCCACGCTCCTTTGCTGCATTGCTTCCCTGGTGTGCTCCTGGGGTCCAGGTCTATCCCCCTCCCAGCTCCTGGGAGCAAGGCCTTGACCACTTCATCCCCGGGAGAGCCCAGCCCCCCACGTGGCAGAGGGCGCCCCAGAGAAGGTGTGGAAATACGGGTGTGGGAGGGCCTCACTGTGACCGTGGCATTTGGAGGGGGTCAGGTGGTAGCGCGAGGGGAGACGGAGGCGTGCCCGGGGTCCACGGGGCCGTCACCACAGGTGCCGGGAGAACATGGCGGCCTTCCGCGGCCACGCAGCCCTCAGACCTCCGCGAAGGAAGCTGGCTCCTCTACTCTGTGTTGGCTGGAAACCTTGTCCCAGCCCTCCGGGGACCCAGGAGTCCCAGGCGCTGGGCCACCCCTCCCACGAGTCCTTGCCCCCGTCTTCCCACAAGTCATCTTCCTCTTAGTTCTCTGGGAACCAGTCCCCAAGACACGGGAGCCCTGACCGCCAGCCAGAGGTGCGCGCTCGCGGCCGGGCCCAGCTGATAAACACCAGTAACGCACCTCTCCGCCCAGCTTCACACTCCAGAATGTCAGGTCGGTAGCTTGAACTCAGCCATGGAGGGAGCACTTCGGTCTCAGAAACTGCCAGGCGCACCAGCCCGGGGCTTTCCGATCCCCCAGAGAGCCTGCTGCCGGCCGTTCCGCGCACACCGCTGTTCCAGGCCCCCGTGTCCCCGCTCACCAGGCCAGGAGCCTCCCAGGGAGCCCGGACGCCTGAGCGGGCATCGCCCGCACGCCCAGGGTGCCCTGGGCTGCGCCCGGCCCTGGATCCTCCTGGCCTCCGGACCGAGGCCTCTGGCCCTGGACTGGAGCGTGGGGTCCGGGCTTGTGCAGCCTCGAACCGGAGAGCCCCAAGTTCCCAGCCGCTCGGGCGGAGGTCTCAGCACGGGAATCAGGGCAGGGCACGCACCCTGAAGTCACACTTCGGTGGTTCGCATCCGCGTTCTGTCGGTGTGAACCCATGCCAGCTAGAGCCTCCTTCAGCCTCAGTTTTCTCATCTGTAAAAGGGGGCTAATAGTAGATGGTGCCTCATTAGGGTGTCATAAAAGTAAACAAGTTGTGCCTATGAAAGAGCTTACTTAGCAGAGTGCTCACCGTGTTAGGTTCGTCCTTGTTATCACTCTTAAGAATTCCTGTCCTGCAGGGCGCTTGTGAGGGGAAAGGAGCTGACGTCCATGCTCAGCGTGGGATCTGCATACAGCAGGTGCTCCCTCAATGGGGCCTGTCCTTTCTGCCGGCGCCAAGACGGGTCGGTGCCTTAGACCTGGGTGGGGGTGACTCTCCTTCAACCCCGCCCGGCCATTCCGGCCACCAGGGGGCGCCCCAGGCCCGCCCGCGGCACCGCCCCCTCACCTGTGCGGGCCTGGCACCTGGCACCGCCTCCGGAAGAGGGGATCGCGGACCGCGGGGACCTAGCAGGGAGCCCGGCGTCGGCGGGTAAGAGCCTAGGGGCGCCGGGGGCGGGGGCCCTTCGACCTTCGGGTAGGGCAGGGTCGGGGCGAGTGGGCGCCGGGGGGTGGGGGGTTGGGGTGGCGGGTGCTGACTCCTGGGGTCGGCCAGCCGGGGGCGCCGGCAGGGAAGAAGGTGGACGTCTGGGGCCAGGATGGGGGGGGGGCGGTGGTGGCCGAGGAGCCGGGGTCCCAAACGCCCGGGCCAAGGTGCTACAGAGTAGCTCAGTGCGAGGAGGCGGGAGGAGGAGGGAGGCTCGCGGGTCTCCAGAGCGGGGTCGGCCCACTGGGGCCTCGACACGGAGACTCTTGGTCCCCGGTCGTCGCTGGGCTGGGACGACCGCGACTGGAGTCCCGCGGGTAGGGCTGGCCTTGGACACCTGAAGAGGACAGAAGAGGAAGGGACGGTGTGGGTGTGTGTGTCCGGGTGTCTGGGTGTGGGGAGTGGGGAGCCCCCAGAGGGCTGGAGGTGGGCTGGGTGCCAGGGAAGCCTGGTGTGCCTTCTCCTGGAGCCCCTGAACCGCCGGCCCTGGGGCGCCCTAGGAGGGCGCCACCGGGCTCCCATCCCCAGGGGCCGGCCGGGAAGTAAACAGAAACCTGCGGCAGCAGGGCCTCCGACCGCCCGCTGGCACAACCTGTCAGCTTGCCCTGCCCTGGGCCTGACCCCCACGCCCTGGGAAGCTGCGGCCGACTCTCTAGAATGGGAGCACCGGGTCTGGGCACCCTAGTTCCCAGGCATGTGGACCAAAACACCTGGATCTGGAGAAAATAGGAAAAGAGGCCCAGGATGCCTGGGAGGGCTGGGGGCCTGGGACCAGGGCACCGGAGTGCCAAGGAGCTGGGGACCCGGGCTTCTAGAAGAGGAGGGGGCTGGGTCTCTTGGGGCAAAATGGGCAGGAGACCGAAATTCCCAAGGCCCTGTATTCTTGGGAGGAGGGGAAGGGGCTGAACCCAGCCTTGAGTCCTGAGTCTCTGACAACTGGGTTTCTGGGAAGAGGTTCCTTGCCGGTGGGGGGCTGGGAGACGGAACACCTAAGGTCTGGGAAGAGGGGGCCAGTGACTCGGGGCGACCTGTGGTCCCGGAGCACGGGGGGCACGGCCACCTCGGGGCAGAGGATGTCTGCCAAAGGCAGCCCATTTCCTTGTGCTTCCTGCCTCAGTTTACCCTGGGGACATTAACGGAGCTGGGTGGCCAAGACACAGATCATTAACCCTTCATGGCCCAGGAGGCCCTGGCTACAGGATTGAGAGGGCCAGACTTTGACCAGCAGGGGGCAGCCCGTCGGGCTGCGTAGTAGAGTGTCCTGCACCTGGCCCCACTGCCCCACCTGTGCCCACAGATGCTGAAGGCACCATGAGCTCCCCAGAAGGGCCAAGCTTCCCGTCGGGGCTGCTCTCAGGGGGCGCCTCCCCAAATGGCGATGAAGGCTTCTTCCCCTTTGTGCTGGAACGGCGGGACTCGTTCTTGGGAGGGGGCCCTGGGCCCGAGGAGCCCGAGGACCTGGCCCTGCAGCTGCAGCAGAAGGAGAAGGACTTGCTGCTGGCCGCGGAGCTCGGCAAGATGCTTCTGGAACGCAACGAGGAGCTACAGAGGCAGCTGGAGACACTGAGCGCCCAGCACTCCGAGCGTGAGGAAGTGAGCTGGCGGGAGGGGGCAGGGGTGGGATGGCAGGGCTGCCGGGCAGGGACAAGGGTGAGTGCGTGGAGGACAGGCAGGAGGTTCCAGTCAGGTGAGCAGGTGGGAGACAGGCGGGCAGGGGGAGGAAAGCCGAGCAAGGGGCCGCCTCTGGAACAGCGATTCAGTGCTGAGCCCAGTGCCCCTGGCTCGACCCTCCAGTGGTGAGGCCCGTGGGCTCTGAACTAGTCAAGATCTGGGATCAGACCTCTGCTTGGCTGTGTGACACCGAGCAAGCCACTGGCCTCTCTGAGTCTTGGGTCTGGCTTCTCAGCAGGAGGGCACGACCCCCACCCCCACCCCCACCCCCCAGCCAGCAGCCTCCGTGCAGCCCCTCCCGGCCTGGCTCTGGGCTAAGCACTTTCCATGCGTTGTCTTGGTCCATTCTCACCTAATCCTGTGAGGCAGAACCGTTCCTCCCTCCGCCCAGGCTGTCCTCAGCCACACGCTCGTTCTGGGGGGTCGCACCTGGCCCACTAAGTGCCCAGCAGCCACATAGCCCCAACCACTGCCCCAAGATGGGCCTGGGGCGCTTATGCCCCTCCCCCCTTTCCCGGGCCACCTAATGGGCGTCTCAACAGAAGTGGCACTCCTGACTCTGTGACCCCGTCCCCTGTGGTCTTCATCCCGGCTTCCCATCTCAGGACCGGGGCCTGAGCCTCTCATAACCTCCCTCCTCCCACATGTGCAAGCCCAGTTGACTTTTTCTCTCAACTGGATTCTGAATCCACCCACTTGCCATCGGCTCTGCGGCCTCCCAGCCGGCCGCAGCCAGCATCCGCTCTCCCCCAGACACGCAGCCGCCCCCTCACTCGTCCCCAGCTTCTGCCCTTGCTTGCTGGCACCCATTATCTGCGCTCTACTCTGGGGCAGCCAGAGGGGTCTTCAAACTCCAAATCGGATCGTTTCGCTCCTTACCCAAAATCTCCCAACAGCTCCCCATCACACTTGGGGTGACGCTGAAAGTCCTCGTCCGGGCCTGAGTGTCCCCACATGCAGCCTTGCAGACCTCAGCTCGCTGGGCACACCGCCCTCCTGCCATAGGGACCCTTCTCGGTTTCTTGAGTAGCCCACGCGTGTTCCCTCAGGGCCTTTGCACTGGCTGCAGCCCTCTTCCCTCTTGCCCTTCAGGTGTCCAATCAAGCATCACTTGTAAGGGAACCCCCAGCCTACCCCACTCTTCCTCTTCAGGGTTTCTTTCTTTACGGCCCTCACAGTCCCCCCCCCCCACCCGACATTACCCAGTTCAAGAGTCTGTCCATTTGCCTGTGACTCTCTAGACTCCATGCTGCTGCTGGAGGCGGGGAACTGGGTGGTCTCACTCCCTGCAGATAGCCAGACCCCACGACAGGAGGAGCTCAGCAAATACGGGACAGATGGCTACTTGGCTGGCGCTGGGAGAGGCGAAGGGACATGTGTAACCACAGAGCAGCGGCACAGCCGGGCACCAGCCAGGACAACCGGACCCTGGAGCTGGGGACTTAATCCTAGAGCTGTGTAGCCCCCCATGGCATTTGGCTAAGAGCCTGGCTGCCTGGGTTTAATCCTTACCTCACTCACACAGTTTACTGTGTGTCCTTGGGCAAGGCATTTCACCTCTCTGAGCCCCAGGTTCCTCGTATACAAAATAAGTGCATTAACAATTCTGCCTCTAGCTGATTAAATGAAAAGTACCAGGAATGTGCTGGCACAGAACCTGGCAGGCCGGATACCTGCTAATAATTGTGGCAGCCATGCGGGTGGCATCACCTTCCTGCTTTGAGAGTTTATAGAGAGCGGGGACCTGAGGCCGGCCGCCTAGTCTGCCTGCCTCCCCACGCTGGGCACCCAGGTGTGCCAAGAGCGTCCCCCTGCTGGTTGGACAGGTTTGGGGAAGGGCACGCCGAGGCTCGGGGCCCAGGCGGGGCCGCCGGGGTTAATTAGAGGGAGCTGGGGGAGAGGGGCTGAGCGGAGGCCAGGCAGAGGCTGAGCCTCCACGGCCCCCGCGACACTGGTGTGCGAGGCCATGGGCCGGGGCGTAAATTCTGCCAGACTCAGGCGCCAGAAACGGCGCCTGCGACCTCGGGTCCAGAAGCCCAGACAGCAGCCAGAGGTGAGTGGGCATCGGGGAGCCCCAGTCCGTCCCAGGCCCGGCTCAGCTCCTCCCGCCGGGCCCGGGCCCCTCTCCACCTCCCCTCCCCGCTCGGGCTCTGGTTCTCACTCTGCCTGCTTCTCTCTCTTGCCTCCATGCCTGCCCCGGCCCCGCTCCGACGCCCCCCCGGCCCTGGCTCTGTGTCCCTTCGGGCCTCACCTGCCCCTGCCCCGGCCCCACAGCGGCTGCAGCAGGAGAATCACGAGCTCCGCCGAGGCCTGGCAGCGCGGGGAGCCGAATGGGAGGCCCGGGCGGTGGAGCTGGAGGGGGACGTGGAGGCCCTGCGGGCCCAGCTGGGGGAGCAGCGCTCGGAGCAGCAGGACAGCGGGCGCGAGCGCGCGCAGGCCCTCCGCGAACTCGGGGAGCAGAACCTCCGGCTGAGCCAGCAGCTGGCCCAGGTGGGAGGACCCCCAGCCCACGTCCCCAGGTGGGGTGAGGGCGGGGTGGGGGGGGTGCTGCACTTGGGGTTCAGGTCTGGGCCAGCTGAGGGCTCCGCTGCCTTCTGCCCCCAGGCCTCCCAGACCGAGCAGGAGCTTCAGAGAGAACTGGACGCCCTTCGGGGGCAGTACCAGTCTCAGGTCCTGGCAGGAGCAGAGCTGAGGACACGGCTGGAGAGTCTGCAGGGGGAGGTGAGTGCCAGCTGGGGCTGGGGGCTACCTGCGGCTGGCCCGGCACCTCCCCTCCAGCCCTGAGGTCTTTCCCCAGAACCAGATGCTGCAGGGCCGCCGGCAGGACCTGGAGGCCCAGATCCGAGGCCTGCGTGAGGAGGTGGACAAGGGCCAGGGCAGGCTCCAGGCAACCCACGAGGAGCTGCTGGTACTGCGGCGTGAGAGGCGGGAGCATAGCCTGGAGGTGAGCATAGCCTGGAGGGGCTGGGGTGGGTGGGTGCGTCCGCGTAGAGCACTGGCCACCGCCTGGGGGCTTCCTGGGAGCTCCGGAAGCTGGGGAAGCTGGGCCACGACAGCCTGGGCATTAGACTACGGGCAGGTGGGAGGCTTGGAAGGGTACTGAGCAGGGTGGTATGCTTTTAGAAGGCATCAGAGCCTGGTGGCTGGGAGGCCAGGGCAGGAACTGAGGCCAGAGACGATGAGGAGTTGGTCCAGGTCTGGGGCAGTGGAGATGGAGGAGGGAAATGAAAAGAGGCGGTATGGCCTGCTGTGTGAGATCTCAGGAGTTTACACTTTGTGGTCAAAAAACGTAGGCTCTGGGGCGCCTGGCTGGCTCAGTTGGTTAAGCGTCCGACCTCACGGTTTGTGGGTTCGAGCCCCGCGTCGGGTCCGGCTCTGTGCTGACAGCCTGGAGCCTGCTTTAGATTCTGTGTCTCCCTCTCTCTCTGCCCCTCCCCCATTCATGCTCTGTTTCTGTCTCAATAATAAACATCAAAAAAATTTTAAACAAAACAAAACAAAAAAAAAAAAAAGTAGGCTCTTAGCCCAAGATCCCTTTTTACTACTGTGGGAAGCCCAGCCTCAGTTTGCTTGTCTGTAAGATGGGATGGTTCTGGTGGAGAGCTGCCCTGAGGGTGAGGTGCTCAGCACAGCACCGGCTTAGAAAGATCAATAAACTTTGTTGGATGACAGCACTAAGGCGTCAGAAGGTAGACCGGTCGGGGAAGGGGCGGGGCCCTGCGAGGTGACCCGATGAGGTGGGGCTGGAGGGAGGGGGCTGAGAAACTTTAAGGCCGGGGCGCCTGTCCGCGCCCTGCTTTATAGACGAGGAAATTGGTATCTGCCGAGGGGAACTGAGCGGCCCAAGGCCGCCCAGCGATCCGGGCGTGGGATCCGGATCCAGCAGCCCGAGTGCTCCGACGCGCGGGGCTGCCTGGCTTTCGGCGGCGCACCGGCGCCCCCTGTGGGCCGGCGGCGGGGTGAGGGCTGCGGGCGCACCGGGGCGACGGCCGTCGGTCTGTCCTCGCTCAGCTGGAGCGCGCGCGCTCCGAGGCCGGGGAGGCATTGAGCGCGCTGCGGAGGCTGCAGAGGCGCGTCTCCGAGCTGGAGGAGGAGTCGCGCCTGCAGGACGCCGACGCGTCGGGAGCCTCGCTGCAGTCGGAGCTTGCTCACAGCCTCGACGGCGACCAGGACCAGAGGGCAGACGGACACAGAGACGCCCAGGTGAGCGCGCGGTCTACTGGCCCCCACGCTCCACGCAGACTCTGCCCCTCCTCCTTTTCCCAGGAGGTCGGACGCCTCACTGACTGATCCCTTTGGCAAACAGAACGCCCTGTGCCCTGAGATCCAAGAGGCGCTCAGCCACCAGTCTTCGCCCCAAGAGGAGAGCCTGGAGCCTCCCAAGAAGCGAGCATCCCTGAGCCCAGGGGAGATCCTAGAGGAGAAGGAGGCCGAAGTGGCCCGGCTGCAGGATGAGGTGTGGGGGTGGGAGCATAGTGCCAGACACAGAGCCCCTCCCAATGCCACTTTCTCTTGCCCATCTACACCTCTGGGCCTTTACCCACAAATACCCCTCTACCTGGTTTGATCTTCATTCCAACAAACTTGCACTCATGCTTCAAGAGCCAGCCTGCATGCCACTCCCTCCGGGAAGACTTCTTGGACCGCACTTCCCCCTTAGTCCCACCTCCCAGCGTCCTTCCTGCAGGCTTATACCACCCAACCGGCCCTGCTCCACCCCATCCGGCACCAGCCTGGGGGGCTCAGAAGATTCATCTCCAGCCCAGCCCACAGCTGCCTGGAGGGTTTGTGGAGCAGGCAGGGGAGGAGGGCCCAGAGCCCTGAACCCCTGGCTGCTGAAGAACGGGACCTGGGAGATCCAGGGGCCTACCCGCCTCTCTTCACCCTTCCCTGCCCGCAGACCGCGCTACAGAGGGCCGAGTTACAGTCCCTTCGGGAGGAACTGCAAAGGCAGAAGGAGCTGCGGACACATGAAGACCCCGAGGAGGCCCTTAGAGGTGCCCTCTCGGATCGGGACGAAGCCGTGAACAAGTGAGCCTCTGCCACCACCCACCACAGCCCCCCCCAGTGGGGTTACAGGGCACCCTGGGCCTTCGATTCCCCCACGCGTGACAGAATTATTCCCACACCCACCAAGGGCCCTCCCACTTTGTGTCTGGTGTTAGCGGCACCGCTCCAGGCCGGGTCCAGCAGCGCCCTCGGATGCGCTCAGTGCCCCTTTTGCCTGCAGGGCCCTGGAACTGTCCCTAGAGCTCAGCCGCGTCTCTCTGGAGCGGGACTCGCTCTCCCGGGAGCTGCTTCGCACTATCCGCCAGAAGGTGGCGCTGACGCAAGAGCTGGAGGCCTGGCAGGTGAGGGGCGGGGCCGGGGGCGGGGCCGGGCGGGGGCGGTCCCAGCACGCTGACGCCTCCCGCCCGGCTGCCCCGCCCACAGGACGACATGCAGGTGGTGATCGGCCAGCAGCTGCGCTCGCAACGCCAGAAAGAGCTGAGCGCGGCCGGATCCGCCCCGCGCCGCGCCCCGCCGCGCTTCTCCCTGCGCCTGGGCCCTGGGCCCGGCGGCGGCTTCCTGAGCAGCCTCTTCCGAAGGACCTGAAGGCCGGGCCGAGGGGGCCGCCCGTGCCCTCTGGCTCACTTTCCTTTTCTGGCCAATGTAGCAACAAGGCCCTGATTGTCTTCCAGAGAAGGGGCTGGTGCCCTACCCACCCAGGGACGCTGGGCAAGGCTCACTGGTAGCAGGGGCCAGCTTGGGGGCCAGGGGCCCCAGGTGGGTGGCGGAGCAGGGGACGCAGAGCTGAGTCTTGAATCTATATAGGTCTATATTTTCTAAACACTCTGGGCCTGGCATGTTCCAGGGCAGGGATGGGGGTGGGTATTTATGTATCAAGATCAAACAGTAATATATTAAAATCATTACACTGACTTGGCCTCCATTCTTGGGAAGAAAGTGCATGGAAGAATAGCCTGAAATTTTATTTGTTAAAAAAAAAAAAGGAAAAAAACCACTCCAAACCCCTGGGTCGGAGGGGCTGTTGCCATAGGTCAGAAAGACAGGGAGAAGGCGCGGTAGCCTAGATTGGTGAAGACATCCACCCGGCAGCTGTTACCTGCGGCTGTCAGGACCTGGAGGCGAGAGGGGGGTGACTGGCCTGTCCACACACGTGCCCCACCCTCCAGGGCCCCCACGGCCCCCTGCAGGACCCACCTTGCACTCCGGTGCTGCAGGCTGCTGGTTGAGACTGAGGCTGAGCAGCCCTGGGGAGGAGCCAGGCACCTGGGCCTTGAGCTCCCCACTCAGCTGCCACTGGTTGACACAGCGGCCCTGGCCCGCTGACAGAATCTGTGAAGGGCAGCGAGGGGAGTTGGGGCTCAGGATGGGAGAGGGGAACCGGACACAGGTGGCAGAAGCAAGACAGGGGGCCTCACCAGGTCCTGGTAGAAGGTGACATGTTTCTGTGGTGCCCGCATGGGGAAAACGGTGGTGGGCGTGGAGGATCGCAGGTGCCAGAGGGTGAGTGCTGGGCCTCCTCCACAGACCTGAGCAGACAGGCGGGGGTCCCCAGCCACCGTGAGCCACAGGCCCTCTGCTGGCAGGGCCTGGAGCTGTCATCCCATTCTGGACTTCGCCCTGCTCACCATCCAGTCTGAGTCAGTTGCCAAACATCCGATCCAACGCCCATTGTGGGGCCTGGAGCACTCCTAGGAGAGGGGAGAAGGGAGACGAGATGAAGACACATGGGATCCCCAGGAGATGGAAGGGAGGACAGGGCATGGGGCGTGCCCTCACCTCATGCTTATAAACCTCGATGGTCTGGACTTCCTTGGCTGAGCGGAGGTCTGTGGGGGAAAGACCATGAGAAACACCCTGCTCGCCCCCCTCTCCCTCGCCACCATCCTTCCCTCCCACCGGACACTAACTTACCCCAGAGTCGCACGGCTCCATCCTCACCACCCGACAGTACCTCGGGGCTCCGCTCCCGCAGCGCCAGGCAGTGGATATAGTCTGTGTGGCCCCGGAGGGCCCGCTGCAGGAAGAGGACCAGTGTCAGAAGGCGATCCAGGAAGAGCACCCCATCTACCATCCAGCCCTGACCACCCCACTGGTGGCCCGCTCACTGTGAAGGTCCCAGTCTCAAGGTCCATGGTGTGCAACTGACAGTCTCCCCCTGCTAAGATGAGAGAATTCTCCTGTAGAAGAAGGCAGGGGGAAATTGCGAGTCCATGTCAAATCAGGACAGGGAAAGGGAAAAGGCTTAAAAGCAGGGCCAAGAACAGGGCAGGGTAGAGCTCCGGTCACAGAGGGCTCAGACCTTGGGGACGAGAAGCAAAGCATTGATCTCAGGCACTTCTAAGCTGGTCCTGCGAGGGAGAAAGCAAGGTCAGCTCTGGTGATGCAGAACCTTCGCCCCCAAGTACCTTCTGCCCATGTGGCCCTAGCTCACCTGTATGGGGGCTGCCGCCGCCACAGCTCCTTACAGCCCTTCATGGAGAGAAACACTGTAAGATGTCAAAGGCTCTCTGGGACTGGGCAACGCAGCCCTTTCCCCAGCCCCACACTCCTTACCTTCTTGAGGATCTCTGCCCAGAGCCAGGCCTTCACCTCCCCATCCCCAGCACTGAGCAGATGTCGATCAGTGGAGACCATGCAGTAGACGGGCCCATCGTGGGCTAGATGGAAATGCAGAACCTGAGTGACGCGGTCCTGTTCCCCTCCTCCATCCCAGGGATTCTCTAAGCCCGACTCAATGGCCGCACCCACCTTGGAATGTCACCACAGGCTTCTTACTTTCCTCTTTGGCCTCGGAGCTCAAAGCGGCAGACAGACTGAAGGGAGAGGAGAGGGGGGCCTGAGAGTCAGAAGCAGGGGGCACCAGTCTCAGGGGGTGCAAGAGCTAGACCTACAGGGAGGTGGAAGCAGGGGTGAGAGTACCTGAAGATGGCTATCTGCCCATAATTGTTGCCCGCTGCCAGGAACTTCCCGCAGGGTGAGACACTCTGGGAGAAAATGGTCATGTGCAGCCGCTGCAGGGCCTGAAACACTTCCACCTGTGGAGAGAGGCTGGCTGAAGGCTGCCTGGGACATGTAGGCCTGTAACTCCAACGCCTTCCTGCTGCCCCTGCCACCTGTCCGGCCTCCCACTGCCCAGATTTCTGAACCCTCCTTTGAGGCAGCCCACCAAGTGGGCGCCTGCCCATAGAGCCCCAGGGGTTGCTCCAAGAGAGTGAGGAAGTGGGCAGTCGAGGTGGGATGTCTACCAGTACCTTGAGTAAGCACCCAGCCTACCTTCCAAGGTTCCTCGTCAAATGGAGCTCACGGGAGACTTTGTCACAACAGTCTGAGTTACGTATCTACAGCTTCGCATGGTGCTGCCTCATTAAAAGTGCTTAAAAAGTGGCTCCATTGTCCCAAGACAGAAAAACATATTGGCTTCTGATCCCTACCCTCGGACTTTCTTTTCTTTTCTTTTTTTTATGTTTATTTTTGAGAGAGAGACAGAGACAGAGCACGAGAGGGGAAGGAGCAGAGAGAGAGTAAGACACAGAATCCGAAGCAGGCTCCAGGCTCTGAGCTGTCAGCACAGAGCTCGATGTGGGGCTTGAACTCACCAACCTGTGAGATCATGACCTGAGCGGAAGGGGAATGCTTAACCGATAGCGCCACCAAGGCGCCTCTCCCAACCCTCTGACTTTGTTAGGCGCCTACGGTCTTGCTGGGTTACCCTCCCAACCCCTGGTCTGAGTCCCGAGTCGCGCGCAAAACAGGGCTGAGAGCACGACTCCTTGCCTGCACCTTCCGAGCCGGGTATGGACTACAAACCCCAGAAGGCACCGCGCTTCACGTCCGCCTCACCTGACCCAGAGGTACTGCGTGTGACACAGCTCGCTCCATCTCGAGAACTACCAATCCCAGAGTGCCCAGCGCGACGCAGCTTCACGAGTCCGGACGTGCCCGCCAGCGGTTTCCCCTCGCGGCGCCGCACAGCTTCAACACCGTTCGCCGGTTCGGCGCGAAGTCGGCCGCCGCGTATTACCCCGAGCCTCAGGAGCCCAGAGACCGCCGCGAAGATCGCCAACACTAAGTGGCGCCCACCGCAGCCCCGCTACGCCAGGTCCCCTCCCCCCCTCGCTGAGCGACCCGCCTTCCAACCGCGCGTCGCTCGTCCTCCGCGCCTGCGCGGAACACGCCGCTGCGCGCGCCTAAAGCCACGCCCCTCGCGCTGGACCACGCCCTCTGAGGCTCCGCCCTGTCGCCCGGATCCCACCCTCTGCCCGCAGGACCCCGAACCCAAATGATCCTACAGGAGCCCCTGGAGCGAGGCCCCCCAGGTCGGGCCCAGCGCGACCCACGGGCCGTGTCGGGGACGCCCCGAGGCCAGGACATGAGGTGTGTGTAGGGGCACTGGGTGGGCCAGGCCCAGGGGCTCAGGAGCTTTGGCTGGAGTCTCAGGACTCGTCTGCAGGATGACGAGCGGTGGGGCGAACCGTCAGGCTTGGGCACAAACTGAGACTGGGGCTGAGAGTCCTGAGGCAGCCTGCCGGATGGCCTGGGACAGGAGAGTGACTTAGGTGTCAGCCGAGACCGAGGTGGGCTAGGGGCTCCTGGCTTACACTGCAGGCACAGGAGAGCAGATCCTGGGGATGGGGCCAAGAGGGTGGGGTGCACCTGGCTTTCTTTTCTTCCCAGCTCCCCTCTCCGAGGAGCTGTGCCCATGAGCTCCAAGCGGCGCCTGGAGGAGGAGCAGTGAGTTTGGGGGCAGGGAGGGACTCCCAACAAGACCTCTGTCATCTTAGGTCCTCATCAGACTGCTGCTCGGGTGAATGTCCCAGCCTGACTGTCTCCCCGTCTCTCCCCAGGGAGCCCCTGCGCAAACAGTTCCTTTCTGAAGAGAACATGGCCACCCACTTCTCTCGACTCAGCCTACACAATGACCACCCTTACTGCAGCCCCTCCGTGGCTTTCCCCCCATCGCTGCCCCCACTAAGGTAGGCACCATCCTGGGCCTTCTGGAGGATCACACCCGATCTATGGAGCCAATCTCTAGGCTCTGCCTCATCCTGCTATTTTTAGCTTCTAGCCAACCTCTGTTGTTTCCCATCTTGGCTCCTTGGAAGGTGCTGGCAGCCGCCGACGAGCTCCTGGGGACTTGGACCTGGTGGGAGATGGCTCTTCCAGACCAGCCTCAGCCCCATGCTGCTATTTCCTTTTCCAGGAGCCCTTGCTCTGAGCTGCTTCTCTGGCGCTACCCTGGGAACCTGATCCCCGAGGCACTCCGGCTGCTGAGGCTAGGGGACGCCCCCACCCCCCACTATCCTGCGACCCAGGCTGGGGAGATAATGGAGCTCTGAGTGCTGGTGGGAATACCCCTGCCCATCTTCCTTCTTCCCCACAACCGAGAAGACCAGCATCCCCAGTAGGGACCAGCTGTCCTGCTTATTCTCCAGACCAGGCCTCGGCCACAGGACCTTCCCCTCCAGCAGAGGAGGACACTAAACCCCACGGAGCCCTGGGTGTGAGGGGCAGGAGGGACAGGAGCACGGGAAGGGAGGTATTCCTCTCAGAACTAAATAAAGATGGCTGAGCAAATGAAGGCCTCCGTCTGGAACCCTGGGGCCTTTGGGAAGGAAGGTGGGAAGGCTGGGGTGCTGGATGCTAAGGGTTTCTTAAAGTCTTCCCTGGAAAAACGGTCAGGGCCAGGCCAGGTCCTGGCAGGCTGGGCTCAGGCATTGAGAATGTGTGAGTCAGAGCCTCACCCCCGCCCCCGCGGCTGACTCACTCCTCCCTGCAGCTCTGGGAAGTCGGGGCCGGGATCATGCCACTCTCCGAACCATTTAAAGTTATAGATTCTTTTATTAATAAATTCTCCCTCCCCTCCAAACTCTCTCCCCAAAATAAATATTCCCCCCTTCTTTGGGGGTTGGGGGGGACAGTGTCTTAGGGCCAGCCCCCCTAGAGGGCCAGCCCCCTAGTGTCAGCAACAGGTCCCTAACCCCCCAGGCAGATACCCTGTGGTGGAATTTCAGTACTTTTGAGTTGGTGGGGCCTGGTGTTGTCTGGCCCTCAGGTCAGCCTGGCCCTCAGGCTCTGGGGGTGGAGGGAGGGACCCTGTGTGCAAATGCTGCGGTTCCTCAGTGTCAGCTGTCTGCCGTGACCCAGCATGGGTCTCCTTTCCTGCCCTGGAGCCAGAGCCAAGGCAGTCAGACACCTTGGAAGCCTCCTCGGAAGCCTGGGCCCAGGCCTCGGAGAGGTGATTCACCAGTCCCCCGTCCCTCCACACCCCTGTGGTTGGAAGAGTCTGGCTCTGGCTGTGTCTCCGGTGAGGGGCTGGCTCCAGAATGAATGAATGAATGGATGGATGAATGGTGAGTGGGTGGGGCCTCCTGCTGGCAGGGGCTCTCACTGTCACTGGATCAGTGCCACACCAGGACAGCCCTCCCCGCCGGTCTCCTCAATGGGGGCTGCAAAATAAGAAGAGGGATGGTCAAGAGCAGGGGCGACGTTGAGGAGTGATAGGGAGGGGGCGGGCGGGCCTGGCACACTTACTAGTAAACTTCTCTCTCCTGCGGCACCGTCTCCAGACCAAGAAGCCAGAAAGCAGTCCCAGCACGAGGGCTAGGCTCAGGGCGCCCCCCAAGATGGGCCACAGCAGTGGGAAGGAGGCTGGAGGGGATGCGGCGCCTGGGGGCGGAACTCCAAGTCAGACCTCGCCCCCCTCGGCACTAGCCCCGCCCCCTAGGCACGAGCCTCAAGCCTTTCCCCCACCTTGGCCCCTGCCCTGAACCGACCGTTTTCCCACCCCACCTCCCACCCCCCTTCCCGATTAATTCCTCAGATCTGAAGCACTGCACCCCTCTCCACCCGGGCAACCCTCGGTCCCCGTCTGCGGTCCGCTCGCCTCCGGGCCCCGCCCCCCCACTCACAGCCCAGGCAGAAGTCGCTGTGCGGTCGCGCCGGGCACGACGCGCAGTCCATGCACTTGTCGAGGTCCGCGCTCCAGGAGCTGCCGCGAGAGCAGGGGGTGGTGCCTGGGGAGGGGGCCGCGGGTCAGAGGCTGGGGCGGGGCACGGCTATTCTGGGGGCTGAGGTCAGGGTCGGTCGGCTCGAATAACGTGAGTCACCGGCGCCCTCCCCTCGCATTCCTCGCAGGTGACCGCACGGCCCGACCGGGACTCGGCAGCGCGGGGGGAAAGGGGGGCAGAGCGCGGGACGCTTGGGGGGGGTCAGGTCCCCACACCACCACCCCCCCCGCACCCGGCGGGTGACTCACTCCTGGGCACGGGGCCCGACCCCGGTCCCTCCCCCCACATAGCTGGGCACTGAAGTCACCGGATGGAAGGAGGCACCCCACATGGTATAGGGGGTACAGACCCCCGTGCCCTCGGTACCATCCCCCCGCCCCACTCGTGGGTCACTGGGGCTGGACAGACCGGGTATTGAACAGGCTAGGAGCGTGCCTTCCCACAGAACGGGACAACCCGCCCTCAAACTTTCTTTCTCCCTCCACTTCTGAGTCTGGACTTTTTAGGACAGAGGCCCCCCACCCCCGCCCCAGTTGAACGGGGGGAAACTGAGGCCTGGACTGCGGATGAAGTTCGGAGCGGGATGAACCTCTCCTGGCCAGGAGCCCGGTGTCCGGAGACCACCTGACCGGGAGCCCCGTGTCCGCCTAGTACACCCCCGATCGGACCCGTTCTCCGGGTGCCCAGTGCCGGCTCCCCCATCCCCGGCGGGAGGCTCCCCCCGGCCTCCCGCGCAGCCCGGGCCCCGCGCCCGGCGTACCTGGCACTCGCTCCCCGGCCACGGCGCCCAGCAGCGCCAGCCCGAGCCCCAGCACGAGGAGCCGCGGCAGCGGACGCAGCGGCCCGGGAACCATGGTGCGCGTCCGGCGGCCGCGGCCGTCTGTGCCCGCCGCGCGCGGGGCCGGGCCGGACGGCGGCCACTCCGCCTCCGCCCCCGCCTTCCGGGGCGGGACCCTCGGCCCGGCCCGCCCCCCGCTGTCGGCTCCTGGACGCCCCGCCCCGCCCGGCCCGCTGAGTTCAATCATTCGCTCTACAAACGCCTCCTCCGTGCGCGAGAGGCTGGGAGCCCGCAGGGACGCAGCCCTGGCCCTGCGCTCTGGAAGCTGGAGTCCAGGAGAAGTGTGTTGGGGGAACCAGACACGAACAGCCCACGGCAGAGATACCTGCGGCTTGCTTAAGGTCCCCGGGGTATAATAACAACAACAAAACAACAACAACAACAACAACAAAACAAAGTAATGATAATAATAGGTCTTTAATTTCTATCTTAGGACATGGTTACACGGTAAAACGTGGGCTTCTTGTCTCCTTTTTGCCGAGTAGGAAACTGGAGTTTGGGAAGGTTAGGTGAGTTCCCGAGGTCACAGCGCTGGTAGACAGAGGGGCCAAGAGCCACGCTCCGTCCGGCTCCACGCCCTGTGCCCTGATCGCTGCGGGCCCGAAGTTAGCCGGCTGAGGTCCTCGCACCCCGGGCCAGATGCGGGCGCAGCGGCCCCCAGCTCCAGCGACCCCGACTGACTTGATTGGGATTCGCGCGCCCGCGGCGGTCCGGAATGGGGTCTCTGCCCCTCCCCGGGGCGGTGGTCCGGTGACGTCACTGCCGCTTTAAGACCCCCGCCTCCGCCCCCGTGCGCACACTCGGCTGCTCCTACGAATCCCGGTCGGCGTCTCGGCAGGTGAGCCTGGGGGAGGTGCGCGCGTTGGAGGTGAAGAGGCTGACTCCTCGAGGAGTGGGGCGCAGAGGGCGCGGTGGCGTGGGTGGGGGTGCGTGTAGAGAACCTGGACTGATCTGGTGGCGGCCACCGGGGCACAGCCCCTGGCCGCGGATCTGCACCGAAGGCGCGGAACTGATCAGGTCCTTCTGCAGCCGTGGAAGGGTTAAACGCCCCTCCCCCTCCCCCGGGACAAAGGCCCCGAAACCCGGGCGCCCCTCCCCCACCTGCGCGGCTCTCTGGGGCGGGGCTCCTCTCCCCCTCCCCTACCGGAGGCGACCCTGCTGCTCTCGCCGCCATTAAACCCTCCCCGCAGCGCGCCTCCCAGGCTGGGGGCCTGGCGACCCTCCCTCGGGCAGGACTCAGAAGGGAACTAGGGGTCGAGAGCGGCAGTGGGCGCCCTCGGCCCAAGCCGAGCCAGTAGGGTGCGGAAGGAGAGTGGGTTGAGGGCAGCGGTCTCGGAGGGGAGAGGAGTCGGGCGCCTGGGCCGGCGTGGCCCCTGCGCTAACCGCGCCAGAGGCCTGCAGGGCTGACAGCGGGGCTGGGGAGAGCGCCGCCTGGGCCGCCCCGTCCGATCTCCCTCGAGGTCGTTAGCGCGGCCGGGTATGGCTGGGTATGGGCGATGCGAATGAGGAGTGGACGATCTGCCCTCTGGTCACACCGCTGGGACCCGTGCTAAGTTTAGGTCCAAACTGTGCCCGGGAACTTTGGGTAAGGAGAGCCAGAACGGAACCCCGAACGGAAGCCATCCCCCCCAGCGAGCCACCGCACAAAGTGGGATGTGAGGGGAGACCGGTGAGGGGGGCCAGGGCTGCGGGAGAGGAGCTGGCTCACTCAACAGACTCCGAGGATTTCAGGTCGTTTTAGGGCAGGTGAGTCCCGAGACGCGGCGTTTGACGCAGGAACGCACAACAAAATGCCCCCAACCTTGGAGGTGTGCTCCTGTAGCCCTTGGGGAGGGCGGAAGAGCGGGACCCAGGGAGGCAGCCGGTAGCCTTGGGGAAGAAGGCTCTTGGGTGAGAGGGTGCTATTTGTGTTTCGTGTCTCCGGCCCCTCTGCGGTTTGACTGGGGCTGGCCTGGGCCGAGCAGGGGCAGGCAAGGCCATGGAGGGTGGGTGCCCCCGAGACACCAACCAGCATGACCACCTGCCTGGGGGTGTAGAACCAGGTCGGGGTGAGGAGTTCCTACACTGCTGTTGGGTGGTTGGGAGGAAGCTTGGATCTCTCATCTTGAGGTTGAAAACTGACAGGTTTTGAGCCTGAAACTCCTGGCTAGCACCAACCCACCACCTGTGTGCCCCAAGCAAACGGCCTGGAAATTGCGCCTTTTTTTTTTTTTTTTTTTTCTGTCTAATAAAATGTCCGAGAAGTGGCTGGGGCCGTGGACTAGCATTGGTGTGGGCTTTGTGTCTCATTTGCCCTTCAAACAGCCGGGACTGGGTTGCTTCCTTATTCGCTCTTGTAAGTCAATGGCAGTCACAAAGCTGGGTGGGGAATTAATGCTAAAGCATTAAGTGTTCGTTTTGCCCATGAGAAAATGAGGCTTAGAGAGCGTGCCTTGCCCCTGGTGTACTGACTCCCAGAGTTCACGCTCCTGGTGGCCACAGCATGTGGCGTGAAGAGTTAGCACTCATTGGGAACGAAGGGTCTGGACCTGCCTGTCCTAACATCAGTCTCCTTCTGACCCCACATGCAGCTCCGCTCAGCCTCAACCTTGCCATGGCTTCGGCTGGTCTGCAAATCCTGGGCATCATCCTGACGCTGCTCGGCTGGGTGAATGCTTTGGTGTCCTGCGCCCTGCCCCTGTGGAAGGTGACCGCCTTCATCGGCAACAGCATCGTGGTGGCCCAGGTGGTGTGGGAGGGGCTGTGGATGTCCTGCGTGGTGCAGAGCACAGGCCAGATGCAGTGCAAGGTGTACGACTCGCTGCTGGCGCTGCCCCAGGACCTGCAGGCTGCCCGCGCCCTCTGCGTCATCGCCCTCCTGTTGGCTCTGCTCGGGCTGCTGGTCTACCTCGCGGGAGCCAAGTGCACCACCTGCGTGGAGGACAAGGACTCCAAGGCCCGTCTGGTGCTTGTCTCTGGGATCATCTTTGTCATCTCAGGGGTCCTGACACTTATCCCTGTCTGCTGGACGGCCCACACCATCATCCGGGACTTCTACAACCCCCTGGTGGCAGAGGCCCAAAAGCGGGAGCTGGGGGCCTCCCTCTACCTGGGCTGGGCAGCCTCTGGCCTTTTGTTGCTGGGTGGGGGGCTGCTGTGCTGCACCTGCCCCTCTGGGGGGTCCCGGGGCTCAAATCATTATATGGCCCGATACTCAGCGTCTGCCGCCCATGCCATGTCTCAGGGTCCCTCTGAATACCCCACTAAGAATTATGTCTAATTTTGTTAGGGGAGTGGGGACTCCTTGACAGTGGAGTCTAACCCCCTGAGCTGGAGACATGGAGACCGTGATCCAGACAGCTCTGGGGTTGTTTTTTATCTTTTTCTTTTTCCTTTTTGGGGGAGTGGTATTTTTAAAATTCATTTGGTAGACCTAACCAAGAAACAGAAGCTCTCTTGGGCTCTGCTGCTGGTGTTTCTCACCTTTGGATGATGGAGCCAAGGAAGTGATGCTTCACCGTTTCTGGATCTTTCTCCACTCTGGATGTCCCCATCTTGGAGGCCAACCTGCAGCTGTGGGCCAGCATGAAGGCTGCCATTCAGATGCTCTCAGCCTGTCTCTCCTTAGGGGTCAGGCCTCTGGAACCACCAGGGGCAAGAAGAGCAGGTGATCAGTTACCAAAGAACCGCCCACCGCCAAGTGTTCTGACCTCTGGCTCCTCTACCCTGAGTCCCACCCCAGCTGGGCTGTAGACCCCAAACCCCCTCGATCACCTTCAGCCCCTGCACACTTCTGCCATGGCTCCCCCACCCCCACTCACCGGTGTTTGCTAAATAAATCGCGTCTTATTTTGTTGCTTGCCTTGGGTGTTGCTGGGGGGCTGCTGAGTGCCAGCCTGACTGACGGGGAGGAGGTGGGCACAAGCGGCTCATCTTTCTTACCCTTGTGCAAGTGAAGATACCCGCCAGACAAGTCCTGGAGCGGGCCCTGGACTGACAGTCCCAGGAAAGACAACCTGGTCTTCCCTGACCACAGATCAGAAGCAGCCAAGGTACAAAATGCTGTTTATTCCTGACTGGCAGGTGGGAGTAGAGGGTGGGGTGATGGGCGGGGCCTCCGGGCCTGAACCTCTGGATGCAGGTGGTGGCCAGCTGGAGGGGACCCACTCCAGGGCAGGGATCCCCTCATTTTGGAACCAAGGAGCTGCTGCCCTTTGGGTGAAGGCCAGGCTCCTGGGATGGGGGTGGCCTCAGAGGAAGAGGAGGGCCAGCCTAGGTCACGGGCCACAGAAGAAAGCAGTTTGTCCCGGGGGGTGGGAGGGGGCAGGCCGACGTGCTTATCAGCTCTGGCTCTGCCTGGCAGGTGGAAGGGGAAGACACTGGGGACCCCCCCAGTGAAGAGGGTCTGGACTCAGGCCAGCTGGCCCCAGCTCTGGAGCCAGGCCTGATTGGAGCTTCTGGGAAGCAGGTTTCACCCAGGGGAGGGGTTGACATTTGGGGGCAAGGGTTACCGCAGGGCATCAAGGTCAAGGCTCTGAGCAGCAGGCTTCCGGGGACACTTTCCGCCTCATACATAGTCCCTCTTGTCAAGCCCAGAGGCACCTGAGCGGGAGGGGATGGAGTAACCCAGCCTGGGTCCTCGGTGCCGGTCGATCTGGGGTGGGGGGCACGTGCAGCAGAGGAGCCCCCCGCCAAGCATGAGCAGGGCAGCGGCGGCCCAGCCCACGTAGAGGGAGGCCCCCAGCTCCCGCTTGAGGGCCTCGGCCACCAGGGGGTTGTAGAAGTCCTGGATGATCGCATGCGCAGTCCAGCAGACTGGGATGAGCACCAGGATGCCAGAGAGGAGGAGGAGGACCCCTGCGGTGAGCACGATGCGGGCCTTGGCACCTTCGTCCTCCACGCAGGTGGTGCACTGGGCCCCCGTGATGGCCACCAGCAGCCCGAGCAGAGCCAACAGGAGGGCGATGACGCAGAGGGCGCGGGCAGCCTGCAGGTCCTGGGGCAGCGCCAGCAGCGAGTCATACACCTTGCACTGCATCTGGCCTGTGCTCTGCACCACGCAGGACATCCACAGCCCCTCCCACACCACCTGGGCCACCACGATGCTATTGCCGATGAAGGCGGTCACCTTCCACAGGGGCAGAGCGCAGGACACCAGGGTGCCCAACCAGCCCAGCACGGCCAGGGTCATGCCCAGGAGCTCAAGGCCAGCTGAAGCCATCCGTCCCCTCAGGTCTTCTTAACCCTAGACGGCCTGGTTGACTCACAGGGGTGCGTCAGGTGCTGCTGGGTGGGGGTGTGGGTGCCCAGCACGCGGGGAAGTCCGTGTCCTTGGCCAGGACAGTCCTCACATCTGTGGGCCTCTTGCAAAGCACTTCTCTGAGCCCCTCACAGGTGTATCTCTGGCCCCGACAAGCACAAGTCAGTCTCACAGTCTCACAGTCCTGCTCAGCTGAGTAGCGGTGTCCCTCCGAGGGGCCCGTTGCCCATCAGATGCCCAGCGGCTGCTGCTCCTGCCACCCTGCAGTCCCGTCCTGGCTGCCGCCCGTCTGACCCGACCTGCACAGACCCTCCGGACCCACCTTCGGGCTGAGGAGAGCCTTGTCCCTCGCAAGTCTGGTTCACACTGAGCAGCACACCCGCTGTGGGTGTCACCTGGGGACTCGCCGGCTCCCAGATGCAGGCGGGGTTTTGAGGCGGAGGCAGGGGAGGGGCGGCAAAGCTGAGACCGGGGAAGCCTGAGCTACAGGGAGAAGGCGGGGCGGGGGTGGGATGGGGAGCCTGGGAGGGGGGGACCGCAACCAGGAGCAGGGGTGGAAAGAACATCCGGGCCCGTGGGAACACAGGGACAAAGGAAAGGGGAGACTGAGGACCAGCTGGGGAGTAAGAAACGGGGGAGGGGGGTGTAAAAGTAACAGGTTGGGCACCGAGAAGTGGAGGCTCGGCTGCCTCCCTGAGCCGCCTCCTCCCCCAGCCACCCCTTCCCTTTGTCTTTGCTCTCTGCGACCCTATTTCATTTTCTGTTGCAAACACACCCAGATCCCCCAGCATCGCACACCCTCAACCCCGCCCCTGTCCCCCTGCCCGCCCGGGACTTTCAGGAATCCGATCCGTCTCCAGTCTCAGCCCAGTGGCCCTGGCTGCTCCCAAGGGAGGGGCCCCGCCTGCACTGTTCCCCGGGCAACAGGTGCCTGGCGCCCAGCTCAGGTGGCATCGCCCAGGCAACGGCCTAGAAACCCCCCCCCCACTTCTACCTTAGCTCAGGTGTGCCCTTCCCACCCCCGATACTGAAACTGAGGGCCGAGCTGAGCTGCTGAAGGTCTCTCGTGGCAGAGGATAAAGAGTCTGTTGTGGAAGTTGGGGAGGGGCATGCAGGGGCCTGTGGGGTAAAGGGGGAAGAGCAGCCGAGACAGGAGCCCCGGATGGGGGCGAAGCCCCAGGACCCGACTCTTTCCTGTGAGGAGTAAGTGATCACTCTGTCGGAGACACCACGGAGGAGGGCGACGGGACAAAGCCCAGGTGAACCCTGCTCGCCCGTCTCCAGGAATGACATCCCCTCCTGAAGCCCTCCCTCAGTGCCTGTGATCCCCCTTGCGGGGGGCAGTCTGGGAGTCACACACTACAGTTCAAATCCTGCCCCCAAATAGAGACAGATTATAGAGGGTCAAGGTCCTTAACCTCCTTAGGACAAAGACCCCTGTGAGAAACCTCGTGGCACCCACAAACATGCGCCCCTCGTTTTGGGGGGTGGTGGTCATGAACTCCCTCAAGCCTCTTCCAGAGTGCTAGGAACTCAGGGAAAAGGAACAGGGGTGGGGGGCCGCTGGTGAAAATTCCTTCCTTCACACCCTTTCCTGGGGGGCTGGGAGGGCTCTCCAAGGCAGAGCTGGGCCCTCACCTGGGACAGCCTCTCACCTCCACACTTCCTCTTGTCTGCCCCATGGGGAGGAACCCCTAGACTGCCCGTGGAGGGGGGGCTGGGACCAGGCCAGAGCTAGCAGGGCCACGGTGGGGGGGGGGGACCTGGGAGGCCCCCACGCACACCTGGCAGTGGCACAAGCTAGGTGCCTCTTCACCTGTTTCGTTTACAAAGGATTTTAACCTCAAGTGGGTGCGCTGCTTCTGGGAATGAGTTTTAGCAGTTTTTAGAAGAGAGGTTTATACTTTCATCAGTTTTGCAAAACGGTCAGTGACCAAAAACACCTTGAGAGCCCCTCCCCCTAAAATGGAGACTGAGGACCCCACCGATGAGTGGGTCTGAAAGGTAGACGCTGGTGGCTAGGATTTCCTCCACACCCAGGCCTCCCCACAGGGCCAGCTTGGTGGAGGGGGTGCTCCTCCTGTGTGAGGGGCCGACCTGGTGGCCCAGTGGACACAGTGGGCAGTGGGGGGAGGGCAAGTGGCCAGAGCCCCCTGCTGGCTGTGATGGGCCCGGGGAATCATGGGGCTTTCTGTCCATCTCATCCTCCCGGGGGCCCTAGATTTCACAGGGTGGGCGGGGAGGGGTGGCTGGTAAGAAGGGGAGGGGGAGGGGTGGCTGAGAAGGGCAAATAGAGGCAAGCATTCGGGCCTGAGGAATCCAGCCACACAGGTTCAAGCAGGTGTCGGGAAGCAGCAGCAAGCCCAGGTATTGAGGGGCCCAGCAACCCTCCCGGGCGGCCCCAGCGGGGGTCCTTCCTCTCTCTAGGCGGAGAAAGCCTCGGACTTTATGAGACCCGCTCACCCTGGTTTGCCCGGAGAGCCGGTCGGCCTGCAGTTGGGCCTGGCCTCAAGGACCCCCTCAGCTGCACAGGGCGCTTTAAACCCCTGATGTTGTGACCTCAGGTTGGGGGGGGGGGTGTGCTGCACACACAGTGTCCCCATAGGTGGCACTGAGGACCCTAATTGTTTTAGATCCCAATTCTTCTCGGGCTCAGCACGTCAACCCTCAAGCAAAGAGAAGCCCAGCACACACGGGAGGTGAGTGCTCAGAGGCCGAAGACACCCCCAGACCCGTCAGAAGGCACCAGACCCCTGTTCAGGCCGGGACAGCTTCAGCTTCCTCCCACCTAAGTCTCCTCTCTCCCCGCCTTGGGGAAGACAACGCCCCTCCCCCCAAGGCTTTCGGGGAGGATAAAAGTGGGACGATCTGTCGGAGAACAGGGAGAGGCCGCCAGACGTGGTCGGGGCACCCCGACAGGAAGGCGCTCCCCACCGTCAGCCCTTCCTCAGGCCTGGTCTCGGGTCCCCAGGCCCACCCGGACTCGCTGGATCTGGGAACGAAAGGGTTAAAGTTGGGGCCCAGCAGGGACTGTAGCTGGGCCGGAATGCCATTGATAGGAGAGGTGGGGACTCCCTCGGCGCGGTTACCATCTCAAAGGCACTTTAACGCGTCCACTGTAATCCCCACCCCCACCGCCTCGGCCCGGGAAAGAGGCGGGGGAGGGAAAACTGCCCCAATATACCGCTGCGGGGGGAAACTGAGGCATGGGGGTGTTCTCCCGCGCTCGCTGTTCTGGAGGCGGTAGAATTGGACGGGATCATTGTTCGCCGGGAGGGGGTGCGGCGGGGCGGGGCGGCTCGGGTGGGCGGAAGACCCCCGGCCGGGCGTTAGATGGGGGAAGGGCGGGTTGGCTACCTTCAATCCTAACCTGCACCAGGCTTTTGGAGGAAAGTGTGGCCCAAAGACAAAGAGGGGAACGAAAGGTCAGAGTGCCATCCTGGTGCCAAGGAGAGTAGGGGGAGTGGGCACGGGGGCTGAACGGCCCCAAGGGCAGCATCAGCCTCTGCTTCGGGGAGGTGCCCAAGGCCCCCAGACTTCGTGGGCGGAAAGGCCAGATCCGCTGGCCGCTGAACCAAACAAAAAGGCGCCGATGAAGCCCGAGGTCCCAGATCCCTTCTCGCTGGGTTACTACCCCCCCACCCCGCCCCGTTTTACAGACCCGGAAACAAGCTGGGGCTGGGGGGGCGGGGCGCGGCAATGACAACTTGGCCACATGTACTTGTGAGAAACAGGACAAGCCCGAAGGAGCCCAGACCCTGACTCCAAGGCCCAGCTAGCTTAGCCCAGAGCACGGTGCCAGGGGCTGAGCCAGGCCTCCCTGTGCCTTTTTCCCTGAAGGCAGCACGGCAACCCCCACGCAACCCCCCCCACACCTGCTGAGGTCCTCCCCTGCCTCCCCTCCTCCCCATTCCCACATCTGATTCTGATTATACCAGGAGCCACCCTCCACCCCGGTGGCACCAGGCTTTTGGAGGAAAGTGTGGCCCAAAGACAAAGGGGAATGAAAGGTTAGAGGGCCATCCTGGTGCCAAGGAGAGTACAGGGGTGGGCACGGGGGCTGTGCGGGCCCCAAGGGCAGCATCAGCCTCTGCTTCGGGGCTCTCTGTCCCTGGTGCGGAAGGCACAGTTGCTCACCACCTGCTGGGGGCAGCTTCACGGACTCCGGGCAGACCCCGATGGGCAAGTCACGACTGCAGTGAACTCCGGTGGGGGGGGGGGTGGTGCTGGCTGTAAAAGGAAGGGAAAAGCCTGCCTTGCCCGCCTCCGGGGTCACTACAAGAATTTGCCCAGGCAGCGAGCATCCCACACACCCTGGGGACCACTGTAGGTGCTGACTTGGGACGAGAGTATTTTGTGAACGGCATTGTGGCGGTTTCCCTTGTAAACCTGGTCCAACTCCATGGGTGGGTAGTAATTAACTTTATTATCTGTCGTAACCGTGAGCCTTCATCTAGCAGCAGTTATCCATCTGGAGTTTTGGGGGACTGGCTGCGCCTCACCTCACCGCTGTGTCTTAAAGAGTGGACATTCAGTCTTGTCCTGCCCATCTGGTCCTCAGCGGAGAGGAGAGGAGAGGAGAGGAGAGGAGAGCTCCAGGATGTGAAGGGGGTGGAGAGAACAATCCAGCAGGAATGGGAACTCGGCCAGAATTCAAGAAAAGGGAAAGGGAGTCATTATTAAGGTACCAGTGACTTTGGTCCCTGGCCTAGGACTCCAAGGGACACCAAGGTTCAAGCAAGAAATAGGCTTTCAAATACAGTAAAAGGGGAGCCGGGAAGACGGCTCTGGAGGTGGGTGGGCCAGTCCCCCCTAGTGAGAGGACGCCACCTGTGTGGATTGCATGGTGGCCCCCAACACCATGTCCAGGTCTTAAGTCCTGGAACCTCTGAATTTGGCCTTATTTGAAAAAAGGGTCTTGCACCCAGGGGTGCACCCAGGGGCACCTGGGTGGCTCAGTCGGTTGAGTATCCAACTTCAGCTCAGGTCGTGATCCATGATCTCAAGGTTAGTGAGTCTGAGCCCCACATCAGGCTCTCTCCTGTCAACATGGAGGCTGCTTTGGATCCTCTGTCTCCCTCTCTCCTAGCCTCCCTCCCACGCTCGCTCATGTGCACTCTCACTCTTGCGCTCTCTCTCAATAATAAATAAACATTTAAAAA
Organism: Cryptoprocta ferox; assembly: GCA_028646485.1. Taxonomy (NCBI): domain Eukaryota; kingdom Metazoa; phylum Chordata; class Mammalia; order Carnivora; family Eupleridae; genus Cryptoprocta; species Cryptoprocta ferox. Next base: position 2,259,371 of record CM053564.1, on the reverse strand, counting down.
AAAAAAGCAAAAAGGGTCTTGGGGCCTCCTGGATGGCTCAGTTGGTTAAGTGTCCAACTCTTGCTTTTGGTTCTGGTCATGATCTCACAGTCCTGAGATCGAGCCCCATGTCGGGCTCTGCACTGACTGCACAGAGGCTGCTTGGGATTCTCTCTCCCTCGAAATAAATAAACTCAAAAAAAAAAAAAAAGGAAAAAAAGGCCTTTGCAACTGTAGTTAAATTAAAAACCTCAAGATGAGAGCATTCTGTATTCAGGATGGGCCATACACCCAATGATCAAATGTCAGGTGTCAAAAGAGAAAAAAAGAGTTAGATTTGAGACACAGACACAGGGTAAGGCCATGTGAAGACAGGGGCTGAGGCTGGAGGGATGTGGCCACAAGCCAAGGCCACCAGGAGCTTGGAGAGGCAAGGAAGGATCCTCCCCTAGAGCCTTGAGAGGAGCACAGCCCTGCAATACCTTGATTTTGGACTTCAGGTCAAGTCCTTTTATTTTAAGCCGTCCGGTTTGTGGTGACTTGCTAAAGCAGTCACAGCCAATTCGTGCACTCCCTTTCTTGCTAGTGGGTTTCAGGCTCTCAGAGGTCCCCCAAGGTCAGGTTGGCTTCCTGATACCACTCTCGAGCTGCTGTAGGAGAGCCCATTGAGATAGGACATCTGCCTGGTTACCTGAGCCAAGCCACCCGAGTAACAAAGGGAACTTTATTCTGAGTTGTACATGTCGGGGAGGACCTGGCAGGGTGGGGGTGGAGGGGAGGGCACGGAAAATGGGGAGAGAATAGGGGCTTCCTTTCATGACTCACCTTGGGAGCGGTCCTGCCCCCGGGGATGACCTAGCCCTTGCGTGTGATACTGCGGCTCCAGGGCCCGGAATGGGTTGTCCTTCAAGACCACTGCTATTCTGGTGCAGCCAGGCCTGCAGAAGCCTTGGATCTATTTCAGTCCAAAGTTTGACTCAATGGGCGGGTCAGTTAAGCATCAGACTTCAGCTCAGGTCATGATTTCACGGTTGGTGAGTTCAAGGTCCACATGGGGCTCTTGCTGACCGCTCAGCGCCTGGAGCCTGCTTCTGCGTCTCCCTCTCTCTCTGCCCCTCCCCTGCTCATGCTCTGTCTCTAAACACAAATAAAGAGGGGCGCCCGGGTGGCTCAGTCGGTGGAGGGTGCGACTTCGCTCAGGTCATGATCCCACGTTCCTGGGTTTGAGCCCGGCATCTAGCTCAGAGCCCGGAGCCTGCTTCGGATTCTTCGTCTCCCTCTTTCTCTGTCCCTCCCCTGTTCACGCTCCGTCTCTCTCGGTCTCTCAAAAATAAACAATAAATGTAATTTAAAAAAAAAAACACAAAGACTGAAAAAAAAGAGAGAGAACGTTTGATTCAAGACGTGCAAGGCAGCAAGTTTCCCAGAAGCCACACACACGCAGAGGCGCAGGGCCCTAGCGATGGCGACCAAACCCTTCATTTTATAAGGGGAAGTGAGACCTCCTGCACACCCCCTGCAACGACGTCAAGTCCTGTTTTCGTTTCCTCACGCCAAGGGCTGCGCGCCCCCATCCCCGCCGGCTCCGACAAGCAGCCAACTTATCTGCACGAGGGACGAGTTACATTCTCAGATAACCGGGCAGCAGGCCTGCCGCAGGGCGGTGGGGAAAGTGGCATAAAGCCCCGATTCTCAAAACGAATTTATTCTCAGACTCGCTCCTTCCACCCCAAACCTGGGCCTCTCTCGGACACGCCTCGCGCTGCCCCAGTCCACGCTCCGACCGACGCTCGCCGAAGCCGCCGGCGGGGACGGCGGGGAGGGCGCGCAGGCCACTCCCCCGCCCGCAGCCCCCCGGGGCCCACGGCCTCGCAGGGGCCGGGCCATCAGCAGGGAGGCGACAGGAAGAGGTACGGCGGCGGCGGCCGCGGCGGCGGGGGGAAGGCGGGCAGCAGCCAGGGGGCGCGGGGCGCGGGCGGCGCCAGCAGGGTGGCGGGCGAAGGCCGCGCGGGCAGCGGCGGCAGCGGTTGCGGCGGCGGCTCGGCGACCAGGGGCGGGCGGCCGCGCGCGCCTACGGGCCCGGGCGTGGCGGCGACCGCGGCCTCGGGCAGCGGCGGCAGCGGCAGGTGCGCGGGCGGCGGCGCGGGCGCCGGCAGGCGCGGCAGGTCCTGCAGCGCGAGCGCGGCGGCGGGCGGCGCGGGCACGCAGGCCTCGGGAGGCAGCTCCGGCAGCGCCAGGTGGGCGCCGGGGCCCCAGGGTGCCAGCGGCTCGGGCCGCAGCGGAAGCGCGGGCAGAGGCGGCAGCTCCGCCAGCGCGAGCGCCGAGGGCGGCGGCGGCGGCGTGGGGCTCAGGCCGGGCGGCAGGCCCGGCAGCGGCGGGTGCGGCAGCGACGGCACGGGCGGCGGGGTCAGCGACGGCGACGTGCGGGACCGGCCCAGCCGCGGGCTCGAGCGGGAGCGGGGCAGCCGGGCCGCCAGCTTGGCAGCGGCTGCGGCGCAGCGACCTCTCCCCTCGGCCGGGGCGAGCGCGCACCGCGCGGGGGGCGGCCCGGCCTATCACGGGCTAGTGCGCCGCCCGCCTTCGCCCGCGTCCCGCCTGCTGGAAAGAGCCACTCCTGGCGGCCAATCAGAGGCGGCAGCGCCCTCCGTCAGCGGCTTCTTCCAGCCCTCCCGCGGTCTCAACCAATCACGGTGTCCCGCGTGCCCCGGCCCCACCCCGACACCAGGCCCTGCACACGCGCAGTTGGCGCCCCCACCTGGGCTTAGCGCTGGCTGAGCCGCCGCAGCCCCGAAATGAGGCGCCTGGACGTGGGTCAAGACCAAAGCAGATTTCCATTCAATTATCTTAAAGGAGAATTAAAAGCCAAAATTTAGGGGTGGCCTAATGGCTCGGTTGTTTAAGCGTCTCACTCTCGATTTTGGCTCAGGTCCTAATATCCCGAGGTGGTGAGATGGGAGTTCTGAGCCGAACTTTGTGCTGACCACGCCAGGGATCGTGTGCTTGGCATTCTCTCTCTCTGTCAAAGTAAATATATTTAAAAACTTTTTAGGGGCTCCTGAGTGGCTCAGTCGGTTAAGCGGCCGACTTAGGCTCAGCTCATGATCTCCTGGTCTGTGAGTTCAAGCCCCATGTTGGACTCTGTGCTAACAGTTCAGAGCTCAGAGCCTGGAGCCTGCTTTGGATTCTGTGTCTCCCTCTCTCTTTGCCCTTCCCCCGCTTGTGCTCTCTCTCAAAAGCAAATAGACATAAAACATTTGAAAAAAAATGAAATTTGATGACATGTAGCATTTGTGTTATTGTTAACAAAAGATAAATGACAGATGGGTGACAATCAGAAAAGAGAGGATGGTCACTCTCTTTAAAGCTGGAATATAGAAACCTTTATTAAAATAATATTAGAACATTGCTAGGTGAGAGGTGCCTGGGTGTTTCAGTTGATTGAGTGACTGCCTTTTCATTTCAGCGCAGGTCAGGATCTCAGTGTCATGTGTCCTTGCTGAGCATGGAGCCTGCTTGAGATTCTCTCTCTTTCTCTCCACCGCTGCCCCCCCTCATCCCTCACCCACTTGTTCTCACTCTCTCTCAAACAAACAAAAAGCAAATCATATTTTAAAAAAAAAAACACCCATTTCTAGGTGAGTTAGGGTTATCTCTCATTCCCTCACAGAGTCTGCGGGGTGGCCCCTGTGCCCAGATGTTAGCTTCTAATCTGTGTTAGTGTTAAAGGACAAAAATTCAACTGAGTAATTTTGAAGATCTAACTGGCTTTAAGCGATTCATGAATTGGACAGCATCCCACCCACCAAGTAGAAGGGATCTGCACGGAGCTGGGCAGAATGGAAGGTTTTTACAGGAAGGAGGGTGAGGCAAGAAAGTTTAGCAAAAGAAAATATTGTAACAGCAAGGTCACCTTCTCTTAGAGGGGAAAGTGGGGAGGGGGGGAGAATTAGATAGATGACCTCATCTTCCTTTGGGCGGGATGGTGAGGGCCCACGTGACATTGCCTCAGTGGCGCTGACCAGAAAATCCCTGACTGACGGTTAAGACTACGTTTCCGGGGGAGGTTGGAACTGCAGTTAGGTAAGGGACTAAGCTCCCCTTTGGGGACTTGGCCTAAGTGGCTCCATTTTTAGCCTGTGGTTTTCTAACACCAGTAAAAAGATGTGATTTAGTCTATACCTTGGGGTAGAGAAAGATGAGACTATTTGGATATTTTATTTTAATATTTATTTGAGAGAGAGAGAGAGAGAGAGAAAGCATGAGCAGGGGAAGGGCAGAGAGAGAGAATCCTAGGCAGTCTCCATGCTGTCAGCTTAGAGCCTGATGGTAGGGCTCGAACTCAGAAACTGTGAGGTCATGACCTGAGCTGAAGTTGGACGCTTAACTGACTGAGACACCTAGTCGCCTCCCCCCATTTGGATAATTTTTAAAAATTGGTAGCTCTGTGAAAAAGGAAAAGTCCAGGATTCCCAAATAGAGCAAATCAGATGAGCTTGGCTAAGAAAAATCAGGCTGGAATTCCAATGTTTACAGAATTTCCTAAAAGTTGATTAACCTTAGGCCTTATTTGTATTGCAGTGACGGTTTGGTCTATACCTAAATCCCATTCTTGGAAATCAGGCCATGAAAAGATGAGAATTCCTCCTAAGTTGCCAAATCCCATCAAATTCGAATTGTCCAGATAAAACTTCACCAGGTTGCAAGAGGTGTGGGCTTAGAGGGGCAAAAGGTCATGACCCAGAGGCTCAGAGAGATGGTTCTGGGCCTGGCCTGCCTCTCAGTAAAAGTTTGGAATAGCAGGTCAGGGGCGCCTGGGTGGCTCAGCGTCCACCTTCGACTTCCGTCCGACTTCGGCTCTTTTTCTTAAAGCGGCAGTCCAGTAGCACTGATACTGATACTGGATTAGTGACTGGCTTTTTAAGATATTTGAAAGCCTTCAGTAATCTGAGATATTAAATGTCTGATTTGTTCATTTTCAGGAGCCCTTTAAGTGCTTAGGAAGAAGTTACTGGTGGATTTGTAGATCAAGGAGATTATGCGTGTAAACTGAAGTGTGTAAGGGGATTGAGGTGGTCAGGTTTGCAAGGCACACTAAATATTCAGGGGGAAGGCGGATCTGGCAAATTCATAATCTAACTTGAGCATTCATCAAAGAATGTGGAAGCGAGTTTTACAACCAAATTAGAGAATTAATCAGTACAATAACATTGGGAAGCAAGTGAAGGGTTAAGAAAAAGATTTTTAGGGGCGCCTGGGCGGCTCAGTCGGCTAAGCGTCCAACTTTGGCTCAGGTCGTGATCTCACGGTTTGTGAGTTTGAGCTCCTTGTGGGCCTCTGTGCTGACAGCTCAGAGCCGGGAGCCTGCTTCGGATTCTGTGTCCTCCCCCACTCACGCTCTGTTTTTCTCTCTCTCTCAAAAACAAAAACATAAACCAATAAATAAATAAAAACATTAAAAAATTAAAAAAGAAGATTTTTAGTTTAATAACTAATAAATGGACTATAAATTTAGACAAAAGTAATGCACACGTCCCCTAACTTGATTGTGGCTCCCCCGCTCAACTGTGACAAAGTGATGCCCCGTTCCGGGCTGGCTGAATGAGGTGCTGGCCGGGGCCGCCCCACCCCAGCCAGCGAGCCCCCTACCACGGCACACAGAGGCAAACAGGGAAGCGTGTCGTCTTTATTAACACTTTCAGCCCGCAGGAGACCCCAGGCCAGCAGCCCAGCCCCAGGGTCTGGTCGTCCTCACCCACACCGGACTGTGGTTCTGAGGCACTCAGGGTGGGCGGTGGAAGGGCCTCGGTGCTCAGCACTTTCCAGGAGAACAGGGGCCTGGAAGGAGGCAGGGCCCTGGTGAGGTCTGGACCCCTCCTCACCTCCCAGGGGACTTGAGCCCTCTCCCTCCCCTGGTGTCTAAGATCAGTCACTCAGCAGATACCCACAGGTGACCTGAAAGGCTGCCATCCCTTGCAAGGGCTGGGACAGTCCCAGGGACAGCCCCAGGCCAGTCTGGAGGGGCAACAATGGTGGCATAGGATGAGTGGGGGACAGGGCCACTGTGATGCCTCTCACCTCCATAGCCATCTCCCAGCAGGCCACTGCCATCTCTCTTCACCTCAGGGCTGCCTAAGGCACAGACAAGCCAGGGCACCAGGTCACCAGAGGACTTGAGAGTCCTCCTGCCCTCCCCGGCTTCACCCCAGGCCCTGGGAGACTGCCACTCACCGAAGGGTCCAGGGCCCACCTCTGGCCTCAGCTGTCCGTATGGTCCTGGGGGGAAACGACAGAAGGTGGGAACCCTGAGTCCCCAGTGGCCCTCACTGGGAGTCTGTCACTTCGTCCAGGTTCATGCTCAGGGTCCCTTGCTCCACCTGCCTCTCCTCCAGCCCCATCCATTCCTGCCTAATCCCCCCCGTCCCTGTCCTATTCCCTCTCTCCAGGGCTGTGGGTGGGCCTGGGCCCAGGGCGCAGCTCCCTACAGTCACCGGGACAACCCCATAATGCTCTTCCACACCCCCCATTACCTGGCTGGCTCCCGACCCCTGGATATCCGCCTCCAGCCCCATATCCAGGCTTCAGGGCAAGCGCCCAGGGCTGGATGGAGGGCCAAGAAGAGCCCCTTAGGGCCCCGGCCTGACCTGTAGAAGGAGAGCTGCTGTGGGCACCTGTCCCCAGCAGAGCAGGACATCCAGGATGCCACAGGCCTCCCAGGGCCTCAGAGGCCCCTGCCCACTTGGCGTGGTCCCCATGGCCCTTGCCGGGGTTCACCCCTGAAACACTCATTTCCTACCATTTCCTTCAGGGCCTGGAGCTGCTGCTTTGGGGTACACTGGTGCTTCTTCTCCGTACCCTGAAAGAGATCCAAGTGATTCCTGCCCAGTCCCTGGATGTCCCTTCCCCATCACCTGCACTCTGCCCCAGACTCACCATTCCTAAAGCCATTGGCCACAGGGAACTCTGGAGGAAGGAGAAGGTCAGAGACAGGAGTAGCCCGAGTCCAGCGCTCCCCAGCCCACCCCACCCCAGCTCCCCCAGGCACCTGGCTGCGGGTGGGCCTCGGGGAAGACTCCAGCTCCCAGACCATTCCCGTACCCAAACCCTGCAAGACATAATTTGGAGAAAGACTGGGTGAGTGTTGGGGGTAGGGGCCCAGGGTGACCAGCTCATGGAGAGACGGGGGGCAGCAGACAGACAGAATGACTCAGAAGCAGCCCAGGGAGGGCCTCACACACTCTCCCCACCCTCAGCCGGCTAGTCCTGTGCTACCCCTAGTGTCTCACCTTCCGGAAGCCTCTCCTGACCTCCCTCTGGGCAGCTTCCCTTTCCACCTCAGGACTGTGCCTCAGTCTGCGACTCTACCCTCACCAGAGACAGGGCGGCACCTGTTTCTGGCCATAATTATGGCCTAGTGCAGCATAAATGTGCGCTGGTGAGGTCAGGAAAGAGCCAGGTGTGGCAAGAGACAGGAACAAGGAGGGCTTGCCATAGCAGGGGACAGCGGCTTGCACTCAGGGGACCAGGGGGCTCACCGACTTTCTGAGGCTTGAGGCCGCCACCAAAGCCTGGGGGAGAGGAAAGGGGGGTAGAGATGCGGGGTCAGAGACAGCCAAAGTCTCTTGACTCCACTCTCCCTGAGCTAGGGACAGGAGAGGCAGGAAGGGGAAGGGTTTTCTCACCCAGTTCCGTTCCTGCTCCATAGCCATTCGGGGACTGGTATCCTGTGCGGAGAATGGCGATTAGCAGAGACTACCCAGATTTTCCCTAACTCCCCGGGGGCCAAGTATGGACCTTAGGGGCTCTCAAGAGGAGGAAGGGATACTCCCTATCAACAGGGAATGGAACCAGAAGAAATGGGCTTAGAAAGCAGCAAGAGAAACTGAGGTAGACTCTGGGATGGACTGCCTTTCCCTAAGGAGCCTGAACAGCGGAGGCAGACTGGGGCACAAGGATGATGAAGGAGTGACCCTGATGTGGCATGGGGATGGGGGCAGACAGACTCGCACCTGCTTTCTGAGGTTTCATTCCCCACTGGACGGCCGGAGTTGGTGCTAGGAAGAAAGCCAAGGGACAGGAGTGAGCTTAGGGCAGGGAGGGCCAGGAATGCTGTGGCCTGCACTTGGTGCCAGGGCTGGGGGCGGGGCTGCCATAATGGGGTCTCTGGGCCAGAGTTTAGGCTTTCCCTCAGGTGGCTCTGTGATAGCCTCAGGCTGAGGCAGCGGGCTTGTGAGCAGTCCGGCTAGACCCAGCCCCTCCTGGGACCGAGTATCCCCTGGTGCCCCCCAGACCCCACTCCACACTGACCTGGGAACTTGCCATTCTGCACTGGGGGAGGGGGCTGAGATTTGGGACCCGAAGTGGGAGGCCTGGGGAGCAGCAGTGGAGGGACCCTCCCATTGCAGGGTCCTAGATGGGGGGGAGGGGGAGGGCAATGAGGCGTCTACCTGAGGCTGCTCTCCTGGCCTCAGCCTGGCCAAGCCACCAGCCCTCAGTGACTTCTAGGGCAGACACGGCTTTCAAGGGGAGGACACTGGCTAGGCCAGAAAAAGCCCTGCTCCGGCAGTGCTAAAGGGGGCAAGGTGGCCCAGCCATCTAACACGGCGGCTGTTGTCGTCCCACCCAGACCCTCTGCCTTCCGGCAACATCCCTCCCACCTCCCTCCTGGTGCGCCTCCCTTCACCCCCAGCCCCGCCCGGGGGGCCTCACCTGGCTGGGCCCCCACCCCAATCCCATTGCCATATCCTGGGGAGAAAAAGCAGGGATGTTTGGGGCAGTAATTTTGGGGTGGAGGAGGGTTGTGGAAGGAGGCAGGAGGAGGTGCAGGATAGAGATGGGGGGGTCTCTCACTTGCCTGGCTTCTGAGGTTTCACACCCCCTCCCAAAGCTGCAGGAGAGACAGGAGGCCTGAGACCTCAGGTTCCTAAGAAGAAGCCCTGTCTCCCCTCCTGAGGCCCCACTGCACTCACCTGCCGGAAGCTGCAGGCCGGGCCCTGGCATGTATCCTGGGAGGAAATGCAGGCATGAGGGCAGGGGCTGGGGTGCAAGACTTCAGGGCAAGGCAGAAGAGGGGCAGGGGTGGGCTCACCTGGCTTCCGAAGGCTCACGCCCCTTCCCAGGCCTGGGAGGAAACAGAGACAGGCTGAGTGACGGTGGACTCACCCTGCTCCTTCTCTTCCCCAGGACCCAACTCTTGGCCCACAGGGCCCAGTGCCCCCTCCTCCCCTGTCTCCACTCTCCCCCCACAACCCCCTGCCAGCACTCCAGGGCCTGCGCCTGCCTCCCTCACTGGGCTGGGCCCCCTCACCTGGGAAGACTCCGGCTCCCAGCCCATTCCTGTAAACTGGGAGACAGGATTTGGGTCGTGAGGGGGGTGGGGCAGTGGGGGGAGCAGACAGTTTCTGGGGTTAGAGAGGGGTGCGGGCCCGATTCTGACCCCAGTCCCAATTCTTTCTGGAATGTCTCCCCAACACCAGCGGGGTGCCTGACAGTGTGGGTGTGACTCAGTCCTGACGCCAGCAGAGGCTTCAGATCCCACAGGTTAAGGGGTCAGTGCCCTACCCCCCATTTCAGGAACATCCTCAGCCCAGGGGGTCACCTGTGCCTCTGTCCATTGGCTAGAACTCTTGGCGTCTAATTTGCTAGAGCAGCTCACAGAACTCAGAAAAACATTTTACTTCCTAGAGTGCAGGCTTATTAGAAAGGCTCGAACGCAGGACCAGCGCAGGGAAGAGATGCCAAGGGCACGTGGGAGGGCCTGGGGGGCTTCTGCCTTCTCCAAGCGCCCCAGCCTCCCCCACTTCCGTGTGCTCACCCACCCAGAAGCTCTCCCGACCCGGCCTTTTGGGGTTTTACGGAGGCGTCCTTACACAGGCCCGGCGGATTAAATCACTGACACCGGGTGACCCTCTCAGTCTTCAGGCCGGCCTCCTCCCCAGACCTCAAAGGGTGGGACTGAAAGTGGGACCCAGTCACTGGGTGGGATCCCCCGGCCACCAGCCCCCCCCACCCCTAGTGGCTCATTAACATAACAAAAGAGCACCTCCACGGCCCTCAGCACTGGGGAAATTCCTAGGCTTTTAGGAGCTCCGTGCCAGAGCCGGAGAGCAGACAGTTATTTCTTACTGTAAGTCCCCGTGTCACCGGGCCGGGCCGGGCAGAGAAAGGCTTTACCTGGCTTCTGCGGCTTCCCACCCTCGCCAGCGCCTGAGGAAGAGATGGGGCCAGGTGAGCCACCGACTCCTCGTCTCTGGGCCTCTCCTCCACACCCCGGCCCCTGGCGCCCGCCTCCCTACCTGGTCCGTAGCTGATGGGAACCACAGGGCCTGTGTGGATGGGAGATGGTCAGGTATGGAAGGAGGCCTGAGGACGAGCCAGAAACCTGGGGCCTCCTCGGCCTCCTGCTACCTCTATGCAATCGTCAGCTCCGCCCCCTCCTAGTGACCCCCCTAAACGGGGCCTGGGTGAGGAACAGTGCTGCCCCCTCCTCTCCTCACCTGCTCTGCAGCCTTTGTGACTAGAGGGGTCAGGGGTGGGGAGGGGCTGGGCTAAGGTGGAGACCCCCCCGCAGTTGCTCTTCAACAGTCACCAGCCCTGCCCTTGCCAGGCCTGGAGGGAGGCGGAGGGAGGCAGAGGGAGGCGGGAGAGGACGCCTGAACTTGCGCCCCCCCCAGGCCCCCCCAGTCTCACCTGGCTGGCCTCCCAGCCCGTTGCCGTTCCTGAATCCTGGGGGGACAGATGGACAGGGGGCGTGAATGGGGGCAGGGGAGCTCAGGGTTTGGGGGAGGTGGAGAGAGACAGGAAGCGGTGAGGCTCACTTAGGCCTGGGAGGCAGAGGCTGATGTGGAACCCGCCAGACCTCTCTTCATGGTCCCCACGCATCCCCAGCTCCTGCTTTTCTCCCAACCCTCAGGACCCAGACCTGGCTGCCTTCCACGGGTTCCTGGCTGCGTAAGTGCTGGGGGGCGGGGAGAGGAAAACTGGGTGGGGATGAGGGGCGGTGTTTGGAGGGGCGCAGGAGGAGGCAGGACGGAGCTGGGCAGCCTCAGAGACAAAGCAAGGGGTGGGAAGTCACCTCTCCCCTCTCGGGGCCTCGCGTCATGCCCCTCCCAGGTCACAGTTCACCTCTCCATCTCGAGCACTTGGAACCCAGCCCCCTGCCCTCCTCTCTCCCCCAGGCCCCTGGGAAGCCCTGCCTCCCAGCCATTTCCAGATCCTAGAGAGTGATTAGGGAGTAGGGGGGTGCTCTGGCTTCAGGGCGTTCATGGATACAGAGAAGACCAGGGCAGGACTCACCTGGCTTCTGGGGCTTCATGAGCCCCCCAAAGCCTGGAGAAGACACAGGAGCAGGTGAGGGACCTGGGAGCCCCCATCTCCAGGCCTCCCCAGGGTCTTCCCCACCCTGCTCCTACCTGTTCCATATCCGTTCTGGGTGGCTGGGCCTGTGGGAGAGGGAGGGTGAGTTGGGAGGGTTTGGGGTCCAGCTGAGGTAGAGGTGAAGGTGCCCCCTTCAGAGCCAAGCCAGAAAGCTGGAATCCTGGAGGCTTTCTCTCAGCACTCCCTCCATTAGTTACCAATCCGGCCTCCGCAAGGCCTGGAGGGAGGCAGGAGAGGACGTGTAGACGCGGCCCCCAGACCCCAGCCAGTCTCACCTGGCTGGGCGGCCAGCCCGTTGCCGTTCCCGAATCCTGGGGGCACAGATGGGGGCTCTGTAAATGGGGGAGGGGAGGTTAGGGTTTGGGGGAGGTGGAGAGAGACAGGCAGGGGCGAGGCTCACCTGGCTTCTGGGGCATCACACCCACTCCAAAGCCTGGTGGAGACAGGGAGCGGGTGAGGGCCCAGTCCCATCTCTGGGTGTCCCCAAAGCCCTGGGACGCCCTTACCTGGTCCATAGCCGTTTTGAGTTGCAGGGCCTGGTGGAAAGCAAGAGAGGGCTCTGGGTATAACCTCTCCTCTGCGCCCCCCCTCCCCGCCCCCCCAAGCCTGGCCCCTGTGGCTCTGAATTCACCGCCACCCCCACCCCGTTGAGTCCTGACCTCCCCTTGGGGCCCAACTCCCTGGGGAGCCTGAATGCCACCCCCGCTGCCTGGGTCCCATCTGGTCGGGTATCACTGCCACCAGGTGCGTCAACCAGCCAGGAAGGGAGACTCTGACAGCGCTTCCTCTCACCTACCACAGGCTGCGCGCAAGCTCCTGCCGCCTGGCCCTGTGAGCTGTTTCCACAGCCTGCACCCTCTCTGGTCCCCTCTTGGAGGCCCCAGCTCAAGCACCCACATGTTTCAGCGGGCCCCGGCCAGCGGTCTTCTCCCTGGCCTCCACCTCCTCTTCCCCAAATGCTCCAGGTTCCGTGCCGGTGGGCACCCTGGCCTCTTTGTGGCATTCATGCTCCTTTCCGGTCCTCCCCCAGCGCAGCCCAGGCTCTGGAGGGGCCTGTACCCCACCAGGCTAGCCCCTGGCTGTCTGCCACACCGACTGGGGTAGGCGGTGCCAGGTGGGTCTCGTGTGGCTCCTGTGGCTTTAGTGCCCCTTGCTACACCCCACGGGGCATGGGGAAGATTGGGGGGGGCTTGTCTGTGTGTCCGCCTGGCCCCTCATCCCCCATCAGAACTAGGGTCAGGCCCCTGAATCATAACTACGCCTGGGGCACCGCAGGGACCCCCACACTCCTGGAGCTCCACGCCCTCACCTGGTTGTGCTCCTCCTCCTGGGAAGGCACCGCCTCCCGGCCCATTCCCATCCCTGAATCCTGGGGAGGCAGAGCAAGAGAGCGTCAGAGAGATGTGGGACTTGACAGAGCTAGCTGACTGGGAGACAAACCGGGCTTCCGTGGCTTTCCACCCCCGCCAAAGCCTGGGGGAGAGACTAGCAGATGAGGGACCCAGAAGCCCAGCCCAGGCTCCCAGCTTCAACCCCACCCCCTCGCCACGCCTGGCCCAAAGCCATTCTGAGCTGCGTGATCTATTTGGAGCCACGTGTGGACATCACCCCATCCCATTCTCCCCCCAGCAATCAATTTTCTGCCCCCTGGTCCCAGACCTCCCCTAGCTCTTCCCCAGTGCCCCAGCTTGGCCCAGCCACCCTCACCTGGCTGGGCTCCAACTCCCATGCCATTCCCAGTGCCGAATCCTAGGAAGATGTGAGAGGGAGTAAGGGGAGGCTGGGAGGCCAGGCGAAAGGAGACTGGGACATAGGGACAGGGTGCAGCTCACCTGGCTTTTGTGGTTTCACACCCCCTCCAACTCCTGAGAAAGGGTCAGGGACCAGGTGAAGTAGCCTGGAGCTCCCTTGAACCGCACCCCCCCAACACACACCACCACACATATGCTCCCGGCCCCCACCCCTACCTGGTCCCTGAGCCACAGGGCCTGTGGAGAGAGGGAGGGCAGGGCTGGAGCTGGGCCAGTGTGGTTGCTGGGGGTGGGCTCACCGCCTTCTAAGCTGCCCTCACCCAGGACCTCTGTGTCCCTCAACTGTTCTTTGCAGGAAGCATGCCCTGAGAAGGGCCTGGAAGTCTGGGAGGCCCTCCCCAAGACCACGGCTCATGCCACAGGAGTGGCAGCAGCAGCCCAATGAGGGGAGCAGCCCCTGAGAGGGTGACACAGCGCCCGAGCTGTGGACATGGAGAGAGGGCTACTCTCCCCTCCCCTGGCTTCTTAGGTTGCATCCCCCTCCCAGGCCTGGGGAGAGACGGAGGCTGAGCCCCTCCCCACAACTTTCTCCCCTACTGGTTCCCGGGTTCCAGCTCTACCCGCACCCCCTTTCCCTCCCAGGGCTCCGTCTCCCTGTGTCCTCACCTGGCTGGGCTCCGAGCCCCGGGAAGGCACCAGCAACCAGTCCATTTCCATATGCTGGGGAGACAGAGCCAGATGGAATACGGAAGGGACTGGGCTTCAAAGGGAACCAGAGAGAGAGCCAGGTAGACAGAAGGGTGGGCATGGAGGGGGGGGTGTCTCACCTGGCTTCTGGGGTTTCACACCACCTCCAAAACCTGGGGAGAAAGATGTGGTAGATGAGGGGATCCCAATGACCCAGCCTCTTCCTGGGGCTCCATAGCTGTGCTGAGCTACGGGATGAGGCAGGGGGCTTCTGGGGTCCCCGCTGAGGTGGGGGTGAAGCAAGGGTGCCCTTCTCCCCTCCCCAAGCCAGACATCAGGAGCTCTTATGGTCCTCCTCCACCTCCAGTAAGTCACCAGTTCTGCCCTGGGGGAGCCGGCGAGCAGATACTCCTGATGCTAACCCAGCCTCATCAGCCCCATGTCAGCGCCATCCCTCTTCTCCCCCGCACCTGGCTGGGCCACCGCACCTGGCTGGGCCACCGCACCTGGGAAGGCCCCTGCTGCCAGCCCATTTCCGTTCCCAAGCCCTGGGGAGATAGGGCAGGAGGGGGTCAGGGAAGAATAAGGGAATAATTGGGGGGGCAAAGCAGAGATGGGGAGAGACGGGGGGGGCTCACCTGGCTTCTGGGGCTTCACACCCCCTCCAATGCCTGGGAGGGAGATGGGGATCAAGGGAAGGTCTCGGATCCCATTTCAGGAGCACCTCTAGAATCCTTGCCCCAGCGCCCAATCACCCTGGGCCCACCTCTACCTGTTCTGTAGCCATTTTGAGCTGGAGGGCCCATCGGGAGAGGGAGGGATGAACTGAGGAGGTTTGGGGCCTAGCTGGGGTAGGGGTACAGGGCCCTGACACCCAGCCAGAAACAGCAAATCAGAAGGCTTCCTTTCTGCTCCCTCAATCCTTAAAAAATCCTGACCCTTCCCCCAAGGCCTAGGAGGGAGGCAGAGAAAACTAAGCCCCCGAACCCAGCAGTCTCACCTGGCTGGGCTCCCAGGCCATTCCCGTTCCCAAATTCTGCAGGGACAAATGGAGATAGGGGTGTGAGACAAAGGTGGGGAGATTGGGGCTGAGCAGGGCCCACCTGGCTTCTGAGGTTGAACATCCCCACTGAAGCCAGGGGAGACCCAGGGCACAGGTGAGGGACCCAGGATCCCCTTCCTCAGGGTCTCCCAGGACCCCTGCTCCCTCCTACCAGTCATTCTGAGCAGGCCTATGGGAACTCAGCTCTGGCCAGTTCATCCCAAAGAGGGTGGACAGCATCGCTGGTGCGCAGGAAGGGGGCCTTGGAGCCCACTCCCCTCTTTCCGCTCCCAGCTCGCCCAGAGGACATGCAGTGAGCCCTGCTTGCTCTCCCTGGAGTGGGGCTCAGCGGGGGCAGCATGGAGAACAAGCAGGGAGGGGAAAGACTGGGGGTGCCCACGGCAGGGTCCACGGGTGAGATGACACCAGAGCAGTCTTGATGGATTCCTAGGGGGGAGGGGAGTGTGTGCAGGAGGAAAAGGAGACCTACACCTGCCACAAGGGGTCGCTGGTTTGCTTCTCTACCTGGGGTGGGGGTGGGGGTGGGGGTCAGCACTGTCCCCACATATTTTGAGGCAGCTGCTTCTCCCAACCCCAAAATCCCATTTTCCCATCTCTCACCTGCTCCCAGGCCACTGGGGGGGCCGTAGCCTGAGTGGGGGAAATAAGAAGTTGAGCCTGGGGGGCCAGGAGGGGCCAAGAGCTGGGGTGCCCCGCCCTTGTTCAGAGGACACAGCTGCTCCCTCCCTGCCCACCCCCGCAGTCAGCTTTACCTGATCTGTAGCCATTGGGGCTCCCTAAGCCTGTGGGTTGAGGAGAAGGGGGTGAACTTAGGAGGGGGAAGAGGTCTGAACCTGAACGCTACGCCTCTCACTCTGCAAGCAAGAGTGGAACCCCTCTCTGGGCCTCAGTTTCCCTTCTGGTCACAGGAGGGGCAAGGACAGAGTCAGGTGAGTAGCCAGCAGCAGGGGCATGGAGGGAGATATTCGGGCCGTACCCCTGGGGGCAGATCCCCCTGCACCTCCTGCAGGGGTGTGTCCGGCTCCACCCACCACATGGACTCTGGAGTCTCTGGATGTCTCCTTCCCGGAAATGCCATCCTCCCGGCGCCCCACTTCCTAATCTTCCCCTCCTGCAGCTCAGGTACATCTGGTCTCAGCAGGCAGCCCCTTCTCCCACCCTTCAGACCCCATAGGTCCCTGGAGTAAAGACCCTTCTGTGACACTGCCTCCCCTTCCTCCCGAAGTCCCTGCACCCCTTTGTCTTCTCCCCCCACCCCACCTCCAGGCCTCTGCCCTGTCTTACTGCCAGGCTGTGCTTCCCCTTCCCTGTCCCAGCTTGCCTCCCCTGAAGACCTAGTTCCAAGCCCCGCCTCTGGGATGTTCTCACGCCCCATCTCATTCCTGTCCCAAAGGTGTGGGGTGTCTTTGCTCCCTGCTGTTGAGCTGACCATGGACAAGACTGTCTGCTATGAAGACAGAGAGGGACTGTGCACCCTCTTGTGGCCCACATCTGGATCTCAGAACTAGGTAGGGAGCATCTGGGGCTCTCCCAGAGAGCTCCGAGACCCCTGGGGGAGAGACCCAGGCCCTCTTCCTTCACCCCAGTGCCAGGAGGGACCACTTACCTTTCCCTAGGCCCGGAGACAATGGAGGTAGCCCTGGGGAGCAAGGAGGTGCTGACTCAGGGTGGGGACCCCAAAGATGGAGAGGGAGCAGGACCCAGGCATCTATCCCTGAACCCTGCCCAGGGCAGACTGCACACACCCAGACCTCCCTCTCTCCGGAGCCCCAGCACTGGCCGAGTCTGGGTCCCCCAGACCCAACCTCAGCGACCTCAGCTGCCCGCCTTCCACCCTCACCGCCTTGCAGGCTTTCAGAAGTCAGGCAGAGCAGGAAAAGGGCTGCGGGGAAGGCCCAGGTGCCCATGATGCTGAGTGGAATAGGAGGGCACACACCCTTGGAGCCTTTAAACACCCCTGCTGGGTGGGGGCTCTGGCCCAGGCCCCCAGCTGTGCGCGGCAAAGGCTCTGCTGGCAGACCCCAGGGGGGCCAGCCCCCACCGCTCTCTGTGGCAGGACTCCAACCCCTGGCCTTCTCGCCGCCCCACCCCTCATCCATCATGGGTGCTGACAGCTGGGACAGGCCCCCACCTGGCCCCTGGGGCTCCTCTGCCCGGCAGGGTTGGGGCCCTGGCGCCAGGCCTCGGGGGCTCAGATTCCCACCCAGCAGCTGGCGAGGGGCGGGCAGGCACCCCCGGCCCAGCCCAAACACAGACGGAGAGAGGACAGAAAGCCAGGCCCAGAAATGTGGGGGTGGCAGGCAGGGAAGCCTCCGCAAGGGTTTCTGTGCTGCACAGAGAGCCGGGGGATGGGGCGGGGTGCAGAGAGCACAGCGTTCCAGAGGTGTGTGGAGAGGCAACAGTGCCAGGACTAGAACAGGCCGTTTGTCCACCGGGAGAGCCAGGCCCTCAGCGTGTCTAACCCTGGAGGTGGCCACACCAGGAGGTGGCCCTTGGTCTCCACCAGAAGCTGCACGTGCGAGAGTGGGCCCGGCCTCCCCTCTACAGGAGGTGGTGATACCCAGGGAGCCTGTCCAGGGATCCTCACTGTTCCTTGAAGACCAGATGGGGGCCCACCCGATGCAGGAGGCCCTCTCAGCTTCACCCCTGTCTCTTGGCCAGCTCCAGCAGCCATGACTCCACCCCCAGGGGGTGCTGGCAGGGGTGACGGGGCACTGCTTAAGGTGGAATGGGGACAGGACCGCAAGAAGGGTGCCAGAGGCCAGTTAGCACTGTGTTTCTAGGGGGTGAGCCTGGGGTGGAGCCCAGGCCAGACGTGAGGACTTGGTGGGGAGCCAAGCAGGGAAGACAGGAGAGACCGGCCTGGGAAGTGCCAGGAGTGAACCCCACTGAGCTGGCTAGGGACAGCTGTGACTCAGGCCCCCTGGGCCCTCGTCCAGAAGGCCCCACACCCTGTCTGTGTGAAGGTCTGGCCCCTGCCCAGCCAGCCCCTATTGGCACCTCTGGCTAAGGGGGACAGCCGGCCAGGGTGGGGGCCTAGAGAGGGGCTACAGCGGGGAGCAGGCAACACAGTGGTCTTCTTGCTGTAAGGCTTCTGAGACCACAAGGCACACAGGGGCCAGCTCCAGTGGATGGCGGGGCTCTTACGAGGTACCCCCTCCCTTGGGGTACCCCCAGCACTGAGATGTGCCTGTACCTCACCTCCCTCTGCCTACTCTCCTGCCCACATCCTGGGCTGTACCCAGGGACATGACCCTGGTGCCCACTCCCCCCCCACACACACATAAGGCCCCTCTGTTCCCACGGGGTCCCTGCAGCCCAGTGCCCCGCTTCAGCTCGGGAGCTGGAGCAAGAATCCAGCCGCCCTGAATCTGTTCTCTTTCCTCTAAAAGGATGATGTTAGTAGTTCCATCATGTCAGGGCAATTGGGGGGGAACTACTTCTTACCCCATTTTACAGATGGGGAAATGAGCAAAGAGAAGGGACTTAGCCCGGCTTCTACAACTCCTAAGCAGTGGCCCTGCGATTCGAAGCCTGGCAGTCCACAGGGCTCCTTGGGTCCAGTCCTCCACTCTGTCACACCACACACTGCCGGGCAGGCAGCAGGCCCAGTAACCCCAGACACAGAAGTGCTCTCTGTCTACCCTATGCCAGTCTAGGCCCAAGGTGTCTGCTTCAGAGCCCGTGTAGCTAAGGGCCCCCTACACAGACTGAGACACAAAGCTCGCCCCATAGGGTGCCAGGGGAGCTTGGCCCAGGATGAGGTAGGCACGGACCAGGAGGGGCCATGCAGGAGGTACAGGCTGAGTGCCTGCTAGGCTACTGCCAAAGGGAATGCTGGAACCCACAGCCACTGCCAGGCTGCCTGGGTGCTGGCATGGGCCTGTGGAAAATGCCAGCCAGCCTGGGGCCTTGGGCCAGCTTGATGCTGCTCAGAGCCAGGGCTGAACCCAGTTGGGCATCCCCTGGCCCCTCCAATGCCACCACCCCCACCCCACACATCCAGTTCCCTCAGGTCACCCCAGCCTCGCCCAGGCCAGAGGAGGACCACTTGGGGACTGGGAGAGCCCCTGATGGAGCCCTGGCCTTGGGTACCCTTTGCTCCAAGGTGTCAGGGGACATGGAGAGGAGCAACTTCCAGGGGTCAGAGCTAAGGGCCCAGGGCAAGGTGACAGCTGGGTGTTGAAAGGGCAAGGCAGAGGCCCAGGAAGTGTGTCGCCTAAAATGGCAAAGCCTGTCAATAGACTGCAGACAGCTGCTCAAAGCAGCACCTGCCAGGGTAGGAATTTGTGGAGGACAGCTGGCGGGTGGGGGGGGCAGGTGCCTTCTGAACCTGCATCTGTGCTGAAGTCCCCTCAGGTCACCCTCTTGGCCCCCCACCTGACAGCCCTTTAGCCTGGATCCCTGCGTTGCCTGGCTCTGGGACACCTCTGCAGGCACCTCTGGGCACCTGCACGGTGCAAAGCTGACCTCTGTTAACTCCCTCTCTCCACTCACCTACCAGTTTATTAAAACCTCTGCCAGCGCGAAGTAAGGCAAACCCACAGAAGCGTGCAGAGGACAGACACGTGTGATATGACAAATACTCATAAAACAAACAGCTACTGGGGCGCCTGAGTGGCTCAGGTGGTTGAGGGTCGAATGTCGATTTCGGCTCAAGTCATGCTCTCATACTTTGTGGGATCGAGCCCCTGTGTCGGTGTGTGCGCTAACAGCGCGGAGCTTGCTTGGGATTCTCTCTCTGCCTGCCCCTCCCCTGCTGATGCTCTCTCGCAAAACAAATATGTAAACTTAAACAAAATCCAGGCACTGCTGCTGGCACCAAGGTCAAGAAACAGAAGGTAGCCAGCTCTCCAGAAGCACCCCTCACTCCCGTCATTTCCTTGCTTTTCTTAACTCACGTTATTCCTGTTCCGTGGCCCCATCCCTGAGCAAGGGGTTACTCTTCCCTTTGAGTCTGGGTGACGGTGCTGTTGCGGCGATGGGACACACGGGGGCGCAGGGCTCAAGCCGGCTCTCACCTGGGTGTGGGCGGGACGCGGGGACTCGAGCGCCCCGGCGCGGGCGTTGGGGGGCTTCCTCCGGAAGGGGCCTCAGCCAAATTCTTTGATCTGGAAACTTGTGGTCCTTCTCCACCAGGAACTTCTTTTGGGCCCGGGCGGGCAGCTGCTGTGATACCTGTAAAACGCTATACAGTTGACAGAATGTTACTGTTATTATGAAATGAGTAAGCTCCTACTGTATACTTGCTCAGCCTTGAGCTAAGCTGTTCACATTCATTTTCCTTTTTTTTTTTTATTAATTGATTTATTAGTGAGAGAGAGAGGGAGAGAGAGAATCCCA
This sequence comes from Cryptoprocta ferox, assembly GCA_028646485.1. NCBI lineage: Eukaryota > Metazoa > Chordata > Mammalia > Carnivora > Eupleridae > Cryptoprocta > Cryptoprocta ferox. Next base: position 2,239,175 of record CM053564.1, on the reverse strand, counting down.
AGCAGGCTCCGCGCCATCATTAGGAGCCTGACACAGGGCTCAAACTCACCAACCATTAGATCATGACCTGAGCCCAAATCCACTCTTGACTGAGCCACCCAGGTGCCCCTCACATTCATTTTCTTATTTAGTGCTCCTGCCCTAGGAGGTAGGAACTAATCTCTCCACATGGAAACAGATCCAGAGACCTGAAGCAACTTGCTCATGATGGCACAGCTTTTGAGTGGCAAAGCAGGGTAGAGCCCTGGTTTTCCTGACATCACTGCGCGCGCTCTTACCGCCTAACTGTACTTCGTATTACAGTCCTTCCACAGAGTGAAATATCCATTGGAAGTGTATTTGCGAATTTAAAAAACATTTATTTTTAGGTCGTTGCATATCAGGCTTTCAAGACTGGGCAGCTGGCAGAGGCCCTGGGACCCAGCCTCCCGCCGGAGGGGCTGGCAGCTGGAGAGGGGCCTGCCTGCTTCCCCAGGCCTCCTGGCGACAAGCTGGGGGCCTTCACCGGGATCCAGCCTGAGTCACTGGGGCTGTGGCTGCCAGAGATGCAAATGCAAAGGAAGGGTGCATGGAAGGTGGGTGGGGGCGCAGCCCCTGGAGAAGCTCCAGGTCTAAGGACCTAATCCAGGAGGCCAGACCCTCCTTTGCTGGGTCACAAACTGGAGCGTTCGCTGAAGGCACCACAAGGGGCTGGGACCCCTAACCTGTCAGAAAATTGGGGGATGGGTGGTCAACAAGCAAACCAACAGCTGGAAGACAGAATTTCAGAATGAGGTACGAGTAATACGAGAATCAGGCGGCCGAGGAGATGCGCCGCGCTGGGGAGCGTTCTAGAGAGGGGGGCCTGGGAGTGTGACCCCTCCGCCCTGTTAAACGGCTAAAAGGTGCCCTCCGTGAAGGCGCACCCCCGGGCCGCGCTATTGTTAGGGACCAGCGCTTGCTCCGCTAAGAACTTGAGGGGATCATCCCATTTAAACCCCTAGCTCCGTGCGGGAAGCTTCGTCAGCTCAGTTTTTGCAGGAGAAAGGCCTCGTGCGACCCCAAGGTCGTTCGGCCACGAAGGGGCGGAGGCGGGGCGGAGTTGAGCTCAACTCTCAGATCCAAAGAATACTTAGGGTTGCCTCGAAGGTGGCTGAGGCCAGCCTGGAGGGCTTCCCGGGGGTGGGGACACTGTCCAGCGGCGCACGGCAAGCGGGAGGGAGCCAGCGAGCACAGGGCGCTCCACGCCACTGGGACGCGCAGGCCGCAGGCACTTCGCGTCCTGTCCGGAGTGACCTTCTCCTGAGGCACCTCTGAGGCAAACCGCAGAGACCGCCTCTATTAGAGTCCAGAAAACGAAGCCAGCTCGGCGACGGCCGTGGGTGCGGGACTGGGGTCTAGCGGGGTGTCCCCATCCTGGGAACCGAACGCGACAAGCCCACGCTCGCGCCACGCCCCGCAGCGAGACCGCGCCGCGTAGCAGTCCGCGCCCTGGCCACAGCTAGACGTCGCGCCTGCGCAATGAGAGGGCACGACCCGCGGAGCCGGCGAGGGCACGGGGACGCGCACGCTGGGACGTCGGGGGCGGAGCCCCGGGAGCCTCTGATGGGCGGCATCGGGGCGGGGCGGGGTAAGAGGCGTTCCGGGGCGGGGCCACGAGGCCGGTTTGGAATTTTTGGCGCGAGCCGGCTCTGCGCGCGTTCACGGGCCGTTCCCCTCCGAGAGTCCTCCCGTCGGACGTAGGGAGCCGTCGGCCGCAGACTCCCCCTCCCGCCTGACTGCTCCGGGCGCTTCCGCGGCCTCTGCCGACCCGGAATCTCGGACCTTGCCGGACCACGTCCCTCCCACCCGTCCAGGTGAGCCCAGAACCGGTCCTGAGGGCCCTCGGCCGGCACTTCCTCCCGGCAGCCCTTGCCCCCCTGACAGCCCCTGCCGCGGCCCGCCTCCCCCGCTCCCAGCCCCAGCCCCCAGCCGCAACCCCTCCGACGGCCCCGCCCCGTCCCGCCGGGCCGGCCCCTGCCCGCGGCGGCCCCGCCCACTGCCCCCGCCGCGGCTCCTGGGGACCGCCACCGCCCTCCCGGCCTTCCCCGGCGACTGTCCCCACCCCCACCCCTTGCCGGTCCCTCCCCAGGAAAAGCCCGACCCACCTTTCATCTGCAGCCCCTCCCCCATGACAGGCGGCCCATTCAACTGTTCGCCAGGCTTTGCCCGCGGCCACCGAGGTGAATCAGCTGCGGCCCTGCCCCGGAGGAACTCACAGTCTAGCGCGGCAGACCGTGGTCAGCGGGGTGTCCGGCCCAGTGAGCGGGTGAGGCCCCTGAACGCCCCAGAGGCCAACCGGGCCTGGCCTGGCAGGGCCCCGCTGGGTTCTCCCCCCACTGCCCCATCATCCCCAAAGCTGCGTGGCCAGGCCGGTGGTGCTAGAATGTGATATTGGGGTGGCCCGAGAACTGGTTTAAGATGCAGATGTCTGGAGGGGCGCCTGGGTGGCTCACTGGGTTAAGGCTTTGACTTGGACTCAGGTCATGATCCCACTGTTCGTGGGTTCGAGCCCCGCCTCGGGCTCTGTGCAGACAGCTGGGAGCCTGGAGCCTGCTTTGGATTCTCTGTCTCCCTCTCTGCTCCTGTCCTGCTCTTGCGCGCGCGCGCGCTCTCTCTCAAAATAATAAATAAACATTTTAAAATGTGTTTATTATTTCGAGAGCCTGAGCGCAGGAGAGGGGTAGAGAGAGGCGGAGACAGAGGATCCAAAGTGGGCTCTGCACTGACAGCATAGAGCCTGCTGCGGGGCTCGGACTCATGAACCATGAGATCATGACCTTAACTGAGGTGAAATGCTTACCGGACTTAGCCACCCAAGTGCCCACCATTAAAAAAAAAAAGTTTTTTTTAATAATAATATAAAAAAATTTTTTTATAATAATTAAAAAAAAAAGATGCAGGTGCCTGGTGTCCCAAATATGCTAGGACTGGGCCTGGAGGCCAAACTGCTAACCAGCAGGGGGTTCTGACACCCTGGTTCTGCACTTTGAGAAGCCCGGAGATGGGAATCCTGGGGTGAATACCAGCAGAGGAAGGGTCCCCAGGGGAGGTCAGGTGGGGGTCCCTCCCCTATCCCCTCACCGCCCCGGGAACTGGAGGGGACACTTCAGAGGATCTTTCCCTCACCTTTCTGTTACTGATTCACTCCCTGCATCTTTTGATACACTGTGGCTTCCTCTCAAGATTGGACTCCTCCTCTTTTGTTTTCTTGTTTTTGTTTCTAATATATATATAATATTTGTTATATATGTAATATTTATTATATTATAGCAACACCACAGCCCTCTCTCTCCCAACACACAACCTTGGGACCACTGCACTTTGTTCTTTCAATGACTGCTCAGAGCATTACTGTATTTACTTATTATGTAACAGCAAATTGGGGGATTTGGCTTTTTTAAAATTTTTTTTTAAAGTTTGTTTATTTTGAGAGAGACTGTGTGTGAATGCGGGAGGGGCAGAGAGAGAGGGAGAGAGAGAGCATCCCAAGCAGGCTCCGCACTGGCATTTTGGAGCCCGAGGTGGGGCTTGAACACACGAACTGTGAGATCATGACCTGAGCCGAATCAAGAGTTGGAAGCTTAACCAACTGAGCCACCCAGGAGCCCCTTACTGGGGGATTTGTATGCCAGCCACTGGGCTAATCCTTCCATTTAGTCAGTATTAGGGGTCCATAAACCCCTGTGACTAGGTGCCTTTCCCGATTCTGAATGTCTCTGATTTTAGATAGGGCACACATATCATTTGTATGTAATACACCTGTGGGCCTCGGATATCATCCCAGAATTAATATTTCTCTCAAATATGTGAATACTCACACTTAGAGGGAAAATAGGTCAGATTTTCCTTCTAAATGAGTTTTGCATGTGCATGTAGAAATGTGGTTGTCCCAACACCATTTTTTGAGACTGTTGTTTCCCCCTGAATTGTTTTGGCACCCTTGTCAGGATCACCTGACTATAAATGTGAGGGTTTATTTCGGAACTGCCACTTGTGTTCCACTGATCTCTGTCTTTATGTGAAGACCACACTGTTTTGATTCCTGTAGCTTTGTAATAAGTGTCGAAAGTGGGAAGTGCAAGGCTTCCAACATTGTTTTGACGATTCTGGGTCCTGCGAATTTTCATAAGAATTTTAGGATCAGCCTTTTAATTGCTGCGAAGAAGCCAGCCGGGATTCTGATACGGATTTTACGGAATCTGTAGATCAATGTGGCGAGTGTTGCCGTTTTGTTTACGTTAAGTCTGAATCTATGAACATGTGATGTCTTTCCGTTATTTAGGTCATCATTTTTTTTAAGGTTTATTTTGAGAGAAGGGGAGAGAGAGAGAGAGTATGCAGGGGAGGGGCAGAGAGAGGGAGAGAGAGAATCCCAAGCAAGCGCTGCACGGCCAGCACGGAGTCTGATGTGGGGCTCAGCTCAGACCCACAAACCACAAGATTGGGACCTGAACTGACACCAAGAATCTGAGGCTTAAGCGACTGAGCCACCCAGGCGCCCCTGTCTAGGTCATCTGTAATTTCTTGAAGAAGCGGAAGGAAGAGTGGATGGAAAGCAAGTGTACACGTATAATGTTCGTTACAGCGACCCTCTTACTTATCACTTCTGGTTCTCTTTATTTGTTCCTGTTGGATTACCGTCTGGTATCATTTTCTAGTTCATTGTTCCCACCCACCTCTCTTGGGCTCTTACTTGTAAGTTGTTACGTCTCTGTGTTATGTGCTCAACATACAATTGCAGGCTGCTCTACGGTCGCCTTCTACATCGGCTAAGAGAAGAGAGGTGTATTTACGCTGTCTTTCGTGTTAAATATCAGTGCTTTGTTTCTTCATGTAGAGTTAGATTACTGTTTGGGATCACGGGCTTTGGCCTAAAGAACTTCCTTTAGGTTTTCTCATAAAGAAAAGAAAATTCACTGTCAGCAGTGAATTCTTTCTGTTTTTGTCTGGGAATGTCTTTCTCTTGCCTTTATTTTTGGAAGATCGTTTTGTTGGATATGGGATTCTTGGTTGACACATGTTTCCCCCCAACACTTTGAATACGCCGCACGCTGCCTCCTGGCCCTCCGTCTTCATTGTTTCTGGTGAGAAGTCAGCGGTTCATCTTAGGGGAGGTTGTAACCCAGGAGGCCTTTTTCTCTTGCCGCTCTCCAGACTGTGTCCTTGTTTTGGGTTTTCAGCATTTTAAAATGGTGTGTCTGTGTGTGGGTCTCTTCATTATCCTACCCGACGTGCCGTGAGCTCCTTGGCTGTGTTGATGTGTTTTTCCTAGGGCAGGGGAGGTTTTGTCGTGAATCGCACTTGGGAAGTTTTCATCTATTATTTCTTAGCCTAGTTTTCTTGCTCCTTCTCTTCTTTCCTCTGGTGCACCTTTTACATACGTTGGTGCACCCAGGGGTGTCCTGCGTTTCTCCGAGGCCCTGTTCCCTTTTCTTCGTTCTGTTTTCTCTCTGTTCTTCAGCCTGCGTAATCCCTGTTGATCTATCTTCAGGTTCACAAATCGTTCTGCCAGTTCAAATGTACAGTTGAACCGCTCTAATGAACCTTTTCATTTTAGTTCTTGGACCTTTCAACTCCACAACTTCCCTTTGGTTTTTTTATAATTTCTATCTCTGTATCAGTATTCTTTATTTGCTGAAACGTGGTCATCATGCTTCGCTTACTTCTTTAAGTGTGGTTTCCTTTAGTCCTTTGAACATATTTATAGTGAGTACTGTGACGTCTTTGTTAAATCTCACATCCGGTCCCTCTCAGGTACTTTGTGTTGTCCACTTTTCTCCTGTGTATGGGTTGCATTTGCCTATCTCTGTGGACATCTTTTTTTTTTTTTTCTTTAAACTGGACCTTTGAGACAATGTTATAGCAACTGGCCTTATTGGTCACCCCCCCCTGCAGGGGGGATTATGACTTGTTTGCTTATTTATTTTTTAGTGACTGGCTGGGCCATTGTCTTCATGTCTCTTTCCCCTGCAGTGGGAAGCCTGGGATGCTGCTCCTCAGAGGGCCCAACCTTAGGCATGTTCATGGTCACCTTGGAGTGACAGTGATTTTATGGGGCCTCTTTGTCCTTCCCAGTCCTCAGCTGTTAGGCTCCACCAGTTGTGGGCTGATTCTTCTAGTGTTTGTGACAATGCCTAGGGCATCAATTGTTCAATAGACTGAACTAATTAAGTTGGGGATCCTTCGACAGGGTGGCTTTTGAATTCAGTGTTGGAGGTTTGTTCTGACCCCAGTAAGGCTCTTGTCCCCAGTTCTGTCTGGGAAACTAGGCAGCCTGGGGGACAACTTGTTGCACTAATGGAGGTACCAGCTTCCCCCATTTGCTTACCATCAAAACCCCCAGTGTCTCTGAGAGGGCCTTTAGGCTTGAACTTCCCACACATTGTTTCAAACAACCCCCCCCCCCCCCCGGGAGAGCTTTAGAACTTTCTATTCTATTGCCTGCTTGTCTGTAGACTGAATCCCAGGGCTGGAGCTCTGGAGCCAAGGGCAGGGACAGAGGTGCCTGTCTCTCTGAGTGACACTGCTGCCTCAGGGCCGGAACAGTAGCCTGTGGCCTTCTCTGCTTGCCTTTCCCAGTGGGGGACTTCGTGCTGGGGCTTGAGCAACTGGGCCCCAGTGTCCCTAGCCCTCCTGCCAAATAGGGATTTTGGCCCCTGAGTAGGGGCTGAGGCACTGCTCTGCTGCGCTTACCTGGAACTTGGGCCCCCGCGGCCGGAGGTGGTGGAACTCCACCGAATGAGCGCTGGCCCCACAGCTATGAGAAAGAAGGCAGCAGAGAAACTTGCGTGTCACCTTCGTTTGTGCTTTTGAATTTGAGATAAGGGATGGTGGGCCTGCCTGAATATTTGCACCTTACATTTTCGGAAGAGGGTGCATATCTTAAGGCCACACAGCGGGTCGTGATGAGGCAGAGATATACACGCGGGCTCTCTGGCGCAGACCCCTCTCCGCCGGCCTGTGCGGGACTGCGGAGTCTCCAGGACATGGCCTTGGGGTTTTTGGTTGATGCTTCTGGGGCCTGCAGGGTACGGATGACCGGGTGCAGGCCGACGTATACTTGTCTGGCTTTCCCTGCAGGTGCCCGTCCCTGTGGCCTCCATGGTTAAAGCAGAACGTGTGTGCAGAGCGGACGCACCTCTCTTCCGAAGCCTCTTTGGGGCCACAAGACCAGGCGCTGTTTGAGCGGACACACTGCTCTGACCTGTGCACCCCAGGGCCTCCTGCGCTGGCCATGCCTGTGCCCACAGAGGGCACCCCTCCACCCCTGAGTGGCACCCCCGTTCCAGTCCCAGCCTACTTCCGCCACGCAGAACCTGGCTTCTCCCTCAAGAGGCCTGGGGGGCTCAGTCGGAGCCTCCCACCCCGGCCCCCTGCCAAGGGCAGCATCCCCGTCAGCCGCCTCTTCCCCCCTCGGACCGCGGGCTGGCGGCAGCCCCAGCCCCGGCGGGTGACGCTCCAAGGCGCAGCCTCCGAGGCCCTTCAGAGCTCCTCGTATGACCCGAGCCGGCCGGAGTCCTTCTTCCAGCAGAGCTTCCAGAGGCTTGGCCGCCTGGGCCACGGCTCTTACGGAGAGGTCTTCAAGGTGAGTGGGGTGATGGCTCCTCAGGCCTGCCGCCCCCACCCCCGCCTCCCTCCGCTGCACGGAGGCCCGCTCCCCTTTTCTCCTCCGAGAGCCTGCTTCTCCTGGGCTGATCGGGCTGCTTTCTCCCTCCCCCACTTCGGCCCCTGCACGCCCCTCAGTGCACTCTCTCCCCGTGTGCAGAGCCTGGCCCACCTTACAGGGGCTCCGGGCCGCCTCTTCCCCCCGCCCCGGAGCAGCCCCCCCCCCCC
>CM053564.1:2200782-2231221 GCA_028646485.1 Cryptoprocta ferox | reverse complement strand
GTCAATACAGAGCCCTCGGGCTGGGCCTGGCCAGCTTCGCTATTGCACACGTAGGCCCTCAGGCGGATGCTGTGCTCCACCTTCCATACGTGTAAAATCTTACTGGGGTCTGCCCGATCGGCCTCCCGGCCCACTTGTGGGTGCCGCCTCCCTTCCAGGTGCGCTCGAAGGAAGACGGCCGGCTCTATGCGGTGAAGCGCTCTATGTCGCCCTTCCGGGGCCCTAAGGACCGGGCCCGCAAGCTGGCCGAGGTCGGTGGCCACGAGAAGGTGGGGCCGCACCCGCGGTGTGTGCGGCTGGAGCAAGCCTGGGAGGAGGGCGGCATCCTGTACCTGCAGACGGAGCTGTGTGGGCCCAGCCTGCAGCAGCACTGCGAGGCCCGGGGCGCCGGCCTGCCCGAGGCCCAGGTCTGGGGCTACCTGCGGGATACCCTGCTTGCCCTGGCTCACCTGCACGGCCAAGGCCTGGTCCACCTCGACGTCAAGCCTGCCAACATCTTCCTGGGACCTCGCGGCCGCTGCAAGCTGGGTGACTTTGGGCTGCTAGTAGAGCTGGGTGCCTCCGGAACTGGGGAGGCCCAGGAGGGAGACCCCCGCTACATGGCCCCTGAGCTGCTGCAGGGCTCCTATGGGACAGCAGCAGACGTGTTCAGGTGAGGGCTGGGATGTGGGAGGCTCTGGCGGGGTTGGCAGGGGGTGTGCAGTCAGAGGGAGGGAAACGCCACCCTAGCCCAAAGTCAGGAAGACTTGGCCTCGGGCTGGGACACCCTGCCCCAGAGCGGGTGGAGGCCGGTCCTGTACTTGAGGGGCTCTGCAGAGTAAGGCTCTAAGCAGCGAACCTTCTAGAGCCCCTTTACATGGCTCTACCTATTTCCTCACCTCCACCCCCACAGGAAGGACAGTTAGTTACTCCCCTTACAGGGAAGGGGCACGGTGGGGCCAAAGGACTTGAGTGAGATCGTTAGCAAGTGGGGAAGCCAGGGCTGGACCAGGCAGTGGGTCCATCGTCCGCGCTAGTAACCCCTGTTCTGCCGCTAACAGCCACGTCCAGCCTATCAACCGAACGATGGCAGTAACGTTAGTAACCGTGGTGCCTGTCTGGTGAGAGGTGCCAGGACACACCAGGTGGCGTATGGGCGCCATGATATGGTCCCATCAGTGGCCCTGCTGGGGCCTTCTCAGGACCCCCAGCCCCACCCTCCCCAGTTCCCCGGCTCATGGTAGAAGACAGCAGCCCTTTTCTACACTCTTCTTGGGCAGCCTGGAGCTCTGGGGTCTGTGCCCCAAGGCCAACCCTGCCCCACTTCTGTCACTGCCCCCATCCTTCCCAGTCTGGGCCTCACCATCCTGGAAGTGGCATGCAACATGGAGCTGCCCCACGGCGGGGAGGGCTGGCAGCAGCTGCGCCAGGGCTATCTGCCCCCGGAGTTCACTGCTGGTAAGTGGAGAGGAGGGTTGGGGGGGAGCATGGCGGCCCCAGGGAGGGCAGGCTCACGTTGGGGGCCCCAGGGCTCAGAGCTCAGTCACCCCTGACATGGCCCCGCCCTGTGGACAGGCCTGTCTTCTGAGCTGCGCTCTGTCCTCACCATGATGCTGGAGCCCGACCCCAAGCTGAGGGCCACTGCCGAGTCCCTGCTGGCCCTGCCCATGCTCAGGCAGCCTCGGCCCTGGAGCGTTCTATGGTATATGGCCGCCGAGGCCCTCAGTCGAGGGTGGGCCCTGTGGCAGGTAAGGTGGGCGACGGTGACAGGGTGCTCAGCCTTGCTCCCTAGCCCCAGGGCCTGCCCTGCCTCCCTTGTCCCTGCCCCCACAGGCCCTGCTTGCCCTGCTGTGCTGGCTGTGGCACGGGCTGGCTCACCCGGCCAGCTGGCTGCAGCCCCCCAGCCCACCAGCCACCCCGCCCGGCTCGCCACCCTGCAGCCTCCTCCTGGACAGCAGCCTCTCCAGCAACTGGGAGGACGACAGCATAGGGTGGGTGAGAGTGGACGACGCGGGGGGTGGGGGGGAAGGGGCAGTCAGCACTGCCAGGCCGCAGCCCCGTGGGCACTCGTGGTGAGCAGGACCCCTCCCCCAAACCCGCCCCCCTGGGAAGGGCGCCAAGGCCGGTGGAGGTGCGCCTGGCCCAGTTTGAACGCAGCGGCCTCCTCCAAGCTCAGTGCAGGGAACACGCAGAGCAGAACCGGCGGCCTCACGCTCGCGTGGCGGCCTCACGCTCGCGTGGCGGCCTCACGGGGGAGCAGCGTGCTGGCCACGTGGCCGCCATGGTAGGGCTGCGGTGCCCACAGGTGAGGCGCTGTCCGTCCTCTCGGAACAGAGTCCCCAGAGCCTGGTGAGCCCGGGCCCCGGGAAGTTCTTTGGTCCTAGGTGCCTGGTGGCCGAGTGAGAGGCTGTAATTAGGAAACTGCTTGGGGCACAGTCCTCAGGAGGAATCTCTCCATTAACCCCTTTTTAAGGAAATGTCACCCCATCGCCATGGGGATACTTTATATCAGACATGAGGTACCAGAAAGGCTTCATTTGTCACAAGTTCATTTCCAAGCCAGCTGTCAAAACCCACATGTTCTGAAAAGGAACAGAGGTGGCCTTTGAGTGTGGCCGGATGGCCTTTAAAAGTTGTGAAAGTGCTTCTTTCAAAGGGCACCTCCCTTTCACGGCTTCCGGGGGCCGTGCCCTTGTCAGGCAGGAGCCTGGGGTCTGCACAGGGAAAGGGCTGATCTTGCTGTGCCTCCCCCATGCACTCCCCACCCCCGACACCTTACTTGTCTGGCCCGCCCTGTGCAGGCCCTCGCTCTCTCCAGAGGCTGTCCTGGCCAGGGCTGTCGGGGACACCTCCACCCCGCGCAGTGGCTCCCCCGCCCCCCGGACCAGGTACACCCTGAGGTGAGCAGGCCCAGAGTCTAGGGGGTGGGAGGTGGTGGCTTTTGGATCCTGAGTGTCATTTGTCTCTCTTCCCCCCCACCCCAGGGATGCCCTGGACCTAAGTGACATTGACTCTGAGCCCCCTCGGGGTTCCTTCCCCTCCTTTGAACCTCGGAACCTCCTCAGCCTGTTTGAGGACTCACTGGGCCCAACGTGAGTCCACAGGCCAGCCTTGGTGCTTTTAACCTTTTAGCCACCGCCCCCTCCCCAATCCGCCTGGAGGCTGGGGTCCCTCTGGGAACTCCAGGGGTTCCTTCTGCCTATAGCCATGTCTAATAAAAGGTATTTGAATCTTGGGAGCACCCAAGCCTGCGTGTGTGGCAACAGCTCTTCCTGCCCCATTTATTGATGGTGCATCCCAGACCCTGGGATGGGCGGTGGCTGAGCCCTGATGCAGGGCCCCAGACCAGCACACTGGGGCTAGGAGCATGCGCTTTGTGGCGCAGAGACTTCCTGAGCAGGCCGGCCCCAGTGTGTTGGTCGAGCCATCCGAGCATGGCACTCAGGGTGGAGGGTGGGCCCTCAGCCCTCTTAGGTTTTCGAGTCTCTGTGCTAGCTGCTTGGAAACAGCAGCTGCAGACCCCCTCCTCCCCCTTGGTCCTGGGATAAGAGGCTGGTCCTGTTGCCCAAACCCCTCACTCCACGGTCTCTGGACAGAAAGGAGAAGGGGAGGGTGAGCCTCAGGCGGCTGGGAGGGCTGGCATGCCGAGCAGAAAGACAGAGGTCAGGAAATAGGGCTGCAGGCCGGGCAAGGCACCCGTGAGGTACCTTATGTGTGGGCCAGGGTCGGGTGACAGCTCTGGGTCTGTAGAATTCTGTCTTAGCAAGACATGACCCCAGAGTCCCTCTGGCCATACCCTCCAAGGTCACAGGAGATAAACTGAGGCCCAGGAAGGAAAGGTTTCCTTCTAGCCTACACAGACAGTACCCTGAAAGAAGGCAAGGAGAGGAGGTGGAGCTCCGAGGTGTGGGTTGAAGAGGCTGGTCCTGGTCCACAGGGAAGAATGGGCAAATGGATGAGGCTCCCAGCTGCCAAGTCCTGTTGGCGGGAAGCGGCCAGGGAGCAGCCCCTTGCACACCGGCAGCAGGAGTGGAGCAGGGCACTGTTGGTCCCAGAAGACCGTAGAGAGGCCGGTGTGGCGGGCAGGAGGTGGCTCAGTCCGGGGGGCAGGCGTGGCGGGCAGCCCAGAGCAGGTCAGGCACGACGCCGGCGTGCAGCTGGAGGATGGAGCCCACGCTGAGCAGGTGCATGATCTGGTGCGAGTTGCCCCAGTAATCGAAGCGGCCAGGTCCCCAGCGCTCCGGCAGCCGGGCCACGTTCACCAGTCCCCCGAGCAGTGCCAGCGCGTCCATACGCAGGTAGCAGGGCAGGGAGCCTGGAGCCCCAGAGCCCAGCCCCACTCCTCGGGCCCCGAACACCAGGAGGCGGGCAGCAGCCTGCCAACCAAAGGCTCGGAGCCGGGCACTGGTGGAGGGAGCGGTGAGGGCCCGCCAGCCAGCCACACCTGACAGCACGGTGTAGCCCACCAGGGCGGCTGGGCGCAGCCAGGGCCTACAGGCCAGGGTGCAGTGGATGATGGGCAGAGCCCCTGCACAGAGGAGAGACGTAGGAGAAGGCACATCAGTCCAGGGGACTGCCTGCCCTTTCTACCCAGGGCTCGTGTGAGTGTCCCCTGCCTCCTCCTCCCCGGTTGCCCCCGCCCCCAGCTCCCGTCCTTCAAGCCTACCCTCCCCATCCTTTAGCTCACCTAGGGTGTTGACAAGGCAGACCCCACACATATCCAGGGCAAGGAGCCGAGTATACACAGGGCTGCCCCCTTGGTGGCACATGAAGAGATGATAGAGCACAGAGCCTGTCGGGGGGGCCAGGCAGGCCACACAGTGTGTGCCCCACAGCCAGCCATCTTTGCCCAGCTGACCCCAAGGCATGGTCATCGGCAGCAGCACCAGGAAGCCTAGGAGGGCCAGCCCTGGGGGTGGGGGGAGACAATTATCCATCACGCAGGTTCTGCGCAGAGGACAAGTCATGTCCTCAGAGAGTCTGCAGCCTAGAGATAGCAAAAGAGGGATGAGGGAAAATAGATCTTGACAATGGCCGTTAGCACGCTATCGGACCGAGGCAGGCCCTGTGCCTTCAGTAACTTCAGTGACTTAGCTCCCAAGATTCTGGGAAAGTAGAGACCATTATCTGTTCCACACTTCCAGATGAGGAAACTGAGCAATGGCCCCAGGTGACCCCGGCGAGCAAGCGATGGAAGCAGAATAGAACCTGGGCACCTAACTCCCCAGCTGCTCTCACCCCTGCATCCACATTACGTCCCCAGAAAGCAGGGGCTCCCAATCCCCTGAACTCAGTGTGTTGGCAAAACACAGAAGGAGGCATGACCTCAAGCAGAATTCTGAATCGGACATGTGGGCAAGGATACCAGATCCCAGGGCCACTTAGCTTGTTTCTCTCACCCCCTGTGTCTTCTCTGTAAGTGACCAGACAAGGAGGCTTTGGGCCTCTGGTCTTCCAGAAAGAAGCAAAGCCAGGCAGGGGAGAGGGGCCGAAAGGAGCCTGTTCTACCTCCCCAGGCAGCGCTTCCTGCAGCGCTTCCCCAGGCAGCGCTTCCTGCACTCCATTCCTCTAAGCCCCAACCAGGGCGATTCCTACCCCCTTCCCCCCGGCACTCTGGCATTGGCCTCACAGGGTCAAAGACGGGCACAGCGGATTGGGGCTGCTGGCTGCACCCTCGGCAAGGTCTGGCCAGGCCACAGTACCTCCGTGAGGCAGGTACCCAGGTTGGGCCCAGCCTCTTTTCCGGGCCCCTCTCCTGGCCGGGGCAGCCCAAGGACGGGCAGGGCTGTGTCAGCAGAGCAGGGCCGAGGAGGAGGGGCCCGGCGCCTAAGGGGGGAGGAAGGAGCCGCCACCAGGCGGAGCCCCGCGGCTGGGCTGCTCTGGGCTGCTCGGGGCGAGGGTGGCAGGGCAGCCGCACGGGGAGGGGCCGGGGCCTGGTTTCTTTTCCTGGCCCTCTCCTAATCGAAGCCAACACCCATCTACTGGACCAGTGCTGGCGGGAGAGGGTGCTCCAGACGCAGGGATTATGAAGAGGGTCGGACACCAGGCTCCTCCCCGGGGCTCAGAGGGATTAAGCGGACTTGGTCCCCTACTCTGCTTCCTTCCCGGCCCGGGGGCCCCGCCCGGGAGCGGAAGGACAGTCCGTCTGGGACAATGGCAGCTTTGTCACCACGGCTCCTGGCCGTGCCAGGGCCCAGGCAGCCCGGGCCCCGAGCCCTGGGGCTCTCCTCGGCCTTCCGGCCCCCAGCCCGGCGCAGGCAGGGCTGCCGCGGGTGTGGGATGCGGGACGCGGCTCACCGTGCGTGTAGATGTTGCCCAGCTCGTTGTGCAGGTAGAAGAGGCTGCGTAGACAGCCCGAGCCGCTGCTGGCCGGCCGGTAGCCTGTCAGCACGAACTTGTTGAACTGCAGGTGCGGTGGCGAGCTGGCCCAGTCCAGCAGGCGCGGCCCGGCCAGGAACGCCATGGCCCGGCGCGGCGCGGGCTGCCCGCGCTCCTCTTGGCCCCCGACCTCCTCCTCAGTGCTGCCACTGCGCGCCGAGACTCATCCCGGTGCCCGCCCGCCGCCCAGTGCTGCGTCCGCGCACGCGCCGGGCAGGGGTCCCGGCCCGCGCCCCTCCCGCGCTGCGCACGCGCGGGCCCGGCGCCCCCACACTGGGGCGGAGGCAGGGGACGTGCTGGGCGCCGGAGCACAGTGCGGCCGGTTCCGCCGGGGCAGGCGCGCCGCAGGGACAGCTCGCGGAGGCGGCAGCGGCCAGTCGTCCCTTCGCAGCCGGGAGGACGGGCGCGGCCGGACGCTGGTTGGGACGCCAGGCTCCGCCCCAGCAGCTCGCCCCCGCCATCCCGCCGGCGTTTCGCGCGCGGTACTCGTGACGTCGACGCTGCGGGGGCCAATGGACGAGGCTGGCTGGGAGGCCCCGCCCACGCCCGCCCAGACTTTCGCCTAATTAGCGTAATATATGCGCTCGCCCCTTCGTTTGCATGGGGTAGCTGTGGGCTCGGGATCCGACGTTCTGGTCCCAGTGGCTCTGCTGCAGTGACCCCGGCTCCTAGAGTCTGCTGTGCGCGCCCGGGCTTTCCGCGCGACCCCCTAGGTCGACGCACCCTTGGGCACTCATCCCTGTCGCCACCCAGCCCCACCCCTCGCCCGGGCTCTGTCCAAGGTGCTGGCGGCCCGGACCTTCGGACCAGTCAGGTCTAGAGCCGGCGCGTCCCCACTCCAGCCAGGGTGATGATCTCCGCCGGCCCGACTCAGCCGGAGCGCAGCAAGCCCCGCTGAGATGCCCAGGCCTAGCCACGTGTGTCTGACGCGCTCAACGCCCCCGGGCGATGCCCTGGCCTTCCGGCCAGGCTTCTTGTAGCCTGGGCTCAGTCAATCTCGCTTCCTGTTACCGCCCACTGGAGGGCACCTTCGGTTCCACGCAGAAAAGACAGGAACCGGAGGGGAAGAGACGGCAGGAGGCAAAGGTCCGTCCCTGCCCGAGTTCATTCTAAGGCGGTCCAGGAATGCATCCCTTCTCCGGCTTAACCCCGCCCACAACCGGCTTCCTCCACCTCTTCCTCCACCTCTTCCTCCTCCCCTTCTCCAGGACCCCGCCCACCTATCCTTCCGCCTCCGCAGTTCCTCAGTCCTAAACTTTGCCGGCAGCCCCAAATCACTCAAGTCTTGGACCGACCTTAATTTGCATGGATACACCCAACCTTGGCTCCAATACCCTCATTAACATAACTCCTCTCTCACGCAAGAACTTGCAGAGAGCCCTGTACCAAAATAGGCACTTTATTCAGAGTCTATGGCTGGTCTTTTGCCTACTTTTCTTGACCTCTCACATTACTTAGGGGAGCAGTCCAGAACCACCCCAAGAGGTTCTAAAAGCAACGTGAAATCAGAGACCCCCGTATTGAGGTTGATGAGGGAGGGGAGCTGGATTCCTCTTGTCCTTTGGCCTCAACCATCTGGACCCCCGAGGGTCAGACCAAGTTTTCAGTAATAGCACCAGATGCTTCCTGTCCAACGTCTGGCCTCCAGGAGATGATGAGAGACCAAGCTGCCCTTAAAGGGGCGGAAGGTCAACGTAGAGTGCGGCATGGAGTCTGAGGTGTCCATTCCGCTGGCAGAGGGTCCAGGGGACCCTGGGGATCCCGAGTCAGAGAGCAGAGATGAGCGAGCGCAGGGAACTCTGGCTGGAGGCGCTCAGGGGCCGGTAACTCGCGGCTAGACCCTCAGCCTGAGAGTCCCCAGGGGGACAGGGCAGGGCCACCCCTCGAGGCCGGCGGTACCACACAGCCCAGCTTCTCCCGGGGCCCCGGGAAGGCCCCAACGCCGGGGGCCCTTTTCCCGGAGCCAGCAGACAGCTCCTAGAGAGGGAGCAGACGTCAGCTGAACCCCCAACCAATCTTACCTCCAGCGTCCTGCTTCACCTGCGATCCCACGCGCGATTCCCTGTGTGGACGCAAGCCCTTGTCCCTCAAGAACCCAGGATTTCCTCCCAGCCCCGTTCCCCTTGGCAGCCCCAGCTTCCCACCAGGGCCCCCTGGGCACCGAGGCGTCAGGCGCCCAGCTGTGTCCGCCCTCAGGCCCTGCCCCAGCGGGCGCACCGTCGGCGCAGCAGGCGCAGCAGCGACAGCAGCAGCAGCAGCAGCACTGAGACGGCCGTCACTGTCGAGAAGACCCGGGCTGCGGGCACACGGTGCTGTGAGGCAGGGTTTGGAAGGGGCTGCTCCCCAAACTCCTCCCCGCCTCGCACGCCCGCCTCACCCCCCATCGCGGCCTCCGGAGCGCCAGGCCGGGGGCTGCAGCTCACGTTGGCCCAGTCAGGGGGCGCTGCGGGGGTCTGCGCCGAGCCCTGGGGCGCCCGGTCGTCAGCAGCGTCCTGCAGCCCTGCGGAGAGAAGTGTGAGGCAGGGTGGCGGGGCAGCGGGCGGAGGGCGACGAGGCGGGCTCTCACCGCGGTAGGTGAGCGCGAAGCCCTGCGCGTGGCCACGCGCGTCGCTGCGAAAGGTGAGCAGCAGCGCGGCGGCGCGCAAGCGCAGGGCCCCGGGCGGCGGCGGGCGGGCGCCGTCGAAGGCGCGGAGCAGGCTGCCCGAGGCGGCGTCGCGCAGCTCCAGCCGGTCGCGCGGGTCGGCCAGCTCGAAGAGGCGGAAGGTGAGCTCCAGCGCGGCGCCCGGCGGGCTCAGCGCCCAGCTGCAGTTCCGGTCCGGCCCGTATTCGTCCGGGAAGTCCGGGGAGTAGATGACGCCCTGAGGTGCGGTCCAGTTCCCCTGGCAGGAGCCCACGGACACTGTGGGCGGGGCTGGTCAGAACCCCGAGGCCGGCGGGCTCTCCCTTCACGGGGCAGGGCTTCACGCCGAGGCTCCTCCCGCTCCCCGCCGAGCCTCGACTCCCGGCCTCCTCCACCGCCTCCTCCAGCCCGGTCCCACTCCTTCCGCCAACGGCGAATCCCCTCCTCAAGTCCCGCCCCCAACTCCAGGCCCCGCCCCCGACCCCCGGCTCAACGCCCTGCTCTCCACCCAATCCCCTTCTCGGGCCCCGCCCCCAGGGTACGGCCTCCCCCTCCCAGTTCCGCCCCCTATCGGGGCGTGGCACCCCGGAGCCCACCCAGACCTCCTCCCCTCACCACCCAGTCCCCTCTTCCCCGCCCACTCCTCACCTTCGTAGATGCCCAGACGCCCATCGCCGCCGCACAGCTGGCCCGGGTGGCCGAAGCAAATCTGGTCGCAGTCGGTAGCTGGGGCCGGGTGTCCCCGGTCCAGGTCGCTTTCAGAGCCACAGAAGCAGGCATAGCCAGCTTCCACGCCCGCCAGCTGGGGGCACAGACTGGGTGACCCAGGAGGCAGCGGTTGGGGTAGGGGTGGGGTCTAGTGTCAGGGTCCTAAGTGGGAATCGGGCAGGAGGTTCCAAAATCAGCGTCAGGGTTTGACGTCAGAGTGGGAGTTGATTTGGGTCCCGAGGACAGGGGTCACTGTTTTGAGCCGGAGGTGGGAGGGGGCAGTACCTGGTAGCCCTTCATGCGGCAGAAGCGAAGGCACACCTGGACCGTGAGCTTCGTTGAGGTCCCGCTGGGGCCGCTGAGGGCCGGGGGTGCCCCCGAATCCACGAAGCAGCCCAGGTACCCGGGCACTGAGGGGGCAGCAGAGTCCGGCTTTGTGCGGTGCCTCCAAAAGAGAACCGTACCCAGGCAGCCCAGCGTTCCCACCCTTGCCCAGCCCGGCCCACTCACTGTGACACGTGGGGATGTCGCAGTAGCGCCAGTAGATGCCCTCCTCTGTCTCGGCTACGTAGCACCACGGCTGCACGTCACCGTCGGGGTTCCTGCCGGTGGGGGTGAAGTGGTCTGGATCCATCACAAGGGCTGCAAGCCCCAGGCCCCACCCCACAGCCTATCCGCAAAATGGCCACGGTGCCTGTTAGATCTGATTTGTGTGTTCCTCTCCGATGTCGCACAAAGTCTGGTTTGTCCCACCTGTTTATGGATGTCAACTCCGGAGGGGTTGCTGCAAGTCCTTAAGGGGCACCTGGCTGGCTCAGTCGGTTAAGGGACCCACGCTTGGTTTCAGCTCAGGTCCTGATCTTACAGTTTGTGAGTTCAAGCCCCAAGTGGGGCTCTGTGCTGACAGCGTGGAAACTGCTTAGGATTCTGGCTCTCTCTCTCTCTCTCTTCCCCTCCCCTGCTCTCTCCTCGCCTCTCTCTCTCTCTCTCTCTCTCTCTCTCTCTCTCAAACAAACAGTTTTTTTTAAAGGGGGTGCTGAGGGCATATTCTGGGCTTCAGATGTTGCTAGGACGTGACTTTATACACAAGACTTTGAACCCCGCCTTGGGCCTCGGCCACCTCCCTTGCCTTGGAACCCTGCTTTAAAGCAATAGCAGTGAGCCCTGAGCTTTGTGGTGTCCCCCCGCTCGGCTCGGTCCCTGCGGCTCCTGCAGCACTCGTGGCTCTGAAACCCCAATCCCTCCGTCACCGCGAGTAGAGGCCCTCAAAGAAGTTGTTCGGCAGGGGCCGCCCTCCGACTGGGTCCCGCGGGTACAGGCTCCTTAAATGCCCACGCCGGACCTGAGGCTCTGCAGAGTTTGGGCGCCTAAGGCCGGTCCCCGAGCCAGAAAATGCTCCGAGCGGCCAGCGCCGCCCGCAGAACGGGCCAGGCCGGGTCCCTCGCCTGGGTGCGGCTTCCAGACCCTCGGGGTGGCCCTTGCATCCGCCGGGCCAAGACCTCCGTCCCGCCCACCCCCGGGCCCTTCCCGGGGCCCCCGCCCGCAATACCGCGCCCAGGCCCGCCCCCGGCGCAGGCCCCGCCCCTCACCGGCAGAAGTTGTGCGGGCCCAGCCCCCAGCGGCCCTGGGGGTCGCTGGCGCTGCTGTAGCTGTGCTGCTGCGTCTGGTCCCAGAAGAGGCACGGCCGGCCGGCCCCGCGCGGCCCCGTGCGGTTCTGGTGGCCGCGGTAGTCGGCGCCATTCACCTGGAAGCACTCAGACAGGCCTGCGCGGCGACCGCGGGGGCTGGCGACGTCCGGACCTCCGTCCGCATCCTCACCCCCCTCCGACCCCGACTCCCGCCCCGCTCCCCGATCGGCGCCCCCGGCGCCTGCGGGGCCCCGGGACTCAGCTGCTCCCCCCACCACCTGCTCTGCCCGCTCCTCCGCTTCGGGACCAGGCTCCTCGGCGCGGAGCCAGAGGAGAGAGCGGTGACCACGGTCCAGTCGTGGGGCGGGACTCACCTGGGCTGTGGAGGCTCCCGGCGGAGGCCCCGCGAGGCGGCAGCAACGGGAAGAAGAGCAGGAGAAGGAGGAGGCCCTGCGGCCCCCGTGTCTCCATCGCCCCCAACCAAAGAGAGGTTGCCCTGGCCCGCACACGGCCCCTGCCAGTGCCGGGGTCGCTCCGGGGTCTTCCAGGCGACCTGGGGGGCGTTGTCCTCTGACAGTGTCTTCTCGCCCCGCTCTGGGCGGCGCTCTCCGTCTGGGGCGGTGAACTATCTCCCGCGAGTATTTGCCTCCCAGGGTTTCTGCCCCTGGAGTCGTCTCTTTGCCCCTGTGTCCCCTCTGGGGGTGTCCCCGAGGTTCTCTGACCAGGGGCGTTCTGTGGCACTGCCTCTCAGTGCTCGGGGGCTCGCTTTCGCTTCCACACCCGCCCCCTCCTGCTGCGCCTTGCTCTCCCCTCGCTCAGGTCTCTAACACACTGGCTCCTACCCCCCTCGCGGCCCTCTGTGGGTCCCTCCCCCTTGGGTCCCTCCCTCCCCACTCCATCCCCCCTAGGCCGGGAAGCCCCGCCCGAGACTGGAGCGGAGACAGCAGGTCCAGACGCCTCCCACGCCAACCCCCCCCAACGCAGTGCCCCGGGACCCTCGGTGTCCCAGCACGCTTCTCCTCTCCCTTCCCCCTCTCAAAGTCCGTGCAGGTTCCAGGAGTGTGTGGAGCAGGAACGGCCCGGCTGGTGGGCAGAAGGACCCCAGTGGGGGCGATGCACGACCCTCTCCATGGGCCACACGCCCCCGGGACACCCCGGAGTCTCCTGTTCACAGGCGCGCGACATCAAGCATACGCGCGCATTCCCAGGCAGTCCCCCGTTCACTGTGAGACGCCCAAACGCACACCCTCTTTCCGATCCTCACGCCCGTCTCCCCAAGTCCCGAATGGCTCTGGCCGGACGGAGGAAGTGCCACTCCCTGCCCCCGGCACCCGCGAGACAGGCGGGAATGGTGGACGCTCAGTCCCGGACAGGCAGGGGCAGCTGGTGTCTGGGGAGGAAGGCAGCTGCGCCCCTGGTCCCAGCCTGTCCCCTCCTCTCTTCCCCCTTCTTTCCGTAGGACCCCCAGCTCAGGCTCGCCGGAGCCCCAGCAGCGCGGTGGAATTCCCCCAGCCGAGCCCCCCCACAGCCCCAACCTGGCGGGGGAGGGGGAGGGGGGCAGGCCCAGGCAGGCGTGGGGGGAAATTCCCCGCCCCGTCCCCCGGGCCCGACTCCTCCGAACGCTCTGATCTCCCAGCGCCGCCCGCCGGCTGCCCCCAGGGCTTGGGGGGAGGCCAGCGCAGGTGCGTGGGAGGGCGGGGGCGGGGGCGGGGAGGAGAAGGGTGCTAGCGGGGCCCCAGCGGCCCCGCCCCGCCCGGATCGCTCGCCCCTCAGTCCGGCCCCCCCACCCCTCCCCAGGCCCTCGCCCGGCCGTCCGGACAGACCTACCTGTCCCCGCCCAGAAGATAGGGTGGCGCGGGACGGATTCTAGCCAGGCCGAGGTGCGGGAGGCGGTGATGGGACCGGCGGAGACCTGGCAGTTAGCGCCTCACGACGAGGCTCTCGGGTCCTGGCGCGGGCAGCCCGCGGAGTGAACACTGGAAGGAGGTGGGCTTGCTGACACTCAGAACCGTCGCGGGGGTCGCCTCCCGTGGAAGCCCTCTCGGCAGCCAGGCTGGCCCTGCCGGGCACCGGACTGCGAGTCTCCCCTGTGTGTGCCAGCCCAGCACAGAGAACTTGTCTAAGCCGCCCCCCCCCCCCCGCCCCCAGCCAGGGAGCAGCGCAGGCCACCCTTTGACCTGGCCCCCTTCTCCCCGAAGAGGGGTAGGGAGAGGGGCAGTTGCTGCTGCGGCTTCTTGGTGTCCTCCCAAGTCTGAAGACCTGGGGCACCACATGTGCATGTTGGGACCGAGGTGCGGTGGGGAGCCTCACCTCCAGGGCCACAGGCTGCCCCACAGGTGGGGGGCAGGGAGGGGTCCGTAGGGGGAGTAGAATAGGAAGTGGGCCCTTCCCTGGCAGAGGCGGACCAAGCTGTCCATCCAGGGTACTGTACTTGGGACTGTCCCTACCTGAGAGGGCCTCTGTCTCCTGCACAGGGGATCCTGGACGACAAGGAGGGGTGGTCCGTTCCGGGCCCCCAGCGCTGAGATGAGGGGTGGTGTCCTCATTGCCAGCTCCAGTCCCAGGTGGTCACGGAACCCCAGACCAAAGAAGACCTTGGCCTTCACCCTATCACTTGCAGGGGGCTCAGGAAGACTGAAGGGCCCCACAGTCTCGGTCAGGACTTGGTCCCTCCAAAACAACAGCTGTGGGGGGGCTGGGTCACCTCCTCCCTGCCCCGGCCTCCACCTGTGTTTACTGGTCCTGGCTCCTCCAGCTCCTGGGCACACAGCTGAACTTCATTTCCGTCTCCACCGCCTTTGGTTATCGGGGTGAGTTCAGCGATGGGGTGTGGGCAGCAGTGGGGCCTCTCGTTAGGCAAGGTGGGGGCCCGGACCAGCAGCATTAGCACCGCGGAGGAGCTCCTTAGAAATGCAGATTCTCAGGCTCCACCCCAAACCTCCTTCATCAGAACCTGTATTTAGCAAGAGCTCCAGGTTCGGAAAGGTCGCTGCCGGGACTGTCCCCCATTCACCAGCCAGATGCAGCAGATGCCTGGGGCTGGGGGAGGGGGCTGGGGCAGGGTGGAAGGAGCTGGATCCCAGAGCGACCCTGTGGAAGGCGCCCCCTAACCAGCAGTGTCAGGACGTGGGAGAGAGAAGCGTCCGCCGTGTAGCCGCTGAGATCGGAGGTTTGCTTGTTATACGGACCTGCGCAACTTCCCGCCACCGATACACCCTCCTGCCCCCACCCAGTTGTGGACCCGTGGACAGGTTGCCTAGGGCGCCCTAACAAAGGCCCGGAGACTGGCGGCTTTGACACAGAGATGTGTTGCCTCGAGGTCTGGAGGCCGGGACTCTGGGAGTCAGCCACCAGCCGGGCCAGTTCCTTCTGGGAGCCGTGAGTGGGTGTTTGTTCAATGCCTCTCGACTGGATGCTGGACGTTCGCTGTCATCGTCGGTGTCCCTTGGCTTGTAGAATCATCACCTCAACCTCTGCCTCTGTCTTCACCCGGCGCTCTCCCCGTGTGAGGGCGTCTGCGTCCAGATGTCTGTGCCCAACCTCTGCCAGTATGACCTCACCTTAACTAAGCACATCTGCAATGACCTGTTTGCAAAAAGGGATCACGTTCTGTGGTGCCGGGGGGTTAGGATTAAAACACATGAACTGGGGGCCGGGGAGAGCACAAGTCCGCTCATGGCATCTCTTAATCTCTGGTCTCTTTCCCATCCACGCTGCCACCTCCCGAGTCTGGGCCACTACCATCTCTTATTTGGACAAATTGCACTCCAAACTGACGTCCCTCCCCCCGACTCTTACCCTCTACACCCCCCCTGGCAGCCGGGGTCTTTGGCCTGGAGCATTTACTGCAAGCACCTTCTGGCTCTTGGCATCTGCTCGTTCTTTTTTTAATGTTTATTTTATTTGTTTGTTTGTTTATTTATTTTTGAGAAAGAGAGAGCGCAAGCAGGGGAGGGCCAGAGAGACGGGGAGGACAGGGGATCTGAAGATGGCTCTGCCCTGACAGCAGAGAACCCGACGCGGGGCTCAAACTCACAAACCAAACTGTGAGATCAGGACCTGAGCCGAAGTCGGACGCTCAACCGACGGAGCCACCCAGTCACCCCTCAATCTTCTTTTTTCAGTGGTAAATAGCACCTAACACTGAGTTTACATTCTTTGTTGTTTCAAAGTGAACAGTTCAATAGTGTTACGTGTATTCACATCGCTGTGCGATGGACCCGGGGCCTCTTCATCTTGCAGCTCCGAGGCTCTAGCCCATTGAACACTAGTTTCCCCTTCCTAGCTCCCAGCCCGCTGGAAAACTACCTTTCTAGTTTTGGTTTCTATGATTTTGAGTACTTTAGGTATTTCGTATAAGTGGGATCACACAGTATTTGACCTTTTGTGACTGGCTTGTTTCACTTCACATAACGTCCCCTGGGTTCATCCATGTCACAGCACATGACAGATTTCCTTCTTCTTCAAGGCCACATAATATTCAATGGTGTGGCTCGACCACATTTTCTTGATCCATTCATCTATTGACAGGCTTTTGGGTCACTTCCACCAGCCAGAGTCTAACAGATGTGGGACAGGGACCTGAGCAGGACCCTGATGGGGTCCCCACTGCCCACCCTTCCTCACTTACTCAATCACATCTTTAACACATGTTTTCTGAGCACTTGCTATGTGCTAGGCAAATACTCCTTTGTTCTCTAAAGCATCGGGGGTGAGAGGCTAGAGACCAAGGCTCAAGCCAGGGCCTCATTCCCAAAGCAGGGGGCCCTTCTAGTGCCTTCAGGGCCCTCAGGGGGAGAGTGGGCTGGGCAGCCGGAGGGCGTGGGCTCTGCAGAGCTGTGCTGAGGATGCAGCCTAGGGCCAGTGGCTGCCTGTCCTTGGTTGGTCTCCAGAGGACCCCCCCCCGCCCCCGCCCGCACTGGTTCTTGACCCAGGCAGTCATACTTGCTGTGGAAACCAGGGAGCGAACACCTGAGGTCGCTGTCGCACGGTGGGATTGCATTCCTGAAAGGCCCCTCGCTCTCACAGGGACAGGTTGCAAAAAGGGGCACTAGGGGCTGCTGCAGTCCTGCAGGCAAGTGGCCAGGGCTCTCGGTGACTCAGGAGGCTAGGGGTGAGGATGTTCGTCCCCGTAAGGACCAACTACAGAGTCGTCTGTACTAGCCGAGTGCCTGACCTGGGGCTGTGGAGTGAATGTTTGCGTCCCTCCCAAATTCACACGCTGAAGCCCTAACCCAGGTGATGATATGAGGAGGTGGAGCGTTTGGGAGGAGTCTGGGTCAGAGCGGAGTTTCATGATGGATTAGCGCCCTTCTGAGCAGAGGCCCGAGGGTTTGCTGGTCAGCCCCCACCCCGTGTGAGGACACAGTAAGAAGGCGAGCATCGTACACCCGGAAGAAAGTTCTCGTCAGAACTTGCTCATGCCCGCATCCTGATCTCAGGCCTCTCGCCTCCAGAACCTCGAGGAATACATGTTGGTTGTATGGTGTTTGTCATGGCAACCTGCGTGGACCAAGTCACCTGGATTCCTCAGAATCTCCCAGCACCGGAGAAAGGAGCCCCATCAGTCTTAGGGAAAGAAACTAGCAGAGTGAATGATGCTAATGGGTCTGGGGTTTCCTTTCGGCCTCATGACTGGGCTGGAATTAGACAGTGGTGACAGGTGTGCCACTCGTGACTATATTAAGAGCCGTGGAGTCATACACGTTGAGTGGGTGAATTGTATGGTGCGTGGGCAGGGTGGCACTGGTGGGTGCTACCAGTTGGCAGGACATAGGGACAGGCAGGATGGCGTCAAGGACAGCTCTGGGTTTCTCCTTGTCCCATGAGGAGGACAGCAGGTGGGTGCTCCCCTCAGCTGCCTGTGCCTGGTGCCTGCAGGTGACCCAAGGCCATGATCACAGAGGCAGTGGGACACAGAGGCCTAGGGTCAGAAGAAAAAAGGACAGGCTGGTGCTGCAGAGGGACCAACCGGGAACCCTCAAAGTGGTTGGGCAGAAAAGGGCTGAGGTCCGGTCCCCAGAACACCAACCACCCAGCTTGTAGGGCGGGTGGGGGCAGAGGGACCCTCCAGGGAGGCTGGGACCGGCTGCAGGGAGGTAGGCAGAGGACTGACGGGAGGTGTGGGGGGGTCAGGAGGGGGCGGTCAGTGCCCGAAGGCGAGCTCTGAGAAGCATCTCCTGGCTTTAGGCACAAGGAAGTCCTTGGAGCCACCATCCTGCAGGAAGGACACGGGGATCAGAGGCTGGGCTGGGGCCAAGGGGAGTGGAGCCATGAGAAGCATTTCGTCCCTCCCAAATTCACACGCTGAATTTACAGCCCTGGGGACAGGAACTGAGGGCTGGGGCTCCTACGGCCGGCCACTGCTCCCCATTTTTAAAATTTGAGTTCCTTGTACGGAGTTCCTTATTCCGATGGGCCTGGCGCTGTGCCCCCTGCTCTGGGCCTGTGTGACGGGACAGGGCAGGCGACGTCTCTGTGGCTCTGGAACTGCGGAGGGAGTGGAGCTCGGAGCAGCCAGGGGGCCACCTGAGGTGACGGCAGTGTCAAAATTCCTGTTCATCTGGGAGACCCCAGTCCAAGTGACCCGGCCCATCCCTCCGTCCTGTGCAGTCCAAGCAGGTGCAGACAGGGGGAGGGAGGGGCACACGGGCCCTCGTCGGCGTGAGCGTCCCTCCTCGCTCCTCCTGTGCTGCACCCTGGAGCCCAGCCAAGCTGAGGGCCCTGGGATTGGGGCCTGAGGAAGGAGCCCCTGCTGGAGGTGGCAGCTGTGGAGCCAGACGATCCTGCAGGCTTTGCGGGTGGCTGTGACTCGGCACTTCTCGGGAGCCCCTCGCGCCCAGTGAGGGTCCCCGTCCACGGTGGGGCTGGGCAGAGGCGGAGGGGGGCCCAAACTAGATCGGGTGCCTTCCTCCTGGTGTGGCCCCCTCCCCTGGGCGTGCATATTTGTGACTCGAAGATGGATCTGGGATTGGGGTGTCATATCTGTTCCCAGGGGGCTGTCTTTGGCCTTGGCCGTGGGCAGTTCACTGTCCCAGGGCTGCACGCTTCCTGGCGGAGAGCATGGCCAGAACACGGCCCCTGTGCGGTGGCCACTGCTGAGGGCCGTCAGGCGCGGAGGGCACCTGCCCCCGGCCTGGGAGGGGACTGTTTGTCCCTGGACCATCTTGACTGCTGGCGAGGCTGGCAGGCCAGGGCCCCGCGGAGCTGGTAGCTGGGTCAGCTGATGGGCCAGTTACTTGCCTAGGAAGGTAGCCAGGGTCTAAATCAGGGGTCTAAGTTGCTCTGGCCTTGGGGGAGCCATTTCCATTATAAGCTTGCCTCAGTTTATGTGAACGAGGCAGGCCTTGGGGTGAGAGGCTGAGGCAGAGACTCTTGGGGCGACACCAGGGGCTGCAGTGCCCCCTGCGGCTTGGAGCAGCCCCCTCGACCTCCCGCCCTGGGTCCAGCTGACATCTGGGCCAGGTGGCCTGCACGGGGGTCTCTTCTGGGGGCGCCCAGCCAAACTCTATAGCTCCCGACCACGTGGTGCTGAGACACAGTGTGTGGCTTCGTGGTGGCAACTGTTGTCGCCAAGGGGACACACCAGTTCCACACAGTGAGGTATAAAATAGGGTTTATTGGCGGTAAATGTATAAGCAGGGGGGCAGCGGGGTCCCAAGCTGTCACTGTCCTGTAGCCGGATATCACCTGCTCCTCGGACCTGCGGCCGGCTCTCTGCGGCGCCACCGCTCACAGACATAAGGGGGTGCTCCGCTGCCGGCCGGGTCTGCGTCCCCTCCTGCATCACACAGACGTGGGCAACCCACACACCGCGGGCCCCCGTCGTGTCTTCCCGTGGACACCCGGGCTGGCTCCCACCGCCGGCAGTGACGCCCGCCATGGGGATCAGGACCCTGGGAAGACAGCATGGTAGAGGAAGCGTGACAGCGGGAGCAGGGGGATCTCTGCTGCGTTGCCGGCGGGGAGGGCTGCGGCCCGGCGGCAGGTGGCCGAGGGCGCCAGGGCCCACGTGGCCCCTGTCCAGAAGACACTTGGGAGGCGGGAGCTGCGCAGGGCGGCCCGGCCCGAAGCAGCGGGGACTTCTGCGAACGCGCCCCGGCCGAGCAGGGCCGCACCGGACTGGAAAGGCCTCGGCCGAGTCACGTGCTCTGAAAACGGATGGGTGTTCGCGGCTCGGAGCGGTGGAGCGGGGAAGGGGGGGTCTCTGTGACGAGATGCTTCTTCGGATCTTTTGTGGGTGGGGGCCTTTCCCCTCGTCACCCACGTGTACGGGCCGCCAGCTCCAGGCGCTCGCTTGCCGGCTCGAAGACACCGTCAGGGCGTTATTCCTCTCGCGAGGCCCCTGAGGAAGCGTGGAGGCCACCAGGGCTTTGGAAGAGCGGAAGTCTTTGCGAAGCAAAATCTGACCAGGTGGGAAATGCCAGGGCCCAGTGTGGGCTCGGAGCATCAGGGACGCTGCAGCACGAGGTCCCCGGGGAGGAGATGGGCCTCCCTGCTTCTCACTGTGCGGTTTCACGTGGTTCGCCTTCCTGATGACAAAGAAACACGTTCGTCACACACATCCAAACGTGGCAGAAGCAGATACGGTTTCCTTTTCCCCGAGAGAAAACCAGCAACTAGATCTTTTTATACACGTATACAGACACGCGTTGTACTGTTCCTTTAATTTTTTTTAATGTTTATTTTTGGAGGGGGAGGGGCAGTGAGAGAGGGGGAGACACAGAATCGGAAGCAGCTCCAGGCTCTGAGCTGTTGTCAGCACAGAGCCCGACGCGGGGCTCGAACCCACGAACCGTGAGATCATGACCTGAGCCGAAGTTGGACGCTCCACCGACTGAGCCACCCAGGAGCCCCAAGACTTTTTTTAAATAAGCTCCACATGCAACGTGGGGCTCGAACTCACGAGCCAGCCCGAGAACAAGCGTGCCACGCTCCTCTGACTGAGCCAGCTGGGTGCTCCCGAGCCCTCCCTATCTTTAAAAACCACTTTGGGGGTGATGTAGCTAAAGGTTTGTCAATCTTGTTGATCCTTTCAAAGAACCGACTTTTCTCCATTTCATGAATTTCTATTCCCTACCCCCCTCTCCCTCCTGCTTGCTTTGGGACCGCGTCCTTCGTGTTCTTCCAGGGCCTTCCCGTGGAAGTTTAAGTGAATGATTTGAGATCTTCTTTCTCAATCTGAGTATTTACAGCTGCAGACTCCCTGTCACTTGGGCACCCGTCGCAGGGAGGGAGCTGCCACGCGTGAGGACGCTTAGCAGCTGTGAGGAGGGGTCCACACAGGGCAGAGCCGAGGCCGGCAGCCCCCCGCAAGCCCTAGGGTGACCGCGGCCCGGGCTGACCTCTTTCCTCCAACCTCCCGAGAGACCTTGAGCCGGAGCCCCCCGCCCAACCGCTCTGAAATCTTGCCCACAGAAGCTGTGGGCGACAGTGACTCTCTGGGGCCAGAAGCCGCCGCGTTTGGGGGCGGTTTGCGGTGCGACGTCAGACAACGGACCCCATTACCCGCACACCTGCTGGCTTTCTGGAGGAACGGTCTGGACGCACAGCTGCACTTCTGGCGGAAGTTTCGTGTTTTCTGCAGGAAGAAAATGGAAAACGTGGATTAGTGACTTCTTTCTCGCTGAAGCGGCTAGAGCCACAGGCGCACACTTCGTGGGGATGACCTCACGGCCTCGAGGATAAAGACATCCGGCTGGAACGACCCTGATTCGGGCAGTCGTTGGGAATTCCGGTTTCCTAACACCCCAAACTCCCTGCGCCTGGTGAAGGGGGCTATTCGGGATCCCGAGGGTCAGCGGTCAGCCCCTGCCATCCCGCAGATCGGGACCGAACTAGGTATCGGAGGCGCGGTGCCCTCCGCCTGGGGGCTCAGGCGTTTGAAAGGCCGTTGGTTTCGGCTCAGGTCATGATCTCAGGGTTCGTGAGTTTGAGCCCCGCGTCCCGCTCCGCGCTGACAGCGTGGAGCCAGCGTGGGATTCTCTCCTTCCCTCTCTCTCTGCTCCTGCCCTGCTCATGCTCTCTCTCAAAATAAATAAATAAAAACTTATGAAGAAAAGTGAGGCGCCCCTACTGCAGAGGTGTACCCTGACTTCTCGTTCACACCCACTGGTGGCTTTCTCGCAGAAATCTCCTTTTGTTTTTGTCTTTCTGAACAGATCAAATTGGGTCATTTTATACAACTTGGATTCATTTTTGTATTTTATAAAATGTGGCCCTTATCATTTTTTTAAGTTTATTTATTTTGAGAGGGGGAGAGCAAGTGAATGTGAGCAGGGGAGGGGAAGAGAGGGAGGGAGATGGGGAAAGAGGGGGAGAGGGAGAAAGAGAGAGAGAGAGAGAGAGAGAATCCCAAGCAGGCTCCGTGCTGTCATCACAGAGCCCAAACTGGACTTGGGGCCCAAGCCCACGAACCATGAGCCAAAATCAAGAGTCGGACGTTTACCTGACTGAGCCACCCAGGCATCCCGTGGCCCTTATTATTTACGTGAATTGATGTAAAACACAAAAATGCCTCCTAGGGACTGGTTTTATATTCTGTTTACGTGAAGAGAACCCATTTTCAGTTCAATAAAATTAATTATCGGCAAAGCCTTACCAGTGTGTGTGCGTGCGTGCGTGTGTGTGCATGTATGTGCATGTGTGCACATACGTTTTCATGTACGTGCGTGTGTGCATGTGCGTGCATACAGACATTACTACATTCTTCTGGTAATCTCTATTTTTTCATCAGACATTCAAAAGAGACTGCTCCGTAAGAAGGGGAGAGCTTCTAGAATAACAGAAAGGAGAGAGAATGAATGAGAAGGGGAGGATGCGACAGATCTGGGGGTGTTTTCAGGTTCAGGAAAAGGAGCCAGTGGACAGGAGAGGTAGAAGATTCTGGAAAGGTGGAAAGGCCAGGGCACGAAGGTCCAGAGGGTGCCTGTGCCCTCAGAGGTCTGAACCTTGGGCTGGCAGAGACGCGATGCCCACGGCTCTATTGTATTCCCGCCTCTGACCCCCAGCCCCGTCTCCACCTGGGTCCTCCTGCTGGGCCCTGCTGGGGAGCCGCTCCCGCTGCCTCAGGGCCTCCAGGCCCGCCAGGTCGGGCAGGTGGCAGTGGCTGCGCATCACCGTCACCAGCTGGCCCTGGGTGATGGCGCGGCTGCGGCAGCCCATGCGGGCCTGGTCCCGGCACATCCAGTACACCTTGTCCCCGGCCGCCTTCTCCTTCCGGTAGAGGAAGGACTCGTACACCAGGAACCGGCCCCCGAGCGAAGTCCGCAGGAACTCCAGAGGCTGCAGGGGTCCTGGAAGGAACGGGACAGCATGAATGGGGCGCCTCGGACGCAGGGTAGAGAGCACGTGTGCCAGGGACAGAGGCTGTTTCCTGTGTCCCACCAGCCCGTCCCCCCGCAATCCTGTCGCACGACCCACTCTGCTCTCTGCCTCCACCCCTGCCTGTGCTGTGGGGCCCGAGGACGGAAGCCTAGGCTGCGGGCCCAGGGCCGGGGCCCGGACACCCTCGAGCACGAACGGCGGCCTCCTCCTGAGGGCTTTGCTGCTCCCCGGGGGAGGCTGGCCCTGCCGCCGCCCAAACCCCGAGCCTTCCTGCAGGCCTCTCCCCACCCCACTTGGACTCCACACTTGCTGGCGGGCACCCCAGGGCAGAGGCTGGTCTGGGGGCCCCGCACCTGGAGCCTCCCGGCTCCCTGTCCACCCTCCCTTGGTCAGCTGACAACCAATCAACTCTCTCTAGAGGCTTTTAAGGCCCTGAATTGAGAAGTCATGCCATGTTGGGGTTTGGGTGGCCAGAGAGAACTGGGGGGGGGACAGAGTGGGGGGTGAAAGAGGAGGTAGGAAACAGACATGGGAGACCCAGGGAGGGGAGATGGAGGGTCCCACAGACTGGGGGGGGGGGTGTCACCTCCCCTGTAAATGGGAGCTGAGCACTTTTGGTAGCTGGTAGCGCTGCCTCACCCCCTCGCTCCGGCTGTCTGAGTGGGTCCTCGGGCCGGCAACCAGCCCCAGACTAGCCCCAGCCGTGAGCGGGGAGCCCAGACGCAGCCCAGCCAGTAGGGAGCTCACCTCCTGAGCAGACAGACTAGCGTGCTGGGCGGCCAGGCGCCACCAGGCACGGGCGGTGGACCGAACATCTCAGGGGACAACGTCTGGCCTGCGCGCTGGGCCAGCAGGGAGACCCGGCCCCGAGCCTGCCCCCCCTCCACACCCTCGCACCCCAGCACCCGCACCTGAGCCTTCCCGCTGGGCTGGGCTGGGGAGCTGCTCCCGCTGCCTCAGGGCCTCCAGGCCCCCGAGGTCGGGCGGGTGGCAGTGTCTCCGCATCACCATCACCCGCTGGCCCTGGGTGATGGCGCGGCTGCGGCAGCCCATGCGGGCCTGGTCCCGGCACGTCCAGTACACCTTGTCCCCGGCCGCCTTCTCCCGCCTGTACAGGAAGGACTCGTACACCAGAAAGCTGCCCCCCAGAGGGGTCCTCAGGAACTCGGGGCCTCCTGGGGAGAGATGGGAGAGGTGGGGGGGAGGGAAAGCCTGGAGCCAGGTCCTGGGTCCGGCAGTGAGGTGATGGGGGCCCCTGTTCTCAAGGCCAGAGCAGCAGGGCTCCTGGAGGGAGACCCGCCAGCCCCACCCTGCTCAGCACCCACATCCTCCCAGGGAGAGGAGCAGGCCCTGGAGCCCGGGATGCGGTCCCCCACCCTCTCCCCGCTCCCCCAAACCCAGCCTAGTCCCAGGTCCCGGGAGCTCCGTTCCTGAGTGAGCCGAGGAGTGAAGGGAGGCAGGAGATGGGGGAGGCGGAGGCCCTGAAGGCAGAAATCTGTCTCCCCACCTCGGGTGCCCGCAGGAAGGCGGCCACTTTCTGCAACCACTATTTATCCTCGGTTCCCGTGGCCAGGCGAGGGGGGTACACACGGCAGTGCAGTCCTTGCTGAGTGGAAGGGACAGGCACGGGCCCTGTGGGGACAAGTGGCTCGGGAGTGAGACGGGAGTCAGGGTGGATCTGTGTGCAGCAGGTGGGCTGTGGGGCCGAAGAGCATCCACTCCCCGAGCTGGGTGGGGGTGTGACCCGAGGGCGGTGGGAGGAAGCAAGGACTAGAGGACAGGGGCCACGTCTTGGCGTGTTGAGGGTGAGGACCCAGAGTGGGGCTGTGCCTTCCACCCTGAGAACTTCCTCTGGGCGCATGGGGACCGCAGTGGAGCTGGAGACAGACTGCGGAGTCTGTGGTGGCTGCAGAACCCGTGGCGGGGGGGTGAGTACGTCCCGGAGCCAGCAGCAGGCGCTGGAACGGGGCATTATGACACAGCCCTGAAGTGACATGGCATGACACGGCAAGACAACAAGCACTGAAGTGACAAAGGCATAGTACTGCAGGCCGGGAGCAGAGGGGGAGGCAGAGCAGAGCTGCACCCAGAATGTCAGAGGTGGGGAGCAGGGGCATGTGGTCACAGAGGCCGGAGGGGAAGTCACTGAGGACCTGAGAGCCCAGGGGCCAAGCCCAAGGTGGGGGGGGATGCGGAGTCCCTCCAGCGGTGGAGTCTAGGACAGGGGGACTGGATGGGGTTAGTCACGCCGGGAGCCGTGCCCAGGGCCGGAGGTGGTGGAAGTGTGTCCTGCAGGCTGGCACTTCCCGCCCAGTGGGCGCCCCGGCCGTGGGCACTGGCAAGCCTGCAGACGCAGAGGCAAGGCCTGGGCCCTCAGGCCAGAGTCGCCACTCACGGCCGCAGCGGCCTGACTGCAGGCCCCCCGTCGGCGCCACATCCAGAGCTTGTCAGCCTTGCCTTGACCATTAGCAGCTGGGCACGGGTCGCCAGACATCCGAGAGGAGCTTTGCCCGGAAGGAAGAGACTGAAGCAGACACACCGAGAAAAGGCACTCGGGGAAAACAAGGCCATCGCCAGAGGCAGGAGACCGAGGCCTGCCGCCCTGAGGCGATGGGGTGCAGAAGAGACGCCCAGATACAACAGCAGAAAGGCAGCCACTGGAGGGAAAGACTGGGAGACAAAATGCAGGGAGTGTCGCAGGCAGTCAGGCCGGGACAACAGACATCTGACCAACAGGCACAAGAGAGGGAAACAGGCAGGGAGCGGAAGTCACAGAAGAGCAGGACAGAGTCACTCTGAGGGAGGGAACCGAGTTTCTGGCCCCCGAGGCCCACAGCACAGCCAGGTATCCCAGGGATGGAGGCGCGACCCCTAAACGGCAGCAAAGACGCATCTGGTGCACAGGGCCCGTCCTTGAGAGCGGCGGGCGGCTCGCGAACCAGGGCCAGACAGCCACGCAGGACCCCATCGGGCGTCCTCGGGCGGGCCTCCGAGGTGGCCCCCACCCCTCCTGCTGTGGCTCTGGGAGGGACCCGGAGGGACTCCGCAGCAAGAGAAAGAGGGGCCCAGGTGAGGGGCCCCTGGGAGGACCGGAGCCCAAGCTGCAGCTGCCCGCCGCCCGGCCACCGCCTGCGTGAGGACACAGGCCGAGGCCAACACAGAGAGCAGCTGCCCGAGGGCGGAGGGTGGAGAAAACGGGCGCCCTGCCGGTGACCGACCTCCTCCCGAATCGGAGACAAACCACCGCAGGGGCACTGAGAGGGTGTGCCAGCGGGCAGCGTCCTGCTCTCTGTCCCCCCGGTCAGCAGGCCCAGAGACTTAAAAACCAGCTGACAGCAGCAGAGGCACAGACCAGACCTTGGGCAGCAGACACCCTATGAGCGGCTGCTTATCTGGGGGTGAGTAAGGGGTGAGGACGGGGCGGGGGCTGCCTTGTGCCTCGTAACTTCGTCCCCTGTACCTAGTCACACGGAAATGGAGTAAAAAATGAGAATCAGAAGGAAACAAAATCAGGGACACCTGCGCGGCCTACTCTCTCTTTGCACCTCCCCTGCTCACTCTCTCTCTCAAAAGAAACAAAATTTTTAAAAAAGAAAAGAAAATCAGAGATCTCAAGTTTGAGGGAATTTTGGGGCCAAGAAGACTTTTTTAAAAAATGTTCATTATTTATTTTTGAGAGAGAGAGAAACAGAGCATGAGCAGGGGAGGGGCAGAGAGAGAGAGGGGGACACAGAATCCGAAGCAGGCTCCAGGCTCTGAGCTGTCAGCACTGAGCCCGACGTGCGGCTGGAACTCGTGAACCCTGAGATCATGACCCCAGCGGAAGTCTGAAGCTTAAGCGACTGAGCCGCCCAGGCGCCCCGGGGCCAAGAAGACTAAAGACAACTCCACTTACCCAGAAAACCATAGGACTGGGGGCCCCTGAAGGACAGGCAGGCGGCCCTCGGACACAGACTGGGCCCCAGCGCTCTCCTTAGCAAGAGGACGAGGGGAATTCCGACCAGAGAGACAAAACAGCAGGTGGACAAAGATGCAAAAAGCAGGGTTCTGACCCTTGTCATGGGTCCCTTAGGGACCACGACATTTCTGGAGAACCGCAGAAGAAGAAGAAATGTCACTTCCCACCCCTAAGCCACTTGGTCTGTAGGATGCGCTTGGTACAGGTACAAAAGCCACCTGTGTATTAGCTTCTCTGTAAATCTTGCAAATTCATAAGAAAAAAACAGGAGGCGGCGGAGGAAGAGGGGAGCCGGGCTTTATCAGGTGCTGCAGAGACTTCGGCGCTGGGCTGGGCAGGCCCGAAAGGGGTGGGAGAAGGCTCTACTTCCAGAGTGTTCCCGTGAGGACAGGAGGGTGCTCGCTGGGGGACATGGCGGCGGCGGCGGCGGGGTGGGGGCAGGGGAGAAGGGTCAGAGGGAAAGGCTGGCTGTCTGGGTCGCTTGCCTGTCCCCTAGGCCCACTGGCAGCAGTCTGTCCTACCTGGGGTCCCCCGCTGGGCCCCACCAGGGCGCTTCTCCCGCTGCCTCAGGGCCTCCAGGCCCGCCAGGTCAGGCGGGTGGCAGTGGCCACGCATCACCGTCACCCGCTGGCCCTGGGTGATGGCGCGGCTGCGGCAGCCCATGCGGGCCTGGTCCCGGCACGTCCAGTACACCTTGTCCCCGGCCGCCTTCTCCCGCCTGTACAGGAAGGACTCGTACACCAGGAAGCTGCCCCCCAGAGGGGTCCTCAGGAACTCGGGGCCTCCTGGGGAGAGAAGGGAGGAGGGCGGGGGTAGGAGTTCAGGGTCTTGGGGTCCCCCTCCTCCCCTGGACTGAGGAAGCATGACTGGGGGGCCCAGCTCCCGGCCAGGTGGGAAGGACTCACCCAGGTCATCCTCCTGGTCCCCAGCGGGGGAGCCCTGCAGGGCTGGGGGCTGGGCCAGAAGGACCTTCGCACGCTTTCTAGGCCGGGCTCTGTTGAGAGTCAGGGGCCCGGGGCCGCTGCGGGAGAGCAGCTCGTCCGCTTGGCCCCCAGGCCCACCCGGCCGGGCCTGCAGCGTCTCCATGGCCTTCTCCTGCTGCCGCCGGGCCTCCAGGCCCTCCACGTCCGGCGGGTGGCAGTGGCCCCGCATCACAGTCACCCGCTGGCCCTGGGTGATGGCCCGGCTGCGGCAGCCGTGCAGAGCGTGGTCCCGGCACGTCCAGTACACCTTGTCCCCCACGGCCTTCTCTCGCTTGTAGAGGAAGGACTGGTGCACCAGGAAGCTGCCCCCGTAGCACGTCCTCAGGAACTCCAGGGCCGGGGGTTCTCCTGCAGGAGGGGGCTGGGCAGTCATGGCGGCCGAGGAGAGGAGGCCCAGGAGGTGCAGGGGGCCCAGCGCCTTCTCCTCCATGCTGACCCATATTGCAGCTTCTCCTGAGTCGGACGTGCGTGCGCCCCGGGCGCACTCCCACTGCTTCCCCACTGCCTCCCCACTGCCTCCCCCCGCCCCCCGGGACCCGGGAGGAGATGTGGTTCTTCTCCTGGAGGTCAGTGGCGGTGGCTACGGCTCTCGGTGGTTACACATCACATCCAAGGTCACGTACCCGGGAAGGACAGTCACATCCAAGGTCATGCACCCAGGAAGGATGGAGCCGGCTTTGACTTCACAGCCTATGCACTCAGTCACTCACAGCCATACTTTTTTTAGGGTTTGGTTGCAACTTTTATCTAATTTTTTAATAACACATACACGTGCCATAAAAAACAAATGGTGGCAAAAGACACACGGGGAAAAACGAGTCTTCCCTGCCCCGCCTCGCCCCTGCCGGCCCTCGGTACCAGAACAGCAGCTGCCCCAAATCCTTACATCCTTGAACCTGGGTCAGGAGGGAGCCAACGTTTGGGATGGAGCCCACCTCGAACTTACTGGTCGTAAAGGGTACGCGGCAGACTTCAGGCACCGGGGGCTCAGCACCAGCACACACCAGACCCGTGCTGAGACCCCCGCCTGTCACACACCCAGCTGCCCCAGCTCCTGAGCTGTCACCCACCCCCGATGGAGCTCCTGAAACTCCAGAAATTCAGCACGTGTTCTGAAGTCACCAAGCTACACGAGCTTGGGCTGTGACTTGAACCTGACCCAAAGCTCAACGTTCTCCCCTAGGCCAACCTTCCTTAAACTCCTGGGTTTCCAGGACCACCTGGGCCTGTTAAAACTCGGGTTGCTGGCCTCACACCAGACCCTGCTGCATCAGAAAGTTCCAGAAGGCCCTGGGACCCCTGGTTCTGGAGCACTAGTTGTATCCCATGGGCTTAACGATTTGGGGGACATGTTTATATTTTCCAGTCATCTTGACTTTGACCACATTAGAAAGCCAAGAGGGACCCCCGATTTCCTTATGAGCACAGGGAAGGGCCTGTGGGCTCCCGCTCACCCCAGAGTGGAGCTCAGGTGTGAGGCACTCACCGGTCCCCAGTGTCGGGCGTTTCTTGGGGGGCAAGCTCAGCAGCGACAGGGCTCGTAGCCCCTCGTCCTCCTCTGTGGCCGGCTTGCTCAGCACCACGCTGGGGGCGGGCTCTGGCTCCTCAGGGCACAGCCATGGGCCCACCGCTTCCAGTGGCTCCTCCACTTGGCCTCCAGGGCCTTCAGGACCCCCCAGGCCTTCAGGCAGGGCTGGGCTGAGCAGCTTCTGTCTCTTGCGCCGGGCCTCCAGGCCCTCCTCGTCGGGCGGGTGGCAGTGGCCCCGCATCACGGTGGCCCGTGGGCCCCGGGTGACGGCACGGCCCCGGCAGCGCAGCTCAGCGTGCTCACGGCACTTCCAGTAGACCTTGTCGCCCACAGCCTTCTCCTGCTTGTACAAGAAGTGCTCGAGCACCAGGAGGCGGCCCCCGAAAGGGGTCCTCAGGAACTCCAGGGGCGTAGGGGCTGCTGAGGGCAAGGGGGGGCAGGGTTAGCTGGTGCAGAGCAAGGCTTGAGGCCAAGGGCACGGATGGGAGCGACGGGGGACGCACAGGGATGACATCCTGAGATCGTCACACCAGCCTGAGACAGAGTCATGATGAGAGACGAGGATGCTTAGCTCAGAGGAGGGATGGGACTCCAAGGCCACCCCCCTGGAAAGGGGGTACACAGGTCTATGTCTGAGGATGCAGGGCCACGAAGGTGGCTGGGCCAGGGCCAGCAGGCCTGGAACTCACCTGTGTCTGGCTGGCTGCGGTTATGCTCAGGGACCTGGGGGCTTGGCTGGACTGTCCCCACTTGCTCCTCCACTGGTAGGATCTGGGGGGTCGTCTCTAGTGTGTCAGGGCCACACAACTCCAGGGACAAGACACAGTGCCCTCCTTCGGGCTGGGAGTCCACCTCATCCACATTCTCTGTGGAGACTGTCAGCAGGACTAGTTTGGAGAACTCTTTGGGCTTCATGGGGGCTGAGGGGACGACATCTGTCCCTGGCTCAGGGGACTCCGGGGACGGCTCCTGGCCAGCCTTCACACTCTCGCCTTCCTGCTCGCTGGGCTCGGGCAGGGGCATCCTGGGACGATGGCCTGTCCCCCAGGCCACGCTCAGGCCCCAGCAGACAGATTTCTCCTCCTGCTCCTCCTCCCTGGTAGGGAACCTGGCCGTCCAGGGGCTCCGTCCTAAGGAAGGAGGCAAAATCCATCAGTGGATGCACCCCTGGGGCCGGGGGCTCAGGAAAATGGGTCTGGGGTGGAGGTCGAGGCAGACGGGGCTGCCTCAGTGTCCCCAGGGTGAAAAGCTAGGGACGGTCCTGCACGGAGCTGGAGAGCCCTGGGTCGGTGCTTCTGCTGGGCCTCTTCCTCTCTTGGGCGGCCTTGGGTC
>CM053564.1:2088473-2200282 GCA_028646485.1 Cryptoprocta ferox | reverse complement strand
CTTGTGACGGGGAAATGCAACGGGATGGGGGGCGCTGCAGGTGCTTCCAGGGGAACCCTCCCCGCCCGATCGCCCGCGCCCACCCCTGCGGAAGGCGGATGAGAGCGGGTGCTGTGTCCCCCCACGCGGGGGGGACGCGGGGACCTGAGCCGCCGAGCCGCGCGCGCCCCCTCCCGGCCGCCGGCCGCCCCAGCCCCGGGGTCACAGAGTCGCGCGCACGAGGGCGCGGGTCCGTTTTGTTTGGTCTTGCCCCTACCCCGGTTTCTGTTTAGGCGTCCGACTGAGTTGTAATTGTTTCATCGCAGCGTCACTCTGGCCTACCCTGAGGTGACACAGATTTAGTCACAAGGCTTTTTGAATTATTTTTAACAGTGAAACAGATGTGAAGTGACGAAAGTGTTCATCAGGTGATGAGCGGAGGCACCAGTGTCCTCTATGCCCACAATGCAGCATCATTCGGCCCCAGAAGCCGCCAGACGCCAAAGGACGAACACTGTAGGATTCCGTTCGCAGGAAACGTCCACAGT
Organism: Cryptoprocta ferox; assembly: GCA_028646485.1. Lineage (NCBI taxonomy): Eukaryota > Metazoa > Chordata > Mammalia > Carnivora > Eupleridae > Cryptoprocta > Cryptoprocta ferox. The sequence continues at coordinate 2,199,755 of CM053564.1, read as the reverse complement.
AGGCAAACCCATCCGGACAGAAAGGAGAATAGTGGTTGCTGGGGGGGGGGGGGGGCTAGGGGAGGTTTGAAAGGAAATGTGGGCTTTTAATGGGTGTGGAGCATCTTTCTGGTGTGATGCAAATGTGCTGGAATTAAATAGTGGTGATGGTTGCACGACCTTGTAAATGTACTAAAAGGCACAGAATTGGGCACTCTAAAATGGTGCGTTTTGGGGCCCCTGGTGGCTCATTTGGTTAAGTTTCTGACTTCAGCTCAGGTCATGATCTCTGGGTTGGTGAGTTCTGGCCGGGCTTGGGACTCTCTGCTGTCAGCATGGAGCCCACTTTGAATCCTCTGTCTCCCCTCTGGCTCTGCCCCTTCCCTGCTTGCGCACTCTGTCTCAAAAATAAACTTCCAAAGATAAAAATAAAAATAAATAAAAAGGTGCGTTTTATGGCATGTGATTTAAATCTCAATTTAAAAAGAAATGAAAGCCCGTGTGTAGTTCATTCCGTTAGGCATCCAGCTGTTGATTTCTGCAGAGGTCATGATCCCAGAGTCGTGGGAAGGAACCTGAGACTGGCTCCCAGTGAATATGAAACCTGGTTAAGATTCTCTCCCTCTCTCTCTCTCTCTCTCTCTCTCTCTCTCTCCCTCTGCCCCTCTCTCCCCTCCCCTCCTCAAATAAAAAATAAAATAAAAAGAAGAAATCATCAAGAAAGTGGCAGCTTTATTAAAAGTGCCCCCTCTAGAGGCACCTGGGAGGTCAGTCCGTGAAGCATCTTGACTTTGGCTCAGATCATTTCACAGTGAGATGAGTCCGAGCTCGGCGTCAAGCTGTGTGCTGACAGCTCAGAGCCTGGAGCATGTTTCAGATTCTGTGCCTCCCTCTCGCTCTCTGCCCCTCCCTGCTCACACTCTGTCTCTCTCACAAATAAATAAACGTTAAAAATAAAACAAAAGAAAATTGCTACCTCAAAAATGGTTTCTGCTGGGGAGATGGATGGGGAAATGGGTGAAATAAATAAAGGAGATTAAGGGGTACAAACTTCCAGTTACAAGCCGCGAAGATGAAAAGTACAGCATAGGGAATATTACGGCCAATAATACTGTAAAAACGTTTCTTGGTGACCGTGAGCACACTTACGGTGGTGAGCACTAGTGCATAGAATTGTCCAACCAATATGTTGGACACCTGAAGTTAAAAGAACACTGTATGTTAATTGCACCTCAATTTTAAAAAAAGGAACATCGACACAAAATGTAGGGTAAGCAAGACAGACTTGGGAGGCCAACCACAGCACTTCGTAGTTGTGTGGCCTCGGGCAAAAACCGAATCTTCATGAGCCTTAATTCCTTTGAAAGAAATTGGAATTCTTTTTACTTTGAGAGGGGAGGTCAGAAGGATTAAATGAGATGCTTCCAGGGGGGCCTGGGTGACTCAGTAGGTGAAGCATCTGATTCTTGATTTCGGCTCAGGTCATGATCTCACAGTTTGTGAGTTTGAGCCCCGAATAAGGTTCCGTGCGGACACTGCGGAGCCTGCTTGGGATTCTCTCGCTCCCTCTCTCTCTCTCTCCCCCCCTCTATCTGCCCCTCCCCTGCTTCTGCTCGTGCTCACTCTCTCTTTCTCTCAAAAATAAATAAATAAACTTAAAAAATAAAAAAAAGTTTTGTACATCCGTTATTTATTTTACATAATTACATTTTTAAATGATCATTTTGAGAGAGGCGGGGAGGGACAGAGAGAGAGGGAGAGAGAGAATCCCACGCAGCACAGAGCCCGACTCAGGGGTCCCTCCCGTGAACCTTGAGATCAGAGCCTGGGTCAAAATCAAGAGTTGGTTGCTTAACCGAGCCACCCAGGAGCCCCTAAATAATTACTAAAGTGAAACTTTAGAAGTGAAACTAAAACATTTTTTGTTCCTTGACTTTAGACATGCATTTTCTGCATATTGTCATTATCTATTTCACCCTAAAATCACTAACTGCTTAAACAATACTTACAACGGTCACTGGCATATTTTGTATGATCCTGACCTCATTGAACTCAGTGGTAGTGGCTCTACTGTATGTAGTTTTCGATCGGATGTTACAAGTGCTGAAAAAGTCAGTGTCTTTACGTAGGCAGGGAGGTATGTGCACCGCAGCGACTGTAGAGAATCAAATTACAAATGTGCCTTAAGCTCCGGCACACGTATTCCCATGAGATGGTTCTCATTCCCGAAGTGTTCAGTTTCAATCTTGGCTTAAATATAGCTTGAATCTCTCTCTCTCTCTCTTTTTTTTTTAGTAGTAGCTTGGAATTGAAGCCAAGCTATTGTTGATGTCCAAGCTGGCAGACGAGGCCACACATCATTCAGTTTCCTGGTTCATATTTTTCTTTCTTTCTTTTTTAATGTTGTATTATTTATTTTTAAGAGAGAGAGAGACAGAGTGTGAGTGGGGGAGGGGCAGAGAGAGAGGGAGACACATGATCCGAAGCAGCTCCAGGCTCTGAGCTGTCAGCACGGAGCCCAACGTGGGGCTCGAACTCACAAGCCGTGAGATCATGACCTGAGCTGAACTCGGATGCTTAATGGACTGAGCCACCCAGGCGCCTGTGGGTCATAAATTTCATACACAAATGATTTAAGTTACAATGGTTGAGGAGCACCTAGGTGGCTCAGTCGGTTAAGCACCCGACTTTGGGTCAGGTCCTGATTTCATAGTTCACAGGTTCAAACCCTGCATTGAGCTCTGTGGTGGCCACTCAGAGCCTGAGGGTCTCTCTGCCCCTTTCTGGCCCTTGCTGCTCACACTCGGTTTCTCTCAACAACAATTAAAAAAAAAAAGAAATTACAATGCTTGTCAACATAGTCTAGCTGGTTGTCGCTGATTAGTGGAGGCTGAGGAGATAGGACAAATAAATACCTTGGTAACATGCGTTAGCTCCTGGACCAGAGAAGGACATCAATGGGAAGTCTGGTGACAGTGTAGTAAGTTTACGAGTTTGGAAGTTTAGTTAAAGGGATTGTATCAGTGTTCATGCCGATGGCTAATTATAACGGCTATGTTAGTCTGTAACATTAGGGAAAACCGGGTGAAGGATATATGAGAATTTTTTTTCGCAATGTTTCTGTAAATATGAAATTATTTTGAAATAACATTTTTTTAAATTCTAGTTTGTGGTTAGAAAGATATTTCTTTTCCACAGTTTATTATAGAAATAAATACCCTTAGGGGTGCCTGGGTGATTCAGCCGCTTAAGCTTCTGACTCTTGGTTTGGGCTCAGGTCATGATCTCATGGTTTGTGAGTTCAAGCCCCGAGCTGGGCTCTGCACTGACAGCACACAGCCTACTTGGGATTCTCTCTCTCCCCCTCTCTCTCTGCCCCTCCCACACTCTGTCTCAAAATAAATAAACTTAGAAAATATACACACTTATAATACAATCTCTCTTGTCTGTAAAAAATGTACGATTATATCCCCCCAAAAGATACATTCAAGTCCTAACCCCCAGTAGCTGCGGGTGTGACAGTATTTGGAAAGAGAGTCCTTGCACGTGTAGATCGTTAAGGACTTGAGGATGAAATCCTCATGGATTTATGGCGAAATCCTCATGGATTTATGGCAGGCCCTCAGTTCCAATGAATGAGTCTTCAGAGAGGAAAGCAAGGGAAACGGGGACGCAGACACACAGGGGGAGGCCGTGCGACAATGCCGGCAGAGACTGGCCTGATGCACCTGCCAGCCGCTGCTTGCCAGGGGCCTCCAAGCGTGTGGAAGAGGCCGGAGGGAAGCCTCCCCTAGAGCCTATGAAGGGAGCGACGCCTTGGTTTTGGACTTCGAACTCCAGAACTGGGAGAGAATACAATTTCGTTAAGTCACACAGTTTGTGGTCATTTGTGACAGCAGCTCCAGGGGACTAATACGCCTACTTTGGATTGTCCACGCACCGTAAACATTGGAGGAGCAAGAAGTGAGGACTATAATTGGGGCCAACAGGAGAGAAAGACGGCTTTTACTCTGCACTTGGCTTTGTAAATTCCTCTTCTCTGTGAAACGTCTACCAGATGATGATTTCTTCGGTTTTGTTAAAACCCACACACACACACGATTAAGAAGAATCCTTTGGAGCATTTCGGCCGTATTTCAGTGTAAGATTCAGTGGCACTAATCACATTCATGATGCTGTTCGACCATTACTACGGTCTCTTTCCAAAACCTCCCACCCAAACAGAAAATCGTTCCCCATGCCTCCTGCCCACCCGAGCCACAGAATTGCAAGATGTGTTAAGCCACTAATTTTGTGGTAATTTGTTATGGTAGCAATAGGTAACTACTCTAACCTCTTTCACTCGTTGATTTATTCATTCACTGGATTTATGGAGCCCCTGCTTTGGGCCGGGCACTGAGGAAGAAGAAGGAACAAAACAGAGATCTCTGCCCTTCTGGAGCGTGTGTTCTGGGATGGAAGATGATGCCATGGGACGGGGTGGGCGGATCAGGTGATGGGGTGGGTGGACCAAGTGGTGAGGGGAGACGGGGAAGGCACTGCTTGTTTTCTGCTGATTTCTTATTTTATGCTAAGGCAGATCTAGTACCTCATTTCATTTTATATTTAATGTTTGTTTTGACAGAAAGAGAGAGAGCGAGAGAGAGCGGGAGAGGGTCAGAGAGAGAGGAAGAGGGAGAGTGTCCCAAGCAGGGTCCGCAGCGTCAGCACAGAGGCTGATGCGGGACTTGAACCCACGAACTGTGAGATCATGACCTGAGCAGAAAAAAAGAGTGGGTTACTTAATGGACTGAGCCACCCAGGCGCGCCTCTAGTAACTCACTTCACCTTCCTGCCAGCCCTTGGGGGAGCTGTGTTCTGATTCCTATTGTACAGACAGGCCCAGAGAGGTTAAGTAACTTGCCCAAGGTCACATGGTAAGGTGCAGAGCTGGGATTTGAACTAGTGCTCCGTGGGAGCCCAGCGCATGCCCGTTGGTCCCATGGCTGCTGGTGGAGACTCCTTGGGGTGCCCAGCACCCTCCTAGCTGCCATGGCTGATAATTTATTGCGGATTCATCTCTGGGGAGTGGTGCGGAGAGGCAGTGGGGAAGCAGGTCGCAGGGTCCCTGTGGGGCAGGAGGGCAGGCAGGCGGGTGATGAGAGGGAGTGGGCCTGCGCAGGCCAGCGTGAGGGGACCCAGCCCAAAGTCAGCACACGCCCCCCTGCTTCCTTGGGTCCCCAGAGGTAGCATCTTCACAAAACCTTAACGGAAAGAGGAGACCCGCATCCCAGAGACAGCTGGATGGCCCACACGTCTCCCCAGGCACACCCGGGTCTGCTCTTGCCCCCAGCCTGGCCCCTGCCTCCGCCTCCTGTCCCTCCCCCTGCTCTTAAATTGGACTTTAAGTGCAATTCTTCTCTTTTTCAGGCTTATAGGTGATTGTTCCACGGAGTGGGGAATCAAGCATTCTAGAAAACCATGCGGCCCGGCTGCTGGGGCCAGAGCGCAGAGGTGACTAGATGGCCCTCTGTACGGCATTTTGGTTCCCTGTGTATGTCCCCCATCCCTGCGGGCCCCTGCCATGTGCTTGGGCCTGTCCTGGGCACCGGGTGAGGAGGGACGAGGGAGCAGGGGCACGTCACTTTGGAGGGGAGGAGTGTCAGAAAGGACAGTGGCTGGCCCACACGACGGCGCTGGTCCACCGTCCTGCAGTAGCTTCCCCCCCCACCCCCCCGGGAAGCCCAAGCCCATGTGCAGCGATCTGCCCGGATGGTCAGGACCCAGCCGGTGACCGGAGCATCTCTATCTCCTGCCCCCGCCTCCAAGTCAGGACCACAGGGAAATCCCGCTCTGCCCAGTCCAGACACATGGGACACTTCCGGTCAGTCACCCCCAGCTCCTCCAGGTCCACAGCCTCCAGTCAGGGGCCTCCTTCCCCCGTGAAGCTTTCCCATGTCTCTGTCCACCTTCGACTCTCCATCAGACACGAGCGACGTGGCAGAGGAGACAGGGCAGTGGCAGGCTCCACAGACCTAGGGCTCAGGTCACCCTTCCTGGCAGGTGCAGAGGGCTCAGCAAGGAGCCCCCAGATCAGCCAGTCAGCATCTGGAGGCTGGGTTTCATCCCGGAGCTAGTAGTGTTGTGTGTGTGTGGGGGGGCTTATAAACTGAAAATGCTGGAGGCAGTGAAGAGAGGGTACCAGGCTGGGTGCCTCGTCCAGGCTGAGGGCCCCACTGCCCCTTCTAGGCCGAGGCCAGCAGGAAGGGGAACCTGTAGGGCCTCACTTAGTGACCAGGCTGATTTTCCAGGCTGAGGGGCTCCAGGGACGTGAGACCCTGTGACATAATAAGAAATACATATTTGGTCTCTGCCTGTGGATCCTGAAGCAGAGCTCGCCCACCCCCTGTAATTGCCTCAGTGATGGGGGTGCTGGTTCTGATATTTGGTCTTTGACTTGGATCCTGACACAGGGCTCCTAAATCCCCTGGAGTTTCCTGGGCGGCAGGAGTGTCTTTTATTCTTTTTTTTTTTTTAATGATTATTTATTTTTGAGAGAGAGAGAGACAGAGAGAGAGAATGAGTGGAAGGGGCAGAGAGAGAGGGAGACACAGAATCCGAAGGCAGGCTCCAGGCTCTGAGCTGTCAGCACAGAGCCCGACGTGGGGCTTGAACCCACACACTGTGGGATCGTGACCTGAGCCGAAGTCGGACGCTTAACCGACTGAGCCACCCAGGCGCCCCGTGAGTGTCCTTTGTTCTAAGGTGGTGACTCTGGGTGGGCTCCTGGAGAGCTTCGGGATTAGGGCGGGTCCCCAGAAAGAAAGGCCAAGGCTTCATTAGAAACTTGGAACTTGCAGCCCCCCCTGGGGAGGTGTGAAGGGCTGGGGACTGAGGTAAGGATGTGTCCTGTGCACGGGATGGTCCCTGGACCCCAGGATTTAGGCAGGTGCACACAGGGAGCTGCGGACAGGGGGACACACCCAGAAGTGGGGTGGGAGCTCTCTCCTCCCCTCCCCCACAGCTCGCCCCCTGCATCCCCTCCATCTGCTCTTCCCGAGCTCCAGCCTTTACGATAAACCGATAAACTGGAGTCTAGTAAGTAAACCGGCTGCCTGGGTTCTGCGAGCCCTTCTGGCAAATTAACCAACCCGCGCAGGGGGTCGTGGGAACCCTGATCTGTGGCCAAGTGGAACAGAAGTTTGTGGGTGACCTGGGGCCCCACTGTCTGAGATTGGATCTGAAGCAGGGGGTCTCCTGGGACTGGGCCCTTACCCTGTGGGGTCTGTGAGAACCCGGTGGGTGTCTGCACAGAGTTCAGTTGGAGGAACCCCTCTGGCTGGGCACAGGGAATCGGAGGGGTGCTCGGTGAGGAGGGCCCCCCACACCTGCTGTCAGAAGCGGTGTGTGAAGAGAAATTGGCTTAGTTTTCCCTTTTCAGGCCCTGATTGGGTGGAGACCCCCCCTCCCCAGGGTCTGAGAGGTGGCCCAGGCCAGGCAGCCCTGGCTGGACGAGGTGGGGAGGTGCCACCCCTCCCTGCGGGCGCTGGAGCTGGGTCTCCTGGGATTCTGAGCCCTGCTCTGGAAGGGAGTTAGACAGTAAGCACTCAGTAAATGTGTGTTTGGTGGATTTTGTATTTGCCCCAAAGTTGATTTTATTCACACCCAAGACGTAAAAACATGTACAGCACGTTGCTTCACCACATTCCTGCCCTGAGGACGGACCGTCCCCTCCTGCGCAGGGTGGGGGTGGCTTAGAGAGCATTCCTGTCAATGCCTTTCATGGTTCTTGTTCTTTTCATCTGCAAGACAAGGAGGTCAGGTGGGGCCCAGACCCTCTCGGGAAGAGGGTGGCCTGGCCAGTTGGGTGGGGCCACTGGGCCTCAGTCCACCGCCGGGGCCCCACATCTTCTCCTGACCTGACCTATGCCTCCCCCAAACCATCCCGAGTCCTCAAGTCACGTACACTCCAGCCTACCCCCAGCCAGCCCGTGGGGCCTCCCCAGGGACTGACCCCAGGCCTGCTCCGACCTGTGCCAGGAGGCGATGGTGAGCCCCGGAAGGATGGCACCCACGGCAGGACACACACTGTGGACCCTGTGGCTGGGGCACAGCGAGCCCGGGCCGACCCGACAGGATGGAGGCGGTGAGGGACTGTGGGGCTCCGAGTCCGAGGCTGACGTGGGCAGGAACTGAGAACAGGCAGCGACCCTTGAGGTAGCCTGTCCCACTGAGCTCACCGGGAGGAACGGGCTCCCAGGCAGACGCTGGTCCTGCTCCACCCTCTGCAGTGACCCTCAGCTGGTGGCCTCGGGGTGGTGACTGGGCCCCTCTGAGCCCTGACTCCCACAGGCCGTGGGGATGGCACGCTCCACCCCTGAGGCTGGTGGCAGGAAACAGGTGGACAGTGGAGGTACTCACAGGGCGAGCTGGGAGTGCCGCAGAAGGGTTCCGGGCTCCGGGGACAGGGTCCCTCTGCCTCTCCCAGCACGGCTCTGGCCAGACCACCCCCAGCAGGAGTTGGAAGCCAAGGGGTCCCTTGGGTCACCTGAGGATGCCTGGCCTGTAGCCGTGAGTGCCCCTTGCTGGTGTCCTCGGTCCCTGCCCAGGGCACTGCGTCCCCTCCCCATAGGCTCCTGGGGCCTTTGGCCATCCTGGGTGCACCTGGTCAACAGGGGAAATGACCAGGGTCCTGCTTCCTGTCCCCTGCTGGGTGGCCGAACGTGGCCAGGGCTCAGGGGTCTCATGCTGGCGACCGTTTGGGGCACTTCTCCTGCTGCCTCATCCCAGGTTCCAGAGCTCAGCTCTGTGGGGAGGACACCCCACGTGGTCTTCCTTCCTTCACATGCAATTCTCCCAGACCCCCGGGGCCACCAAGGCCAGGTGTCAACCTTACAGCCCGAAGGGGTCACCCAGACGAGAGACCAGGGTGCTGACTGTCCAGGGGCCTCCCGGGCTGCCCCAGGCGGGTGTCTGTGTGTGGGGGGGCATGTCTGTGGAGGTCCCACGACCTGCCTGGCCTCTGGCTTAGGAGTCACCTCTGCAGGCCTGGGGGTGCTCACATCCCCCACAGGACTCTTTGCTGGGGGGACCCACTGCCTCCCAGGCCCCCCAGCCCGGGGCCCCTCACCCCACCCCCCTCCAGGCCCGAATACCCCAGGAGCCACCACAGGCTACTCTCTACCCAGCCCTCACCCTTGCTCCGCTGGGCCAGGGCGGCGGCAGCAGGCAGCAGCTGAGAGGAGGAGGGCCGTCTGCCCGTCTGGCCTCACCCCGTGGCTGTCCTGCCTGGGCCATGGAGACCGATCCTCCTGGGGTCAGCTTCCTGTCCCCTGACCACTCTGGGGAAACTGTCCTCCGAAAACCTCCTGTGGCTGCCAGCCTGGCCCCCTCCCTTCTGCCCCCCATACCATGCAGCCCTAGGCTTGGCCCATGGGCCCCTCTTCTCTGTCCCTGGGTCATCTGAGGACAGTGGCCCCCTGACCCCCGTTCACCAGGCAGTTTCATCTGGCTGCTCATAATCCTGATACCCCTCCCCCACCTTAGGGCTCCCAGCAGGACCCACAGGGGGCAGGCTGAAGGGGGACGGGGGGGTGGGTGGCGTGGGGGGCTGGGCCACTCCAGGGACTGCTGGGTGCAGAGAGGAGTAGCTCAACCCGCTGACATTCCCTGGCCCACTCCCCCCACCCCCCAGCCAGTTCAAAGGCACACATTCCGAGGCCAGGACGTCCCAGCTGACCCTGGGCCTCACCCCTTGTTCCGTCGCCCCTTCAGAAGGAAGGTCTGATGCCTGCATGCAGAACAGTCCCTTACCCCACCTCGGCGTCCCTTGGCGAAGCTGGCGGTCCCATCCTGACCACGGACGCACTGTGGGACCCCGCATCTCGGTGGAGCTGGTCCCCTGCCAGTCCCCGTGCCCTCACCCTGAGGAGGCCCAGCTCTCAGCCCACGGGCTCCCTCGGGCTGTGGCTGCACCAGGCCCGGACGCAGACTCGGGAGTGGTCCTTGCTCCTCCCTCCTGGGGCTTATGGGAAAAGCGATGGTCTTGCTGAACGCACGTGACTCTTTACTCAGGTCGTCACAGTCCTGCTTTTGTTTCTTCACCGGCTCTGAAATCATTTAAGCAGTTAAAAGGCGCCTAGTTTGTGAGACAAGTAAGGACTCCATCCAAGGGTGAGGGAGAGAGCCGGAGAGCTGGCTCCGGGGCAGCTGGGAGAGCAGGGGCGGCGCTGAGCTCACGGTGCAAACATGGCTTCAGGTCCGGCGGTGTCCAGCCCCGACCCCGTTCTCATTATAATCCCTGCACCCAATGTTTTTGGCCAAAGACCTTTCCCCTGGGTGCTTGCGGCTGGAGCCTTCAGTCCTGGGAGACTTCCTGGAGGAGGTGACGCTGGGCCTGGGAGGGCAGGGACTGAAATGCCCCTTAGCAATGACCATCAGGAAGTTTTGAGGAAGAAAAAAAGGTTTACTATTTACAGGACCTGAATTCGACAGCACCCCTGGGGCCACACAGTGAGGTAGCTGGGGGCGCGGGTGGGGAGAGAGGGAGAGAAAGGGAGACAGAGGAGAGAGAGTGCACACGGACGTGCGCACTCAGGGACAGGCCTGGGGCTCTGCCTTCATTGCGGTCGGGGATGTGGGCCTAGGGTGTTGCAGGCTCACTCTTTATCGATGACTTTAAAACCTAAGAAGAGGAATCTGAAGCTTGGGAAGAGAACACACAAACACACACACAAGCGGCCCCAATGGCCAGCCGCAGAAGCCTACCGAACTCTCTGAAACAGAGGCCTCGGAGTGGGGGGGTGGCCTGGCCCTCTTCCTAGGGCGGCAGGCAGCGCGTGCATGTGAGATAGCCTTCTTTGAAACGGATGCCTCAACGATCAAACTTTAAGATGGGCACCTGCACCACAAAAAAGAAAAAAGAGACGGCGGGGGCTCGCTCTACAATCGGCCCCGTGGTGCCTCGCTCCGAGGACGTGACCTACCTGGGCAGCTAACGAGCCCGAAGCAGGGACGGGGCACGCTGCGACCCAGAAAGTACGCTTCTCCCCGGGATTACGTAACAAATCTCCTACAAACTGTACAGGCAGGAGGGGAGTCTGGAATCCCGTTGGTAGCCGTTGTCCCAGACTTGAAGGGTCCAGCTGGGAAAGCAGGTCGGTCATCTCGGGGGCCAGCTCAGGGCATCTGTAAGGATTTGGGCAATGCCACGAAACAGTTGGCCATCTCGGGCCATCTAGTGTCGGGGACAACCCGATCTGGTGGGGGCCGGCGGAAGAGGTGGTCAAAGAATTCACCTGAGGCAGAAAAAAGGACATAGAAGTTTACTGCCTAGGCTGCAAGGGGGCCGTGGGCAGGGCTGCGGAGATGCAGTCAGCCAGGAGGCGGGGTGGGGGTGCAGGAAAGGAGGCAGGTGGGGCGGATGGGAACTTACCGAAATTTCCTCTTTTGGTGCCTGAAGCTGGCGTAAGTGATCCACCGGTCAGCTAGCGCTTCCGGATAGTTTGAGGCGGGTCGCCTAACGGGCTGGTTTGTCTTCGGCCAGGGCTCACTGTGGGCCCTTCGTCCTTGCTCGGGCTCCCACCGCTCAAGCTGGTGGCCTCGAAGCGGCCTTGACAGAGTGTGAGTGGCTTTGGCCCTGCCCCGAGCTCCTAGGCTGTTCCGCATCTCACCGAGCCAGGCTTAGTCCTGAGGCTAGGTCAGTTCAGGCAAGACTTGTGTCTCATTTCAGGAGGTGACGATGCAGGTGGACCCCCAAGGCCAGGCCCCCGCCCATGGGGGGGGTTCATTCCAAGACCCCCAGTAGATGCCTGAAACTGTGGATAACAGCAAACCCTACATCTACCCTGCTTTTCCTACACATATATGCTTCCAATAAAATTTATAACTCAGGCACAGTAAGAAGTTAACTATAATAATAATGCAAGTATAGACTAAAACAGAATGATAGCGATGACGTCCTAGATTATGATGCCTGCAGTACACGTAACATAACGATAATATCAGTAGTACAGGCCGTCGGAAGAGCTCCATGACACTGGCCGCTCTCTCAGAACGCTTCGCTGTCCTACGCTCACCCTCCGTCTCGTGATGGTGTGACAAGATGCAGTAAAGGTTAAAGACTGGAGCAGACAACACCCCGTTCCTGAGCTCGGAGCGCAGCCACGTGGCGGGGATTTCTGGGGCGCATCTAGGGCTCCGAATGTCTTCAGGTCGGGGCAGGGCAGGCAGCGGCAACCTGGTAGATGTTCCTGGTCTGCGGCGCGAATGTCTCCGGTGACCCTCCCGAGGGGCTCACCGGCAGCAGGCACGAAGACTGGCGCACACGGGCTGCTGTCGCGTTGTCCCACTTGGGCTTGCGTGGCTGTGGGAAAGGGGGGTTTTAGTTCTCAAGGATCCCGGGTCAGGGGGCGGGAGAAAGGCTAAAAGTTTGGAGAGTTGTAGCCGACTGCTGGAAGAAACTAGAATTCAGGATCTGGCCTGGGTGAAGACAAAACGTCAAAGATAAATAATTAACGGCGCTAGAACATAGCCGGGAAGGCGTATTACCAAGGCAGAACTCTCCTCTCTATAATGGCCCCGGTCTGTGGCAAGGATAACCGTAGCAAGACTATTTTGTTTTCTAATTCGGTCTAGTTTCAATAAACTTGGCTCAGCTGTTTACACAAGTGCAGCAAGAATAGTGACTGAAAACATAGGCTCTTTCAAGTCTGCTTTGCTGGAACTTTTCATAAGGAATCTCAGATTGGACTCTGAAAAGCCTCTCCAGGCTAAGAAGCCAAGCCAAGACCTCCCTGGCAGACTTCACCTGGCATACCTATAGATTTGGGGGGAATTCCCTCCTCTTGAGGTTCCCAGGCCTGTCAGGAGGCAAGCTTCCTGATTCACATGATAAGGCTGCTGGGAACCCCAAAGGCCAGGTTAACAGGCTGTTTTCCAAGGGTGGGGTCCGTAAAGTCAGCCTCAGCTCCTTAGCGCTGTCTGGTCTTGTAGCTCAGTCTATGCGCATCTTTCTCAGATAGGACATTCTAGTCAAAGCCTTGGTAATACGACCAGCGTTTCCAATTCTCTCCTGTTGCAAGGAGAACACATTCTTATTGGACTGACTCGAATGCGTTGCTATGAAAATATAGGGATGCGTACTGGGAGTTTCCAAATTCTGGAAGGATCAGGTAGGGAGAGAAAGTAGTTGCTTCACCTTTGTTTACAAAGGTAGACGTTACCGATTGCCGTAAGTCACAGCTGGTTTAAGACAAAGTTGCCTTGAATCTGGAAAACAAAAGAATAAAGAACCAGCAATGTTTCAGATAAAAGTCATAAAAATGCGTGATGATCCTCATCGGTCCGTCCCCTGACGTTAATCCTTGTTGATCTTGATCTTCTGCGAGCAGGTTTTACAAACCGAGTTTTCCTTTCGAGGTCTGTAAATTCTTTCGCAGTTGAGTGATGCGACCTGAGAGTTATCAGAAACCTGTGTTCTAAAGCACCTGTCAGTCCTTGCCATGAACTTCTCTGCAGGTGGAACAGGTTTACAAAAGCATCAGGTTACAACCGTAACTGTCTGTAAATGACAAAAGACTTAAAGATGGCCATGGTTAGAGAGCTGATGAAAGCTTAGTACAACGCAGTTGACAGGGAAAGTTGGTTATTTTTGCGACACACGGTATTTTAAGGTGATAATTGGAATAAGGACTGATGATATTATATATCAGATTTCTTGGAGTTTCGGATAATTTCTGGAACTCTTATATTAATAACATATATCCATACAAGGATATTAATAAAGAAGTTACAGAATTTTCTCTTATTTGAAAATGCTTCCCAGGTAATACAAGCTATCAAATCAGATTAGTTTAAATTAAAATTTTTAATGTTTATTTTTAATTTTTTTTTAATGTTTATTTTTGAGAGAGAAAATGAGCGTGAGTAGGGGAGGGGCAGAGAGGGAGCTACAGAATCGGAAGGCGGCTCTGGGCTCTGAGCCGTCAGCACGGAGTCTGATGCAGGGCTTGACCCCGTGAATTGTCGAGATCGTGACCTGAGCCCAAGTCCGACGCTTAACCAACTCAGTCACCCGGGTGCCCCCGCCGCCCACCAAGCCTTATTTTTACAACACTTATAAAGTGATTCCGGTTTTAGTAAACTTGACCATACAAGATAGCCCCCTCAATTCCTCTTTCTTAACTTTCTATGTCCATTGCTTGTTCTTTATTTTCCCCTTTTTCATTTTGAAATAACCAGCTTCACTTTAGGACAAAATTACTTTTGGGAAGGTAGGCTGGCTCAGGCAGTGGAGCATGAGACTCTTGATCTCGGGGTCATAAGTTCGAGCCCCATGTTCGGTATAGAGGTTATTAAAGATAGGAGAAAATTACTTTTCTTTTACCTATTATTTCTAGTAGTTTAAATTATATATATTAATTAGAATTCTTAATCCTTAGAAAACTTAATTTCTAGTGAAAACTATGAAGTAAGCAATTGTTGAACTGCTACACAGCATTCTCTAGATTGTCAAATTTATGACAGTTCTTAATTCCTAAAAACGTAACATTTCCTCCTAATGCAATTTTTTCCAATTAAACTGCAGAGGTGTTACCCTGTAATTATGGGGAGTGCCCCGTGAAGAGTAATTCTCTGCACGCAGCGTCAAATGGGGCCTCCTTGGGGCGCCTGGGGGGCTCAGTCGGTTGAGTGACTAACTCTTAATTTCAGCTCAGGTCGTGATCCCAGGGTCCTAGAATTGAGCCCCGTGTCAGGCTCGGCACTAAGCATGGAGTCTGCTTAAGATTCTTTCTCTCTCTCTCTCTCCCCCTCTCTCCCCCTCTCTCTCCCTCTCTCCTGCTTGCACACTCTCTGTCTAAAGTAAAAATTAAAAATAAAATACGACTAGTCAATACTCCTAGTGAACATTAAAAAACTAGTGCATTTAAAAAACTGCGGCCTCTTGTGGGTTGGAAATAGAGAGGGGTCCCTTGGTCACTGTGGCACGGAAACGATAAACCCACTGGACCACGCCAAGTTTGCACAGGCCTCATCTCGATGCTTGCTGTTACCTGTGGGCCTTGGCAGAGATCACGGTATGGGCACGGCACCAGGCCATAAACATCGCACTGAAGGGAGGGAGGCCCCGGTAGGAGTGTGTGTGGCTCTGGGGGCCTTTGCCTTCCCTTTTCCCTCTGTCTCCTCGCCAGAGGCCTTGATCACCCCGTCGGCCTTTCCCATGGTGGCAGGGATGCCGGGACATTTTGGATGATGTCACCATGGGCCCTCATTCCTTTCCGGGGGCGTCCCAAGAGACCTCCCGGGGGTTGGGGTCTGCCTCCACTGGCGTGCTGCGTGCAGGGGCTCTGGGAAAAGTCCCAGGCCTCTGGAGCGGACACGAGTCTCGGCATGCTGGCACGCACGGCACTGGGCACCGCCCGGAAGCTTCCGTGGGGTTTGCGTTTATGGGGGAGCCGGTATGCCTCCCCAGGGTTCTGAGCAAGTGCTGGCACCGGATGTCCAGAACATTTCTATTTGTCCGTTAATGTTTTAGCAGTATCGAACCAGGAATAGGAGCCACGTCCGGGGATGAATAGCGACCGCAGCGAGTGCAGAGTGACAGAGAGACCGTGGCCTTGGTTGTATTTGCTCTGGCAGCACCACTGGTTTCCGGTTCTAAGGCTACTTGACTCCTCTGGGTTGGGACACATAGTCGGGGCACGACCCACTGACTCGGTGGTCACTGGCGTATGTCTCCTGTCCCGCTCCCCCACGGGAGCCTGCAGCCCAGCGCCTCTCTTGGGCGGGGACGCTAGCTCTGCGATCCAACCCACCCGGCCGCCAGAGCTGTCCTTGGCCTTCAGATGCGCAGAGCCCTCACACACACTGATCGTCAGTTAAGGCCCTTATAACTAGTGGTCCAACGAGATGATTAGGCCGCAGGGCCTTGATCACACCGCTCTCGGGAGACCAGAGGATAATTGTGGCCGCTGTGACCTTTTGGCTCGGGACCACAGGCAACACACGACAGAGGCCACACGCAGAAGCGCAGAGCCACATGCGAGGCTGCCCGTGAGCGGTGCTACCTTCCCAGACGGCATTACCTGAGTTCGAGTCAGGAGGGGTCGTGAGCAAGCCGCAAACCGCCCCCCCTCCCCGCTGCAAGGACAGTCACACAGTCGCGCCAGGACGCCTGCTGTCTTGTGTGTGGTCAGAGCCTCTCAGTCACCAGTGTGTGGCTGGCCCAGCCCTGTGGCTCTTTCCACGACTGCAAGATGCCCTTCGGCAAGAACCATCAGGAAACTATGGAAAAAAAAAAAAAAAAAGGTTTATTACTTCAGGACCAGAAAACGGGACCAGGCAGTGAGGTCTCTGGGAGGCAGGGAGGGAGGGTCTGAGCGTGGGCCTGGGGTTCTGCTTTGGTTGGGGTCCAGGGTGGAGGCCTAGGGTTTCATGAGCTCGCTCTTAATTGCTACATTTAAAACATCAGAGTAGGAGGGGCGCCTGGGGGGCTCAGCTGGTTGAGCGTCTGAGTTCGGCTCAGGCCATAATCTCATGGTTCATGAGTTCGAGCCCCACATTGGGCTCTGTGTTAGCAGTGCAGAGCCTGCTTGGGTTTCTCTCTCTCCCTGTCTCTCTGCCTCTCCCCTGCTCGCACTCTTTCTCTCTCAAATGAACTTAAAAAACGAAAACCGTAAGAGCAGGAATTTAAAGCCACAGGGATGGAGAAGGGCTCAAATGGTCAGTTACTGAAATCAGCCAAACTGTCTAAGACAAAGGAGCTCCAGCTGGGGGAGGTGGCTGGCTCTGTAGTGTGGCTGGCAATGGGTTTGGGGTAGCCAGATTTTTTAAATTTATTTTATTCTTGCAGTGGATGCCTCTTCGAAATGGGTGCTTTGGCAATCAGAGCCTAAGCCAGGCACCTGCATTGCCACACCAGACTAGACCAAGCCAAACTCAGCGTTTGGGGCCTACACTCCAGAAGCATTTAGGTTTCCCCCACCTTTTTGTATTATGAAATTATGCCAACACGATTCTTATAAGAATGTCTCCGCTGGTCCTTCAGCCCGCAGGCGGCCCTCCAGCAAGGAGCTTCCCGCCTGACTCCGGGGCCTGTGGGGGCTCTGCCGCGTTCGGCCCGGGTGATGCCAGGTGTTGGGAGACCACTTTACATTTTCTAACTACACACACACACACACACACACACACCTCTTTTGTAAGGTTTCTTTTCTTTTTAAGTAATCTCTACACCATCATGGGGCTAGGACCCACAACCTAGAGATCAAGAGTCACATGCTCTACCAACTGAGCCAGCCAGGCACCTGTCCAATTTTATAATTTTTTTAAATAGGCTCCATGCCTTAGTGTGGAGCTCAACGTTGGGCTTGAACCCATGACCTGAGGTGAGATCAAGAGTTGGACACTTAACTGACTGAGCCACCCAGGCACCCCTAATTTTATAATTTTTTAATTTATTTTTGAGAGAGAGAGAGAAAGAGAGAGGGAGAGAGAACGAGTGGGGAAGGGGCAGAGAGAGAGGGAATCCCAAGCAGGTTCTGTGCCGATGGCCTGGAGCCTGATGTAGGGCTTGAACTCATGAACTGTGAGATCATGACCTAAACAGAGATCAAGAGTCAGCTGCATAAGTGACTGAGCCACCCAGGCGCCTCCAATTTTATAATTTTTAAGAGATGGGATTTCATTGGTTGATCTTTTGCCTTTCAGGTTTTTTTGCGTTTCCTCAGTGTTTTTCAATAAAGAGACGCCAAGCCTGGTAGTTAATAATTCTTCTGTATTTTCATACAACAATCCTGAGAAAATACAGTTACTGCTTTTAAAGCTGTAGAAATTTCCAAATCAGAGGAGCGTCCACCCCAAGAAGGAGTGGGGGGCGGGGGAATATACTGACCTGGGCCAGGACATGCTGTACAAAGTCTGCCAAGGAGGCAATGCCCCCAAACGCGGTAGACGGGGACTGTCCCTGTGGACTTTCCTCATCAGTTTCCTTTCTGGCGTGTTACTTCTCGCAGTCCTGGACACAGAACAGGGTCACAGTCCAGGGGCTTGGATCTGAGGCTGCTTCGGGGGCCCGGTGCCACTGAGAGGCTGCTCAGGCCAACGCTCTGCTTGCTGCGAGCCTGGCCCACCCACCCTGCGTGGGGGCTGCTAGTGTCGGGCGGGCTACCCAGGGCCTGGAAGCTACGAGGCCTGGCCAGGACCGTGCTTGCAGGCCTGTGGGACGGGCTGGGCTGCAGCTGAGACCTCCAGATCAAAAGGGGACACTGGAGACCCGCACAAGTGGTTGGGGGCTCTGTATCAGCCCCGGGAGCTAGGCTTCTGTTGGGGTCTGCTGTCCCTCTGGGGGAGAGGGTGGGATTCTTTTCCAGACATCCCCCTCCCTGCCTGTTCACACCCTCCTTGGCCACGTCTGATTGGGAAGTGCCTATTCATTTGCTTGTTTGTGTCCCTCATGGCTGGAACAGCAGCTCCAGGATCCCAGGTCCAGGAGTTAAGGGGCAGAAACGGGAGTGGCCCACTCACCCCTGCCCCAGCGGCCACCCACATTGTTTCTGCCTCTCAGGCTCCTGGCCCGGCGGCCTCAGCTCCAGAGGAAGGGGTGTGTGCACGGCGCTGCGGCAGGCCATGAAACAGGAGGCTGAAGGCACAGGCCAGGTCTGTCCACCCGGAGAACGAGCAGAGGCAGGTGCAGGCTGATTCTTAAGAGTGGACAGAAAAGCAGCGACAAAAAGGCCTAGTCTGGGAGGCCCTAGTAAGCAGTTTCAGGTTTTATCCTGAAGGCATTGGGAGAGTTTTGGACATTTCATTCATTCATTTATTTATTTCCCATGTGTATTTGCTTATTTAGAGAGAGAGAGAGAGAAAGTGCACAAGCAGGGGAGGGGCAGAGAGAGGGGGAGAGAGAGAATCCCAAGCAGGTTCTGCACTGTCAGTGCAGAGCCCAATGTGGGGTTCGATCCCATGAACCATGAGATCACAACCTGAGCCAAAACTGAGAGTTGGACGCTCAGCTGACTGAGCCACCCAGGCGCCCCTTAAGCATTTTAGAAGTTTGCACTGAAGAACTATTACTCTGACAAGCTAGACGCGGAAGCGTTAACAGTGTTTGTCTCTGGAGGATGGAACTGCCTGTGTGCATTTCTCTCCTTGTTTATCTGTGTTTTCTCAGGTGTCCTCCAGTGACTGTGGCCGCCAGATACGTATCAGTGTCCTGTGGCCGCCATAACACACGGCCACACACTGGGAGGCCTAAAGCAGCACGGATTCATTCTCACCCAGACTGGATGCCAGAAGTCCTAAATCAAGGTGTCGCGGGGCCTTGCTCCTCCAGAGGCTCCAAAGAAGGCCTTTCCCAGCTCTTTGCGGCTGCCAGCAATCCTTGGCTTGTAGCCACAACCCCCGCCCCCAGTCTCTGCTTTCATCTTCTCATGGCCTTCGCCCCTGGTCCCCTGGGTCTGTCTCTTCTTCTTAGAAGGACGCCAGTCACTGGATTTAGGGCCCACCCTAAATTCATGATAATGCTGTCTGGAGATCCTTAACTACATCTGCAAAACCCTTTATTCCAAAAGGTCACATTCTGAGGTTTTAAATGGACGTCAAGTTTTGAGGGGCGGGGAGGGGGGGCACTAGCCAACCCACTATACTGCAGGCCACAAAGTTTCAAAGGAAAATTTAAAACTCACCGGAGGACCCCAAAAGCTGGAGGGGAAGCCCAGAGCCCGGGAGGCCGAGGGGAGGCCATCGCTGGAGTCCGGGCCCGCCTGCGGGCAGCAGCAGTGGCAAGGACGCAGGGCAGAGAGCTGCGGAAGCTGGGAGGCCACGTCAGGAAGGCCGTGGGGCTGCCGGCTTTCTGGCTTGGACGAAGGAGCTCCTTACCCAGATGAGCATGACAGGAGAAGCAGGTCGGGAGGAAGAGCCACAGAAACCTCCCTGAGCAGCATACGGCCTCCCAGAGTGACCCGTCTCGGAAGGAGTCCTAAAACTAAAGAATCAGTGGAACAGGAGTTTGTGGCTTCCTGCCACGGTCCGGTATAGTTTTCTAATTGTCACACGTGCCTAGCTGTGCCACTTTGCAAAGGGGGGACCGTAAACCTAACACACCGTTCAGAATGTGTGGCTTTATGCATCCAGCGAGTTCAGCCAGACTGTAACCTTCCATAAAGGAAGACCGCGCTGTTCAAGCTCACTCACAGTGAGTGATTTGCAAACTAAAGCCACCCTGGGATAAGCCGGACTTCATTAAAATGAAAAACCTTTGGGGGCGCCTGGGAGGCTCAGTCCATTAAGCCTCCGTGACTTCGACTTGGCTGTGCTGACAGCTCGGAGCCTGGAGCCTCCTTCGGATTCTGTGTCCCCCTCTCTCTCTGCTCATGCTCTGTCTCTCAAAAATAAAATAAACGTTAAAAAATTAAAAAAACTAAAAACCTTCATGCACGGAAAGGACACTATCCAAACACGAAAAACAACCCATCAAATAGGTGGACATAGTCACAAATCAGAACACCAGTAATATATAAAGAACTCTTGTAACTCAGTAACAAGAAAACCAACCCAATAAAAAAATGGACGAAAGACCCAAACAGACATTTCTCCGAGGAAGATCTTCGAATGAACAAAAAGCACGTGACAAGAAGCTCAACGTCATCAGAGAAAGGATAATCAAAGATACAACGAGGGGCGGCTGGGGGGCTCAGTCGGTTGGGCATCCGACTCTTGATTTCATCTCAGGTTATGATTTCATGGTACGTGGGTTCGAGACCCACGTTGGGCTCTGTGCTGGCACCGTGGAGTCTGCTTGGGATTCTATTTCCCTCTCTCTTTGCCTCTGTCTCTCTCAAAATAAGTGAATAAACTTGAAAAATTAAAAAAAAAAAAAAAGGATACAGTGAGATGGCATGATGGCATTTCACACCCACTAGCATGGCTGGAGTCACAAAGACAGACAGGTGCTGGTGAGGACGTGGAGAATTTGCACACTGCGGGTGGGGATGTGAAATGGGGCAGCCCCAGTGGAACATGGTGTGGCGGTTCCTCAAATAGCTTAAACAGAGAATTACACATGACCCAGCAATTCTAATCCTAGGTGGACTCCCCTGAGAAATAAAAACGTATGTCTACACAACAAGCTGTATACCAACGCTCACGGCAGCATTATCCACAAGAGCCAAAACGTGGAAACTCAAATGTCCATCAGTGAATGAATGGACAAACAAAATGTGGCATGTACATTCGATGGGGTACACTCGACCATGAAAAAGGAAATTCTGACACTTGTTACGACCTACGTAAACCTTGAAAACATTATGTCCCGTGCAATAAGCCAGGCACGAAAGGAAAGATAGTGTGATTCCACGCGTTGGGTACCTAGAAGAGGCAAATTTATAGACACGGAAAATGGAAGAAAGGTTACTGGGCGGGGAGAAGGAGGAAGGCGTTATTGTTAATGGGGACAGTTTGGGTGATGAAAAGTTCTGGAAATGCATGGTGACGGTTGTGAAACACTGTGAACATACTTAATGCTACTGAACTGCACATGAATAGTTAAAACGGTACATTTTGTGGTACGTACGTTTTGCCGCTACACTGCCATTCCATTTCTCACTTATCAGGTTAGCAGAAATTGGGAAGCACAGCAACGCACTCTGTAGGCGAGGCTGTGGGAAAGCAGGCCCCTCATGTTCTGTGGGAGGGATCCGTCATTACCAACACAACTAAGGGTCTTTTTTTTTTTTTCTTAATGTTTATTTGTTTTTGAGAGAGAGAGACAGAGACAGAGACAGAGACAGAGAAACAGAGTGTGAGTAGAGGAGGGGCAGAGAGAGAGGAAGATACAGCATCCGAAGCAGGCTCCAGGCTCTGAGCTGCCAGCACAGAGCCCGACGTAGGGCTCGAATGTACAAACCATGAGATCACGACCTGAGCCGAAGTTGGATGCTTAGTCGACTGAGCCCAACTTCGGCTCCCCAGGCGCCCAAAAACTATGGGTCTTTACCTCTTGCCTTAGCAATCCTACTTCTAGAAATTTATCCGGCAGGTATACCCTCAACAATACAAACATCCCTATGACTTGGTTACTCATGGCAGCTTGGTTTGTAATTATAAAATACTGCAAACAATTCAGCTGCTCATACATAAAAGAGTGATTGAATCAAAGCCCGTCCACACATCTCTGAACTGATGCGGAATATTTCCAGGCTGTATTGCTAAGTGAAAAACAGGAAGTGTGAAAAAGTATCTAGAGTGTGCTAACTTTGTGTATGAACGAAGGGGAAATGAGAAAATATACATTTGCCTCCTCACCTGAGCAAAGAGAAACCTAGGAAAGAAAAACCAGAGAGGACTGAGATTGATTTCAGAAGGTCGTTGCCAGGAACTGCATGGGGTGTAGAGAGAGAGAATTAGAGAGAGGCCATTTCTCCGAATATACCTTTTGGTACAGACCTGCCTTTTGGAATCATGTTATCGCTTCAAGTATTCGAAAAAAGGAAAATAAGTAAAATCTTCAAGGGTGGGAGGAAAAATCCTAAAATTTAATACAGAAACAAATGAATCAAAAGCATTATTTCAAATGAATAACATAAACACTCAAGGGTGAGAAAAAAATAAAACCAGTAACTCAAGCAACTTTTGAATATAGCATTTAGAGCATATGCTCCCAGGCTAGAGACAAAACGGACTCTAAACAAATATTTAACTCTAATTGGTAGGCTCCCCACTCCTCCAGACATAGATGAACAAATCTGAAGCTACTTTTTTGGAATTCTAGCAAACTGAACAAATAAATCAATCTATGGGTGAACCGGGAGCCAAGTTCTCAGGGTTGGAGAATACAGTTACAAACACTGAGAGGAGGGGGGGGGTGAGGAGGAAGGGGGGGAGGAAGAGGAGGGGGGAGGAAGAAGAGGAGGAGAGAAAGAACCTTGCAGCATTAGGTTGGAATTAGTGCGAACTCAGGGGTGTGCACATCTCATCCATTTCCCAGCTTTGTTTTCCAAAAAGGCCTGGAAGTAATGGTACCACAGGAACATTCGGTTCGCCCACAGCCCTTATCTTGGTTTATAAACACATTTTTCTCTATTTCCACTAGATACTTTTTTTTTTAAAGTACCAAGGGGACAGCTAGAAATTTTACAGCAGAGAAACCACATTGACCGCTTCTTAAATACACGACTCAAAGTCAGCATAGGCAGAAAGGGAACTGTTGGGAAGGACGTACCTCTCCGTATTATGTACTGAGGACACAGCATCATTTCCGAGTTTTTCCTGCCCAAAGCGTGCAACCTGAGTCTAAACATGATGAAACATCAGACGGACCCACCTTCAGGGACATCCTACAAAACAAATGGCCTGTACTCTCCAAAAATGACGTCATGAATTACAAATGAAGAATCAGGAACTGCAACTGAATGCAATGGATCCATGATTTTGAATTTTCTGTTGCTGTAAAGGATTTGTTGGAACAACGGACAACAGCTCAATAAGGTCCGTAGGTTATCCAGTGTTTCAATCTTACTTTCCTGATTTTGAAATCTGTACTGTGGATATGTAAGGGGATTCACCGTTCTCCCTTTAAGAAAAAGAGAACACTCACCCATGGGGTTGTCGTGAGCATCAAATGCAGAACCTGGCACAAAACATTAGGTACATATACAGAAGGATAATAATTATTATTTTAAAAAAATTTTTAACGTTTATTTTTTAGAGAGACACACACATAGTGTGAACAGGGGAGGCAGACAGACAGGGAGGCACAGAATCCGAGGCAGGCTCCAGGCTCTGAGCTGTCAGCACAGAGCCCGACGCGGGGCTCGAACCACGAACCACGAACTGTGAGATCATGACCTGAGCTGACGTCGGCCGCTGAACCCTTAACCGACTGAGCTCCCGGGCGCCCCCGGAGAAGGATAATCATTGCAGGGAAGAGCCTCGCTGGAGGTGGTGGGTTTTAAGATACCACCGTGCTAGGCTCTCAACCTCAGAAACACCGGCTTAGGGCCAGACTGTTCCCACATTATCAGAGGCGCTTCCGCTCACCGGAGCGCCACCCACGGGTGCCGGGGTTCCAGGAGGCGGGCTTAGAACACGGGGCTTCCCGTTCCAGCTCCGAGACGAGTTCGTCCCTCCGTGGGCACGGTGAGAAGAAAATTTGGGAATATCAAATACAAGGCCCCAAACTCAAAGGGGCGGCAGTTGACTATGGGGCTGCGGCCGAGTGGGGCCTCGTGAGGGTGTGATACACCCCCCTCCCCCGCCCCAGGTAGCGGCACGGCCAAGGGCGAGGCCAAGGTCGACTAGCAGGTGGCGGTGGGAGCAGCCCAGCTGCTTTCAGTTCCGCTCCGAGAGCGGGGCTGCTCCTCCGGTTACAAACGCGGGCTTTGAAAAGGTACCACGAGGCCCTCTGCGGAGGGGACAAGGATGTCCGTAACGCTTTTGCCCTGCCACGTTTAACGTGTCCCAGGTTCTGTAGAAACCGGTATCGCTGCCCGGCCGCCCTACCGGGAGGAGGAGGAACTACTACGAAAATTATCCCCGACGGCAGCCGGCTCGGTTCAGCAGCGTCTACAGCGGTGGAAGCTGCCGACACCTGGGCCAGCTGCCGTGGCTTCTGCCTCAGGCCCTGGGCCCGAGCCGGGCTCTGAAGCTAAGGGTGCACCCGCTGCCTGGGGGCTGCGGGGACTCCTCCCGGGTGCGGAAGGCCGGGCGCGACGCTGCCGCGGGCTCGCCGCGCGAGACCCGTGGTCACACGGAAGCAGCTAAGTCGCTGGGCTCGGCCCATCAACGCCAAACATGGGGAGACAAAATGGCGGCCGTGCCTCTGGCCGAAGCCACATACGGGTCCCGCGGCACGCACGAACTGCAACTCCCAGAATGCTCTGGGTAGAAAGTGGGAGGGCGAGGAGCGCGCTAGCGACCCTCGATGTGGCGCTAGGCCCTATGCCCCGCCTCCCTCCCCGCGGAAACCCTCCGGAATACGTGGCCCACCCTGGTCCTCTCACCCGCCCTTCCCCGCACTGGCCGAAGGGATTCGTGGTTCCTTGGCAGCCGACTTGAACCTCTCTCGGGCCTTAAGAAACTACACTTCCCGACGTGACGTCGGCGCCTGCGCACAACGCCGCGGAACATACTACTGTTCCCGGCGGGCCCTGCGACGCTCGCGGGTGCGTGCTGACGCGCTTAGTTGGTCGTGCTGACGTGCAGCGCGGCCCAGGCGGGGTGCGAGTGGCGCAGTCGGAGCCCGCTGCGGCCCCTGAGGAAGCGAGGAGGCGTCGGTGTCGGCTGAGGCGGGCGGACCGGCGAGGCGAGGCGGCAGCTCCGGGCCCCGAGGGACTCGGGAGCTTGAGCAGCGGCAGCACCTCTCCCCCTCGGAGGCGACGGGTGGAGGCGGCGGCGGCGGCGGCGGGTGAGAGGGTGAGGGAGCGCGCGAGCCGGGTGGGGGAGGGGCGGCGGCCCCGGCGCCAGGCCAAAGCGCGCGGAGAACGGTCCAGGCCGCCGCGCGCACGCGCGCTCGCCGCCCCTAGCTCGCGCGGACGCCCTCGCTCGCTCGCTTCCCCTCCCCCTTCCCTTTCCTTCGGTTCTCGTCGCGCGCGGGCTTTTACCTGCCCTCCCCTCCCCCATGGCAACGGCTCGCGCCGCCGACTCCTCTCGGGTTCGCGCGCGCTCGCGACGAGGGGGGGAGCGCGCGCCTCGGCTTCTCGCCTCCCCCACGCGTGCGGCCGAGCGGGCCCTCCCGCTGCTACCCCCTTCCGACATTTTGTCGGCGGGGAGGCGGCGGCGGCGGCGGCGGCCGGGGCCCGTTCCTGGCTCCCTTGCCCCGAGCCTCTCCGGCCTTCCCGGGGGCCTGCGGTCCGGCGCGGAGCCTCCCAGACTCCCGGGCGCCGCGCGGTCCCCCTCCCCCACCACTCCGGGCCGAAAATAGGCCCTGGCGGCCCGGGCGGCGCAGGGGAGGCTGGCACGAGCCGCCCCGGAGATTTAGGTCGTTCGCGCTCGCTGCTGCTGCTCTGGGAGCGGTGGGGGGGCGAAAGCGCTGCGCCTCGGGCTTTGCGTTTTGTCTTTTTTAATATAAAGAGGTGCGCAGCCCAGGTACGGGAAGGCAGGTTGTGTGTCCCCCCGCCCCCATCCCCACTCGTCACCGTCACTCCTGCATCGCCTTCTCCGAAGTTGTGTCGAAGCTAGCGAGGCCGTCGGAGCGCCGCCTTGGGAAGAAAACGCTGGGCTCCGTTTCAGGCTTTATTTGGCACCCGACTCTCCTGAGCCTTCGTGTCCGCTCTCGCTGGTCTCAGATGTCGTCGGGACCAGAAATTCTGACCGAGTGTTTTGTTGTCTTTTCTCTACGTGTGTGTTGAGTGGGCCTTCGCTTGAAGGAGGATGTCGCTTGTTTTCGGGGTTCGGTAGCGTTGGCTCCTGGAACAGCCCGTTACTGAGCTTGCTGGGCTGCCGATGTCCGTTTTCCCGCACGCCCACCGCCGCCTTTCTGGTGCGGTTCTTGTCTGGAGTATTTTCGTATTGAATTTCAAGGTTGTCTCGTATCTCTTTGTTTGTTTGGCGTCCTGATAAATTTCTCAGTAAGAGGAATTTTTTTTGTCGTGCTTTGCAGTTGATTTTTACGGATTTTACCTTGTAAAATGTTTGCGTACTCAGTCTGTGGACCCCAGTTGAGAATGTCTATAATGTTACCTGTTTTGGGTGATTGTGTGTTGCTGTTCCCTTTTGGTTTTTCCTTCTGGTGTTTTGAGCACGGCCTCAGATGTTGTGGGCTGTTTTACCGGGGGGGAGGGTGAGGACTTACTCCTTTAAAGTTCTCCAGTTAGTTGTGACTGAATATCCTTTCCTTACCAGCCGCTGGTTTGCCCTCTTAAGGGAGTGGGAGGACTTCCGTGTGAGGTGGTATGGGAGTGGGTGAATGGTTAAGCTGAAGAATTAATTGCATGTCAGAAGCATTCTGCAAGGCAGGCAGAAACTAGAATGGGGTTGAGGGAGGCTAAGAAGGACCTAGGTTTAGAGTGGGGAGGATTGGTATTTGAGAAAATGAAAGTGAGCGTTGCAGGGTAAAGAAACGGGTATCTTGCCCTGTAAAGAAAATTTTCATTTCTTTGTGCGTTTCTGCTTGCTTTCCCTAGATTTAGCTTCATGTGCCACTCCTTTACGTTAGTATGGTTTACTGATTTTCCAGTCTTCTGGAGTCTGCTACTGGGATTGGGCAGGGACCCAACCTTTATAGAGGTTGGGGAATAGAGGTCCACGCAATTCTGAAATTGGGCAATTTCCCTTCCATTCTCAATCTCCCGATACTTAAAATTTTATTTGCTTTAGTATATTTTTCCAGGTATTCATATGCGGTTTTTTCTGGAATTTTAAAAATGTAGGCTTCCTTTTTATCCAATTTTACCTACTTTCGCTTATTTTTCATTAATCTCTGCACTTGGTCTTTGGGGATTTTGATGGGGGGCTAGTTTTCCCCTCGTATATATGCTCTGCGACACTGTCTCGGTTGGACAAGATGAGATGGAGAAAGAAATAAAGTATATGTAGGAGGAGAAAGGAACAGGATATGTGTAGTTAAGAAGTCTAACCCGAAAAATGGGGGGGGGGGCGTTGAGGGCTTTTCAGAGCCATGCTGGGGTTGGGACAGCTTGTGAGGATAGAACGTTGGTGTAGGAGGCACAAAGAGAACATGAGAGAGATAAGGCAGGTCTGGAAGAGAAATACTAGGAGGTGAGATACAGGGAACTGATAGGGAAAGTTGACAGTTTTGCACTAGTGAAGGGGGGTTATGAAGAGGGGGGTTCTGAGTGAGGTTAGGGCATGGAACTTAGAAGTGGGTATGGGAAGAGTTGGAGCAGAGGAGGTTTGTCTGACCAGAGCACTGAGTTGAAAGCAGGTGATGTTTTAGGGGAGCGAACGAGACTTGGGTTGAGCGGCAGATCACGTGAGAAATGTACTGGGAGAGAAAGTAAAGGGGTAAGGTATCAGGCAGGGAAGTTGATAGCTTGTAAGTATTTGGGATCAAGGAAATGGCCTCACCTCTGGGAGGTAGAAAGTACAAGAGGATTATGTATCCAAGGTTCTTGTGTTTCTGGTTTGCATGCTGGCTTTTACTCTTGAGGGTGAGGCTGCACGGGGACACCAGGTTCACGTCAGGAACCAAGCAGTCCACCTGTTCAAATACGAAGAGCTTACTTAGTTTGTTTTGTATTTGTAACAAGGTAATCTGAAATTCTTAGGTAAGTTCTTTAAAGAATCTTTGCACTTGGAATGTGGGCCCGTAGGTGCCACAGTTCTGGTGATGTTTGTGTCCTGTTGGGACGTCTCAGTTGCCAGATGTTAGGAATTAGGTTAGTAGGTAGAGACCTCACTTGTGCTTATTGGGGCCAAAGGAGAAAAAAGAGACAGTGTGGAGAAATTTGAGGGAAATGGGTTTCTTATTTTCTTACGGTGGAAAAAGAATATCTAGGTGCAAACAGAAATGGAAATGGCTCTTGCCCTTTGTGGTAAAAAGGCTGTAAGAGCTGGGCTGTGTTTGAGTGGAAAGAAAGTATGGGAAGGGTAAGGAAGGGTTTTTGTTAGAAGACCAGGAGGATTATGCAGGTAAAGGAGTTTAGTGTGGAGATTCGTGTTGAAATAGGGGTGAAGAACAGGGATTTGGGTGGTGGTAAGTGGTTAGTTTGGGGTCAGGGGCCTGACCCGTGTTTCCCCGCTCCCCCCCAGGAGCGGTGGTGCCCCCCCGGGCACGGGGCCATGTACAACGGGATCGGGCTGCCGACGCCCCGGGGCAGCGGCACCAACGGCTACGTCCAGCGCAACCTGTCCCTGGTGCGAGGCCGCCGGGGTGAGCGGCCTGACTACAAGGGAGAGGAGGAACTGCGGCGCCTGGAGGCTGCCCTGGTGAAGCGGCCTAATCCTGACATCCTGGACCACGAGCGCAAGCGGCGCGTGGAGCTGCGATGCCTCGAGCTGGAGGAGATGATGGAAGAGCAGGGGTGAGGGGAGGGCTGGGGGAGAGCCAAGCACTGAGTGAGTGCAGAGCTGGGGGAATTAGGTGGGATGTAGGGAGCTTAGGGCTTGTTGAAGAGGCCTGGAGAGGAGTTGTAGGAGGGGAGGAGGTAAAGGAGCTAGTAAACCAAGAGGAGATAAGGGACAGCTCAAGGTGGGAGATCAGGAAACTGCAACAAGAGAAAGCCTGAGGGAATTTGAATTATTAAGATGAAGACATATGGGGGAAGAGGGTAGCTATTGAGGAACAAAAAGGTGCTTTAAGGGGAGAGGTGGGAAAGGAGGTACCAGGCAAGAAAAGAGCTGAAGTATAAGCTGACAGGTGTTGTCATTGGTAGAGAAGAGGAAGGTAAATGGATTCAAGGATTGAGGCCTTGGAAAGTAGTGAAGGCAAGAAAACAGGAATTGGAATAATACCTGGATAGGAGGGGATCGTGGGTTGGGTAGGGAAGTGAAATTTTGGAAAAGGAGGACAGGTTAGAAAACCTTTTAGAGCAGTGGTTTTCAAACTTCAGCAGTGGCATCCTTTTTATACAACGCATTTTACTTTGGATCTCAGGAAATAACCTGTTGTTGAAGGTGGGGAGGAGCACCTGGAACTTTGCCTGCTTAAGTTTCTTCTTTGGCCCCTGGAGTTTAGCCTGTTTAAAATCCACTGTTCTAGAGGCTATATAGTAAGTGGAGGGAAGAAAGACAACAGCGAAAGATCAGAAAGGTTTAAGAGAAGGGCCCTTTGGGTGACAGTGAGTGAGAAGTTTGATGTGTGCATGGAAAGGGAAGGGATCCTCCTGGGAATAAGGAAACTTTAAATTTGGGACTGGGGAAAGTGCCTAGTCAAGCTCTAACCCTGAAGGAATTTGTTCTTTAGGTACGAGGAACAGCAAATTCAGGAAAAAGTGGCTACCTTTCGACTCATGTTGCTGGAGAAGGACGTGAACCCTGGGGGAAAGGAAGAGACCCCAGGGCAGAGGCCAGCGTGAGTGTTTTCACTGTCACTTATTTCCTCTGGACTCCACTGCTTCTGCTGTTCTCTCTTCTTCAACCTCCTCCCTGCTTTTCCTTTTCCCAGTCCTATTTGGTTGCCTATGGTTGTGTGAGCGACCCTGTTCTCTGTTTCCTTCTCACTTTTGCCTTTTTTCCCCAGCGTAACTGAGACTCACCAGTTGGCAGAACTGAATGAGAAAAAGAATGAGCGACTCCGTGCTGCCTTTGGTATCAGTGATTCCTATGTAGATGGCAGCTCTTTTGATCCTCAGCGTCGAGCTCGGGAAGCTAAACAACCAGCTCCAGAGCCTCCCAAACCTTACAGGTACTCAGGGTCAAGAAACCATATGAGTTTCTTTTCCTGCTTCTAAGCACTCTGCTCTATTTAGGGATGAGGGGGACTATTTCTTCCCAAACTGTTCAGATTTTGTTTTCAAGTTAAAATGTCTAAGAAAATTTATTTTAGCACTCACCTGCTGCTTTTCATCTTTCTCCAGCCTTGTCCGGGAGTCCAGCAGTTCTCGATCACCAACCCCAAAGCAAAAGAAGAAGAAAAAGAAGAAAGATAGAGGACGGTAAGTTAGTTGGAAAGTTACTTTAATAGGCATGAGACCAGTTCTGTTGTCCCCCCCCCCCCCACCGCCCCTTCTAGAAATAGAGAATTCTTGCTTTCGGGAAGCAGGAGAGAGTTGCCAGATGTGTCAGGGAAGAGGGAGTTACCATTCAGGTTTCAGTCAGGGGAAGGAACATCTTGTGTTTTTTCATCGGGGAAGGGTTGATACTGCAGCTTTGCCAACTAAAAGCTAACCAGCGACATCTTGAATTACTGGGGTTTTCTTTTTCATTTTGAGGTTTGTTGCTTTTTGGAGGAGGTACTTCTGCTTCTTGGAGAGTAAATAAGTCCTGGGCTTAGGTCTGAGACATTGGTGCTATTTGTGTTTGTTGATATAGAATCCTTTTTTGGGGGGTGGATTGTAAGTGGGAGGGTCAGGGAAGGAGTCCAGCAGAATGACTTTGTTTCTTAACGCATCTTTAGCAGGTCAGAGAGCAGCTCTCCTCGAAGAGAGAGGAAGAAGAGTTCTAAGAAGAAGAAGCACAGGTATGAGGTGGGAGTACGTGGAGTGATTGGAGAGGTTTGAGGAGTCCAGGCATAGGTATTGGTTTATGTGTTTTTTTCCCCTCCCCTCCAACAGGTCAGAATCTGAATCCAAAAAACGGAAGCATAGGTAAGAGCTTCTTGGGGGCATTGGGGACATAATGATATGGAATGGGGAGCTAGTCTGGCCTTGCCAGTTCTCTAGGGGGTTTCTTAAACCTCAATTCCTCCATCTTTTGCTGTCAATAATTCCCTGCTCTTTTTTTTTTTTTTTAATTCCCTGATCTTTATATTTCACTTTGGATTTTGTTTTATTTTTTTAAGATGGTTATTTTTAATAATCTCCTTTTATTTGTCAGGTCTCCCACTCCAAAGAGCAAACGTAAATCTAAGGACAAGAAGCGGAAGCGGTGAGTGAGTTTGTGTGAATTGGAGGGTAATTTGCTTATTAGCAAGTAGGTTAGGTGAAGGCTACCTGGTGGGAGATGGGGAGAATCGATTGTGTCCTTGGCTCGTGGTGGGAGGTTGAGGTGGAAGGACGAGGAGAGCCCAGTATAAGTGTGACAGCGCCCTGAGTTATGCTCGTGGCCTTCTTTCAGGTCTCGTAGTACGACACCAGCCCCCAAGAGCCGCCGGGCCCACCGTTCAACGTCTGCTGACTCTGCTTCCTCTTCTGATACTTCCCGGAGTCGGTAAGGGGTGGTCCAGGAGGAAGGGAGGGAGAGGGACTTGTGGGTTAATCAATTTAATATTTATTGAGCGCCCACGGTGTGCTAGGCGCTGCACAGACCATTCGGAAGACACGGTCCCTGCCCTCTAGGAGCTGACAGGCTAAAGCAACAGGATGGACAGACATATACATTTCCCCTTCTCTTTTTTTTTTGTTTTTGTTTTTGTTTATTTTGTTATTTTTTGTTTTGTTCTGATGTATATGGACTGCCAGAATAGGGGGGGTGGTGGTTTGTTCGTGGTGTCTGGGGGAGGAAGGAATCCTTACCCTGGCTTCCTTTATCGGGGAAGGCTTCCTGAAGGAGGTGGGCTCAGAGGTGAGTTGTGAATGAAGTGGGTAGGGAATGGGCAGGGTGGAGGGTTTGGGGGAGGTTGGGGGAGGTGAATAAAGGGGTAGAGGGAGAACATTTTGGGGGACCGTTGGGAAGAAAAAGGACCAAAGTGAAGCGGACTTGAATATCCATGAGTGATTTGAGTCTTGTGTGTAAGAGGCGGCTTCTTGGAAGAGGGTTTGTATAGTCAGGAAAGGTGGATGGGAGCTGGGGAGGGGGTTCTCTGTTCTCCCCTGAGCTGATTTCTTTCCTTTCCCCTGCCCTCAATTACCTTCCTCAGGTCTCGAAGTGCGGCAGCAAAGACCCATACAACTACCTTGACTGGGCGAAGTCCTTCCCCTGTTTCAGGGCGTCGAGGGGAGGGAGATGCACCTTCTAAGGAACCAAGTACCACCAACACAGGGCAGCCTAGCAGCCCAGAGCCCTCTACAAAGCAGGCTGGCAGTCCTCACGAAGACAAAGACAAAGATAAGGAGGTAGGTTACATCTTGAGTTAATGGATGCTTTTGGGTTAAGATGGGTGTTTGAAGTGAAGGAGGGAAGTAAACTTGTTTAAAGAAGTGAATTCAATTCTTTTTTTATGCATTTTTTTCAAGGTCTCTTTTGCATGTTCACATTCTATAGAATTAATGGCTTTCAAACTTAGCTGGTTATTAATAGGTTATGCAGCCCTATCTTCATACTTTTACATACAATTTGAGAAAAGGTTTGTGTTTTTTTTAAATCATAATCTAGCATTACTAGAGATGTGTTTATTTTTGTTAAATGCTGATTGTAGCTAGCTAAACGTTGTCAACCCAGTGGGTTGCTGCCTGCAGTTTGAAAACGCTACTCTGGAATGGTCTTTTCAGTTCTTGTCATTATACGGTTGCTATCCTGATTGAAGCTCTAATCATGGTGTTTTTTGCTTCAGCTATTCTAGTGTAATTGCTTTTCGTTAAATGCTTAGCTTTTTTTAAATTCCATTTTCTGTGTCCTCCGGAGTTGTTTTTCTAAAGTACAAGTGTGGGTCACCTCAGAAACTTAATTTCTTTTTTAACTTAATTAATTTAATATTTAAAGCTTATCGAACTTGGTTTCCTTTTCTTCTTGTGTACTTCCCTGTAGTCCTATTTACATAAATCACGTCCTCAAATCTTTGCTTTTGTTATTTTATTTTAGTATTTTTGAAGGGTGAAATCCTATGCCTTACGCTTTGGGAAACTGCTTGGTTTTTCCATTTAATAAAAGTACACTTTTTTTTTTTCTGTTGTGGCATATTGTTAAGGTTATCATAAAACGTAGCGTGTTGTGTTTTTTCTAGATTGTGAGGCTTTTAAAGTGGTATAAGTCTGTGTGCATTTTGGTATTGTCTTTACTGTCTTTTTATATGATCTTTTTTAATGAGTACCTGTGGTAAGGAAAAGGACCGGTTGGTGTAATTGGGTGTGTAGAGGAAGAATTTCATTGGAAAGGATGTTATGCTCTGTGGGTGATAGGAAGTTTTGGTGCTTACGTTCCTATCCGTACTTTCTTTTCCACTCTTAGAAATCTGCAATTCGACCTAGCCCCTCTCCGGAAAGGAGCAGCGCAGGGCCAGAACCACCTGCTCCCACTCCGCTCCTTGCTGAGCAACATGGCGGCTCCCCGCAACCCCTTGCAACAACCACCTTAAGTCAGGAGCCAGTGAACCCCCCATCTGAGGCTTCCCCAACCCGGGGCCGTTCACCACCTAAGTCTCCTGAGAAACCTCCCCAGTCATCTTCAGAGAGCTGCCCACCATCCCCTCAACCTACCAAAGTTTCTCGACATGCCAGCTCTTCCCCTGAAAGTCCTAAACCTGCACCGGCTCCTGGGTCCCGCCGAGAGATTTCTTCTTCTCCCGCATCCAAGAGTCGCTCACATGGCCGAGCAAAGCGGGATAAGTCACATTCTCATACCCCTTCTCGAAGAGTGGGGAGGTCCCGTAGCCCTACCACTACTAAGAGGGGGCGATCTCGGTCTCGAACCCCTACCAAAAGAGGTCATTCTCGGTCCCGGTCCCCTCAGTGGCGTAGGTCCCGGTCTGCACAGAGGTGGGGACGATCCAGAAGTCCCCAGCGACGTGGTCGCTCTAGGTCTCCTCAGCGACCAGGGTGGTCTAGAAGCAGAAATACCCAGAGAAGGGGCAGGTCTAGATCGGCAAGGCGAGGCAGGTCACACTCTAGGTCTCCAGCTACTAGGGGCAGATCTCGTTCTAGAACACCAGCCCGTCGGGCCAGATCTCGCTCTAGAACACCAGCCCGTCGGGCCAGATCTCGCTCTAGAACACCTGCCAGACGTAGGTCTCGCTCTAGAACACCAGCCCGAAGAGGCAGGTCTCGCTCTAGAACACCTGCTAGGCGTAGATCTAGGACCCGATCACCAGTCCGACGGAGGTCTCGTAGCAGATCACCAGCCAGGAGAAGTGGCAGGTCACGCTCTAGAACTCCAGCCAGACGGCGGTCACGCTCTAGAACACCAGCCAGGAGAGGGAGATCTCGGTCTAGGACACCTGCAAGACGACGATCCCGCTCTAGGACACCAGTAAGACGAGGACGATCTCGCTCTAGGACACCAGCAAGACGAAGATCTCGTAGTAGAAGTCTAGTCAGACGAGGAAGATCTCATTCTAGAACGCCACAAAGAAGAGGCAGGTCTGGTTCATCATCAGAACGGAAGAACAAATCCAGAACGTCACAGAGGAGGAGCAGGTCCAACTCAAGCCCAGAAATGAAAAAATCTCGAGTTTCTTCAAGACGAAGCAGGTCTCTCTCTTCACCGCGGTCCAAAGCAAAATCTCGCTTGTCTTTGAGGCGAAGCCTTTCAGGATCCTCTCCGTGTCCTAAACAAAAGTCTCGGACACCACCAAGGCGCAGTCGCTCTGGATCATCCCAGCCGAAAGCTAAATCTACAACACCACCAAGGCGAAGTCGTTCTGGTTCTTCTCCTCCTCCTGATCAGAAATCTAAAACGCCTTTAAGACAGAGTTGTTCCAGTTCATCTCCTCAACCTAAAGTGAAGTCTGGAACACCACCAAGGCAAGGGTCTGTAACAAGTCCCCAGGCAAATGAACAATCTGCGACACCACAAATACCGCGCCGTTCAGAATCATCACCTGACCCTGAGGGGAAATCTATGACCCCTTCAAGACATAGCTGCTCTGGGTCCTCTCCTCCTAGAATGAAATCTGGCACCCCTCCAAGACGGAGCCGATCTGGATCATCATCTCCACAACCCAAAGTGAAGGCGGTAACGTCACCAGTCCAAAGTCATTCTGGCTCCTCCTCTCCAAGCCCTAGTAGGGTAACCTCTAAAACACCTCCAAGGCAAAGCAGATCAGAGTCTCCTTGCTCCAAGATGGAATCCAGATTGTTGCAAAGACAGAGCCGTTCTAGGTCGTCTTCACCAGATACCAAAGTGAAACCTGGAACACCACCAAGGCAAAGTCACTCAGGGTCTACTTCGCCATGCCCTAAAGTAAAGCCCCAAACTCCATCAGGGCACAGTCTTTGTGGATCAAAGTCCCCGTGTTCCCAAGAGAAGTCTAAAGACTCACCAGCGCAAAGTTCTGGATCCTTCTCTCTCTGTCCAGGAGTAAAGTCTACCACACTGCTAGGAGAGCTGTATTTTGCCACCTCCTCTCTGCAACAGAAAGGACAATCTCAAACTTCACCAGACCTTAGATCTGATGCTTCAAGTCCAGACGTGAAACAGAGTCACTCTGAGTCTCCATCTCTGCAGAGCAAATCTCAGACGCCTCTTAAGGGTGGCCGGTCCAGGTCCTCATCTCCAATCACTGAGCTGGCACCCAAATCTCCGACAAGACCAGATAGAAGTGAATTGTCAAGTCCTAGGCTAAAATCTGGAATGTCTCCCGAGCAGAGCCGGTCTCAGTCTGACTCTTTCCCATATCCTGTCCTGGACTCTAAATCTCTTTTGGGGCAGGGTAGATTGGAGCATTCTGAATCAAGAGAGAAAACAGGCTTACTCCTTCAGGAAGATGTTACTGTGTCATCTCCTGGACCAAGAGACAAATCGAGTCCTTTTCCAGTGCAGGATAAACCTGAGTTCTCACCAGTACTGAGAGAGACACCTAAAACCCCATTAAGGGAAAGAGGTGGTGTTGGGTCATCCCCAGATACAAAAGACCAAAGTGCATTAGCTAAGTCAAGCCAAGATGAGGAATTAATGGAGGTGGCCGAGAAATCTGAAGAATCCTCAAACCAGGTCCTCTCCCATTTGTCTCCAGAACTTAAAGAAATGGCTGGAGGTAATTTTGAATCCTCCCCTGAAATAGAAGAAAGGCCTGCTGTGTCTTTGACTCTCGACCAACGCCAGTCACAGACTTCTTTGGAAGCAGAAGCCCCTGCAGTGGCCTCAACTTGGAGTGGGCCACGTTTTTCTCCAGAACATAAAGAACTGTCTAATTCCTCCCCGAGGGAAAATAGCTTTGGGTCACCTTTGGAATTCAGAAACGCAGGCCCTATTGCAGAAATGAATGCTGGATTTTCTCCTGAGGTTAAAGAAGATTTGAATGGATCTTACCCTAATCAGCTGGAGACCGATCCCTTTGTAGACATGAAAGAACAATCGACAAGGTCCTCCAGACGCAGCAGTTCTGAGTTATCCCCAGATGCAGTGGAAAAAGCGGGAATGTCTTCAAATCAGAGTGTTTCTTCACCAGTGCTTGATGCGGTACCCAGAACACCATCAAGGGAAAGAAGTAGCTCTGCATCTCCTGAACTGAAAGATGGTTTACCCAGAACCCCCTCAAGGAGAAGCAGGTCTGGGTCTTCCCCAGGACTTAGAGATGGGTCTGGGACTCCCTCAAGGCACAGCCTATCTGGGTCCTCTCCTGGAATGAAAGACATACCTAGAACACCATCTAGGGGGAGAAGCGAATGTGATTCTTCTCCAGAACCAAAAGCCTTGCCCCAGACTCCTAGGCCAAGGAGTCGTTCTCCATCATCTCCAGAGCTCAACAACAAGTGTCTTACCCCCCAGAGAGAAAGAAGTGGGTCAGAGTCATCAGTTGAACAGAAGACCATGGCCAGGACTCCTCTTGGGCAGAGAAGTCGATCTGGGTCTTCTCAAGAACTTGATGGGAAACCCAGTGCATCCCCTCAAGAAGGAAGTGAATCAGACTCTTCTCCAGATTCCAAAGCTAAGACACGAGTACCACTTAGAGAAAGGAGTCGGTCTGGGTCGTCTCCAGAGGTCGATAGCAAAGCCCGACCTTCTCCTCGCCGCAGTAGGTCTGGCTCATCCCCTGAAGTTAAAGATAAGCCGAGAGCTGCACCCAGGGCACAGAGTGGTTCTGATTCTTCTCCAGAACCCAAGGCTCCTCCCCTTAGAGCTCTTCCCAGACGAAGCAGATCAGGTTCATCAAGCAAAGGCAGAGGCCCTTCTCCTGAAGGAAGCAGCAGTTCAGAGTCCTCT
Source organism: Cryptoprocta ferox (assembly GCA_028646485.1). Classification (NCBI taxonomy): domain Eukaryota; kingdom Metazoa; phylum Chordata; class Mammalia; order Carnivora; family Eupleridae; genus Cryptoprocta; species Cryptoprocta ferox. The sequence goes on along the minus strand of CM053564.1, from coordinate 2,162,228 downwards.
CCAGAACACCCACCCAAATCCAGAACTGCTAGGAGAAGCTCTAGGTCATCACCAGAGCCCAAGACCAAGTCCCGCACTCCACCTCGCCGTCGCAGCTCTCGATCATCTCCTGAACTGACTAGGAAGGCCAGGCTCTCTCGTAGAAGCCGCTCTGCATCATCCTCACCAGAGACCCGTTCTAGAACCCCCCCGAGACGCCGAAGAAGTCCTTCGGTGTCTTCCCCAGAGCCAGCTGAAAAGTCGAGATCCTCACGCCGGCGACGCTCAGCTTCATCCCCACGTGCTAAGACAACTTCAAGGAGAGGCCGTTCTCCTTCACCAAAGCCTCGTGGGCTTCAAAGATCCCGTTCCCGCTCAAGGAGGGAGAAAACCAGAACAACTCGCCGTCGAGATAGGTCTGGATCTTCTCAGTCAACTTCTAGGAGAAGACAGCGGAGCCGGTCAAGGTCTCGGGTCACTCGTCGGCGGAGGGGAGGCTCTGGTTACCACTCAAGGTCACCTGCCCGGCAGGAGAGTTCCCGAACTTCTTCCCGACGCCGAAGAGGTCGTTCGCGGACACCCCCAGCCAGTCGGAAGCGGTCCCGCTCACGCACATCACCAGCTCCGTGGAAACGTTCAAGGTCTCGGGCCTCTCCAGCCACGCACCGGCGATCCAGGTCCAGAACGCCTCTGGTTAGCCGCCGTAGGTCCAGATCTCGAACATCACCGGTCAGTCGGAGACGTTCAAGGTCCAGGACATCAGTGACTCGACGAAGATCTAGATCCAGAGCATCGCCAGTGAGTAGAAGGCGATCCAGGTCTAGAACACCACCAGTAACGCGCCGTCGTTCAAGATCCAGAACCCCGACACGCCGTCGCTCCCGTTCTAGAACTCCACCGGTGACTAGAAGAAGGTCCAGATCTAGGACTCCACCAGTGACCAGGAGGCGATCTCGAAGCAGAACTTCTCCTATCGCTCGCAGAAGATCGAGATCCAGAACGTCCCCAGTCACCCGTAGGAGATCTCGATCGCGTACATCTCCAGTAACTCGAAGGAGGTCCCGCTCTCGAACCTCTCCAGTGACACGCCGCCGATCTCGGTCCCGAACGCCTCCAGCTATTCGGCGTCGCTCTAGGTCTCGAACCCCACTGTTGCCACGCAAGCGTTCTCGAAGTCGTTCTCCCCTTGCTATCCGTCGCCGTTCTCGATCCCGTACTCCGCGAACAACTCGGGGCAAACGGTCCTTAACAAGATCTCCTCCTGCCATCCGAAGGCGTTCTGCATCTGGAAGTAGTTCTGATCGTTCACGTTCTGCTACTCCTCCAGCAACAAGAAATCATTCTGGTTCTCGGACACCTCCAGTAGCGCTCAATAGCTCCAGAATGAGCTGTTTCAGTCGTCCTAGCATGTCACCAACTCCTCTGGACCGCTGTAGATCACCTGGAATGCTTGAACCCCTCGGCAGCTCTAGAACACCTATGTCTGTTTTGCAGCAGGCTGGTGGCTCCATGATGGATGGTCCAGGTCCCCGAATTCCGGATCACCCGAGAACATCTGTGCCAGAAAATCATGCACAGTCTAGAATTGCACTTGCCCTGACAGCCATCAGTCTTGGCACTGCTCGGCCGCCTCCATCCATGTCTGCTGCTGGCCTTGCTGCAAGAATGTCCCAGGTTCCAGCTCCAGTGCCTCTCATGAGTCTCAGAACGGCCCCAGCTGCCAGTCTTGCCAGCAGGATTCCTGCAGCCTCTGCAGCAGCCATGAACCTGGCTGGTGCCAGGACACCTGCCATACCAACAGCAGTGAACCTGGCTGATTCGAGAACACCAGCTGCGGCAGCAGCCATGAACTTGGCCAGCCCCAGAACAGCGGTGGCACCTTCTGCTGTGAACCTTGCTGACCCTCGCACCCCTACGGCCCCAGCTGTGAACCTAGCAGGAGCCAGAACCCCAGCTGCCTTGGCAGCTCTGAGTCTCACCGGCTCTGGCACTCCCCCAGCCGCTGCAAACTACCCCTCCAGCTCCAGAACAGCCCAGGCTGCAGCCCCTGCAAACCTGGTGGGTCCTAGATCTGCACATGCCACAGCTCCTGTGAATATTGCCAGCTCCAGAACCCCTCCAGCCATGGCGCCTACAAGCCTCACTAGTGCTAGAATGGCTCCAGCCTTGTCTGGTGCAAACCTTACCAGCCCCCGGGTGCCCCTCTCTGCCTACGAACGTGTTAGTGGTAGAACTTCACCACCGCTTCTTGACCGAGCCAGATCCAGAACCCCACCAGGAGGCCCAGGCTCCAGAACCCCACCATCTGCCCTGAGCCAGTCTAGAATGACCTCTGAGCGGGCTCCCTCTCCTGCCTCTAGAATGGTCCAGGCTCCCTCACAGTGTGTTCTTCCGCCAGCTCAGGATCGACCTAGGTCCCCTGTGCCATCTGCTTTTTCTGACCAATCCCGAGCTTTGCTTGCCCAGACCACCCCTGTAGCAGGGTCTCAGTCCCTCTCCTCTGGGACGGTGGCAAAGACCACGTCCTCTGCTGGTGACCACAACGGCATGCTCTCTGGTCCTGTCCCTGGGATGTCCCACCCTGAGGGTGGGGAAACACCGGCCTCCACGGGGGCCCAGCAGCCTTCTGTATTGGCCGCCCTGCAGCCGGCAAAGGAGCGGCGGAGTTCCTCTTCCTCCTCCTCATCCAGCTCCTCCTCTTCATCCTCGTCATCGTCCTCTTCCTCCTCCTCCTCTTCCGGCTCCAGTTCTAGCGACTCGGAGGGCTCTAGCGTTCCTCCTCAACCTGAGGTAGCACTGAAGAGGTGAGGGGGCTTGACTGGCAGAACTGTTGGACGGGGCAGGTTTGGGGGATGGGTGGGGGTGGGGAGGGAGAAGTTCTGTCCAGAGGCTCTTGGCTCTTTGAAAGAGGTATGGGGACCTTGACCCATAAGCTGGGGGTAGTAGAGAATGCTGGGGTGGGGGCAACGGGGGGGAGGAATGGGACAGATAAAAGTCTCCAAAGGTTCATTCTCTAGAGGATAATGATAAGTTTTCCGTCTCTACAGAGGACAGAACTAGAGGAAATGGACTTAATTTTACAGCAGGAGGGATGGCAGTTAGACCTCAAGAGGAACTCCCTGGGCTGGAAGGATCTTCAGAGGTCATCCCATCCCTCTCCCTGCCTCCAGGCAGGACGGCCCCTACCCCAGCCAACCCGCACTCGCAGGGGCCTCCCCAAGCTGCAGGGGCCTCCCCAAGCTGCGGCTCTTCAGGGAAGGAGCCCGCCCAGCTTGGCTTCCACACCTGAGCCCAGGGGCCTTAGTCCTCCATCAGGGACATTCTTGAGGTTTAGCCTTGATTCCTTGTGCTGCGGGCCCAGCCTGTGCTTGTGTCAGCAGAGGTGGGGGCAGCTTGGGCCACTGCTCTCCAGAGAATGTGCTCACTGGCTCTTGGCTCTGAGAGCTCCCAGGGCCTTTCTCCGGCACCCCTCCCCCACTGCCGTTCCTCCAGGCCAAGGAAGGTAGGGTCGGGGCTGGGGCGCTGTGTCTCCTCCTGATGCTCTGCTTCTCCCACAGGGTACCCAGCCCCACCCCAGCCCCAAAGGAGGCTGTTCGAGAAGGCCGTCCTCAGGAGCCGACCCCGGCCAAGCGGAAGAGGCGCTCCAGTAGCTCCAGTTCCAGCTCCTCCTCCTCTTCCTCCTCTTCCTCCTCCTCCTCTTCTTCCTCCTCCTCTTCCTCCTCTTCCTCCTCCTCTTCCTCCTCCTCCTCCTCTTCTACTTCTTCATCCCCCTCCCCTGCTAAGCCTGGCCCTCAGGCCTTGCCCAAACCTGCAAGCCCCAAGAAGCCGCCCCCCGGAGAGCGGAGGTGAGTGCAGCCTTGCTGGAGCTGGAAGGGGCGGGGCGTGACCCTGGGCGTGAGATCCCTGCCGGGAGTCTCTGGTGGACTGTGGTGTCTGGTTGTGTGGGAGGAGTTGGGCTCTCCTCTCCCCGCCACCTGTGCTGTGCCCTGTTTTGGCAAAGGGTCCAAGTGTGGGTGCTCCAGTCAGAATTGTGGAGTCCTAGGTTCCTTCCTCTCCCTGCCCCTGATATGCAGCCTGTTTCCTGCTCCCATGTCCCAGGGATTCTAGTTTTTAAATCTCCCCATTGCTACCACCAGGGCTCTGGTCTGGCCACCGTCATCTTCTCCCGACTCTGTCCACAGCCTCTTCCCTGTCTCCCTGCCTCCACGCCATTCTCTTCCACACGTAGCCAGAGGGATCTTTCTAAAACGCACATCTGGTTACTTCCCTCCACTCCACAAATCCTTCCGGGACGCCCTGTGGCCTGCAGGATAAAGCCCCACCTCTGCGGGAATGGCGTGTGAGGCTCTTCACCAACTGGCCTTGCCTGCCCTGTGTTCTCCTCTCCTGCCCGCCCCCACACATGCCCTGTGCTCCAGCCATACCCAGCGCCTTGCAGTCTAAGGAGAACCCCATGCCTTTGGACATGCTGTTCCTTCTGCCTGGAATTCCCTTGTCCGCCTGGTGAACTCCTCGTTCTGCAAGACTCCGCTCAAACAGCACCTTCGAGAAGACTACCCTTCCCCCCCTTCCCTGCCCCACGTCCCTTCCCCCCGGGTCCCCAGACCCATGTATATCGGTCCTTGTGGGGCTGCTTCCCATACACGGGGCCGAGCGGGCCTCCCTTGGCCTTCCTTCACCACCAGACTGAGCCCCTCCAAGGGCAGGGACTCTTTTTCTTTGCATCCGCCGCTGCACCCCATGCCCTGCCCAGTGGGGCACTCGGTGGATGGTGTGCGGGCGGATGGGTGAGTGAGCAGACAAAGGTGGGTCTGAGGCTGGCCCTGTGTGGTATGAGGTTTGGTGGTCAGGACCTGGGGGGTGGTCCTGAGTGCCGGCTGGTGGGTTTGGAAGAGCGTGGTGCCATGGGGCTTCCTCTGCTCCCCAGGTCCCGTAGTCCCCGGAAGCCAATAGACTCCCTCCGAGATTCTCGGTCCCTCAGCTACTCGCCTGCGGAGCGCCGCCGCCCCTCGCCTCAGCCCTCGCCACGGGACCAGCAGAGGTAGGGTCTCCCGTCAGTGGCCGGCCGGGTCCGGCCACCACGCTCACGAGTTTGGAAGTGGCCAGAGGTTGGTCTTGCCTTGTATGTGATCTGTCCTGTGTTGTTGCAGTAGCAGCGAACGCGGTTCCCGCAGAGGCCAGCGTGGGGACAGCCGCTCCCCGGGCCACAAGCGCAGGAGGGAGACGCCCAGCCCCCGCCCCGTGCGGCACCGCTCGTCCAGGTGCGTCCTTGTCAAGCTCCTGTGCCCGGGGACTTCCCAGGCTGGCTGGGGTTTTGGCACTGATCGCCGTCTTCTTTGTTGCAGGTCTCCTTGAATCTCTCTGGGGGGGGAGTTCCACCACACCCCAAGTTCTGGAGCTGTAGGGAGTGCCCCTTTTCCCCAGCAGAGCGGTGGGGAGGGGTCCTTGTCTGCCCCCCCCTCTTGAACCCTGGCAGCCTCCTGGGGGAGGACTCCTTACCCCCCTTTTTCTTTGTTCCTGTGAAATGTTAATCTCTGTGAGTTTTTCCTGGTTCACGTTTTGGGGGGATTGGGGTGGGTGGGAATGAGAATGGGAGTTGTGGGAGGGGAGGATACAGTTTGGGACACCCTGGTCTTGATTTAGAAAGGGCTGGGAGGCGTCAATGCCCCCCCCATACCCCTAAGTTCGGGGGGGGGGGGGAGTTGGGAACTTGCGTGAGGTGTTCCTGGAAGGAAGGGGCAGGAGTTGAAAATTAGTAACCCCTACTGCCCCCCCCCAGTGAGGTTGTGGCCCCTCCCCCAACTTTTCTTCACGTTTCTTAAAGGCATTTTGGTTTTTTAAAATCTGTACAGCAAGAGCAACTTTTTCTGTCAAATAAACTGAGAAATGCAGGAATTGGGTCTATAGACTGTTTATTAGGGGTGGGGGGAGAGCTGTCCTTCCACTTGGACTGCCTCCCCCCCCCCCCCGCCGCCGACTCAGGGTGGCTGTAGGCAGTGGGTACCCCTTGGAACCCCAGCGGCTCCACCGGACACTTCAGCTTCAGGCCTCGGCCCCAAGACTGCGCGCTGAGAGGAAGTCACGAAGCCTCAAACTCTTGTCCCCAGGCTGAGCAGAGGGCCGGCCTGGGGCGCTGGGTTCCTCCCCATCCTCTGCCCACGGCCTTGGAGGGGCAAGCTGGGGCCCCACAGGCAGCCTAGCAAGCCAAAGGGGCCAAGAGGCGCCCTGCGGGGGAGCAGACCCCATCCCACGGAAGGGGGTGCCTGAGGCAGGAGAGGGTGCGCAGAAAAAGGCAGCAACCAGGCAGACACCCAAATCTTTTATTGGGGGGGGGCTGGGGGCGGGCCCGGGGCCCTCTCACTGCACGGCTTGTTCATTGGCGCTGCTGCCTGAGTCCTGTGGCTTCATCACATCGGGCAGCTCGGGTGGACTGGAGAAGGGCTCGATGCGCAGGGCCTCGAAAGCTTCATCTGGTGGACAAGGGAGCAGGGAGAGCTGGAGGGAGCATCCCCCTTCTAGCTTCGGGGGGACCTCTGAGCCAATTCCCACCTCTGCAAAGTGAGTCTCCGTCGTCCTGCCGGGACCCCCTCGATCCTCTACAGGCCCAACCTGCCCCCCTCCCCTCCGCTAGCCCAGCCATCCCCGGGGTCCTCCTCCTGCCCCTGCTTACCTGCCTGGGAGCCTGGGGGCTGGCCTGTCTCCACCTCCTTCTGTCTCTCCTCCCCCGGAATCTGCCCCATCTCACTGTTCCCTTCGCACCTCCTCTCCACCGGACACTGATTTTCAAGCTTAAACCACACCGGTCTTCCCCTGCTTAGAACCTTCCAATAGCATCCCATCACACTCTAAGATCTAAACTCACTTCAAGCTCTTCTGGTTTCAGGGCCTTTGCGTTTGCCGGTCCCTAGCCTTGCCACGCAGGAGGTCAACCCAAACGTCACCTCAGAGAAGCCTGCCCCAGCCATTCCACAACAACAGTCCCTGCAGCCCAGTGCCTGTGCATCGCTCCAGGCGCATTTCCCTGCCACCGGCCACGACGGTCCTGTTGCTACCAACCAGATGCTTCCCCCACTAGAACAGCAGCCGCAGAAGGGCTCTTGTCTTGTTCCTGCTGTCACCTCAGCACAGAGCAAACAAGTCCCACTTTGTAACTTCCCTCCCGCACTTTCTTCCAACAGGGAGACTATTCTTTCCACCGGGCTCAGGGTTCTTAACCTGTTAGGTCCCACGGGAAAAGCTAGCCATGCCTAGCAACGGTTTCCGTTGTCACACACTCTTGGGAGAGTGGGTAGATGACCAGAGACGCTCAGCCCATTGCAGTGCACGGGACCACTCCCGAGTTGTCCAGCCCCAAATTCAGCAGTGCTGAAGTTAGACACCCGGCCCGGCATAAAAACTAAGCCCTTCTCCGAGCCCTAAGTCTGCAGGGCCGGTTCTTGCCTTCATCACCTCCCATTTTTTGGAAATGGTCTGGATGATGCCATTTAACACTTAGCTCCCTCAGCGAGCAGCCGCTTGGGTAGAGACAGTCCAGAGACAGTCCTGTGCCTGGTCCTCACAAGAACTGTGCGAGGACACAAGTGCGCACCCGGCAGCGTACTGCTGCAAGTAAAGTAGCCCGTGGGAGAAGCACAACAGCCAGTCCAGTCCGTACTGTGTCCTCTATCAAGACAGCAATCCCCTGCCTGAGCAGGGGTGCCACCCAGGGTCTAGGCACCCCCATGTTCAATGCCATAAACTGGAGTCACAGGGGGGAAATCACACTTCCTTCTGTTGGGGTTTCCCTCCATCAAAAACTAGGTCTATCAACACTTTCCAAGGGTCTCTGCAAGCCTACAGAAAAGTACCTTTGTTCAGGAAGAGGAAGAAGGCAGCCCAGCCTTGGCGTAGGAAGCAGAACGCGAGAGGCCGGGACCAGCCCTGCACCTGCCTCAGTGCGGGTCAGAGGCCCCTAAGATTTCCATTTGCGGAGCACTTACAGGCCAAGGCCTGGGGTGCGTGGGGGGCTCCCGCTGCCTCTGAGCCGGGCCTGTGTCGCACCCCTCCATGGAGACACGCGCTCCAGTCAGGAGGGGTGGGGGCATGAAGCAGCTGCCCAAGGACATGGCTGCTGCGTCCTGGCACAGGAGTCCTTACGAAACTGGCAAGCGGGGCTAAGGTGGTACTCTCCCTCCTCAGCCCTTGCTACGGTTTCCTCACAAGCCGGAGAAGTACTTCTCAACCAGGTTTACCCAACCATCCACACCGCCCCAGGTACACGGCTGTGCAAACCTACTACGTACAACCTTTGTTCACGTTTCCCGAGACAAAATTTAAACCTCTCTCCTGGGGCAAGGCGGTATACGTACCCAAGGGCAGTGAACCATCCCCGCCCCGCAGGTCTCGCAACCCCGGGCAGGGGGCATGTGGTTGATCTCGGCACGGTCTAGGGCAGGCAGGGGCTAGACGTGAACTCTGGATATGGCAGTGCCAGCAAGGGACCTAACCTCCCCAGGCTTAAGTGACCCATCCTTACAACAAGCACAAGCGTGGCGAGCACAGAGATGCTGGGGGTTAAGTGAAGTCCTGCAGAGGTCCCGGCCGTCAGCATCTAAATCACGGCTCCCCGCACGGCCGCCAGGAGGCCCGTGTCCACGTCTCCAAAGTGAGGAGAGCAGTGCTTACCGCTCAGGCTACGGAGCGTTTTAAATGGAACAGTGGAGATAAAATGCAGAGCACGGGGCCCAATACCCACTAAGACCTCTGTAAACGTTCGCGGGTTCTCATGACTACGGATATGAGACTCCTCCATGAAACAGACTTCAGTTTCCACAAGCATCTCGTTTGCTTTTTCCCTTTGTCGAGAAACACGTGCACCGTCACCAGATACTGCCTGCACTTCGTTGGACTGGGGAAGACGCTGCCCTGGAGGCTGGGAGGAGCCAACAGCAGGCTCTCCAGCGACCCCTTTCTTTGGCTGTTTCCACCCTGCCTGGCCACCCAGCTCACCTGCCCGGAAGGCCAGCCCCACGGTGGCTGGGGCCTGCGGCCTCGCAGTCTGACTGGTGAAGCCACACTCTCCCAGTGTCTTGCCATCATCCAGAAGCTGGTCATCCTGGGGAGAGAGGCGGGCAGGGTGTAAGAAGAGGCCCCAGGAGCGGGGAATCCCAAAGACTTCCCTGGAAGTCAGGATTCAGGGAAGACAGCCCCAAATAGGGCCCAGCACCACCCAAGGGTATCAGTTCCCAGGGTTACGCCCAAGGCTTTCCACATCAGAACCTCCCACGGTAGGGCTCGGCCATCTCCCCGCCCCAAACTGCAGGGGAATCTAACTTCAAGGCCCAGTGACACAGTCTGTCCACAGGCAGGCCTGATTTCAATCCCGGCTTTGCCATCTTGGACAAAATGCTTCATCTTTTTTTGATGTGAAATTTATCCGTAAGATAGGCACTACTGGAATTCCCAACTTGTAGGGCGGCCAGGAGGTTTCAGGAAGTGAAAGACCCACAGAAAGCACGCAGCACAGTCCATGGAAGGAGCACAGGCAGCAGGAGAAAAGTCTGGAATGAAAGACCAGTCTCCTCGTTTCCAGCCAGAATCGCATCAACGCACTTAGATGGGGAACCCCAGGCTGCCCGACACCTGAATCAGGGACCCATACAACGGAGTCCCCCAACGAGAACCCCAAGCCACCTGTGCTGAACAATTGTGCAGCTGGCTTCTAAGGGGGCTGGGGGCGGGGAGGCGGGGCTTTCAGAGCACCGGCAGGAGGCTGGCGAGTGACACAGTCGGTGGGGGAGGAACTGGGGCAACTTTACTCATCCTGACACCCTCCAATCGTCTGTACTAAGGAGTGGGGGTGAAGGGGTGCGATTCTGATGGGCCTGCGGAGAACTAAGGGTAACGGGGTTCAAATCCTGAACCAGCGACCCCGAACCAAAACCCGAAGCCAGCGACCTTGGGCCAAGCGGCCGCCTCGCCGAGCCTCAGTTTCCTGAAGGCAGAGCACGGCGGTCAGGGGCCCGCGCGGCCCCGAGGCCGCCCTCCGCCGAGCGCGGGGGCAGCCTCGCCTCCACGCGGGGGAGTTCCGGCCACTGTTGACACCAACGACGCGGCCGCCGCGCAGCGCCGGCCCGGCCCCCGCCCAAAGCCCGCCCGCGGCCGCACCTTGTACAGCCGCTGCTCGTCGGGCGGCCGCTTGAGGATGCCCTCGACGATGCGCTTCAGCTCGAACACGGTGCTCGACTCCTTGGCGTCCGTGAAGATGGTGGTCTTGTGGCGCCGGATCATGAGGAACACGTCCTGGGGGGCAGAGGGCCGGCGTGACCGCGGAGCCCAGCTCCCCGTGACCCCCCCCGACCCCCGCCCCGCGCGGCCCGGCGCCCCCGCCGCCCCCGGCCCCGGCCCGGCGCCCCTCCCCCCGCGCCCGCTCACCATCGCCGCGGCTGCCTGTCCCCCCTCGACGCGCCGGCGCGGACGCGCTCCGCCCCGTTCCCGGCAACCCGCGCTCCCGCCCCAGCGTGCCTCGCGCCCGGCGGCCCCGCCCCGCGGCCGCCATTTTAAGGGATGCGGCAAAGGCTCGGTCGGACCGCGCGTCCGGCAGCCATCTCGGCGCCGTGGCGTATGAGAATGGGGCAGGGAGCCGGCCCGGCAGGTGGGGGCGCCACGTTGGGAGTGGCAAAGCTGAGCCGCCGTCCCCCCCCTCCCCCCCGTCGCAGTCAGGGGGCAGTCTGGGCGCAGGCTCAGCTCTCTTTGGGGGACGTTGGGGGCTGACTTGGCGAGTGTAGCCGTATCCCCACATCCCAGGGAGAGTCAATGAACGTTGTGCATCTTGGGTCATCGGGGCAGCAGGACTTTCGCTTCTCAGCGAGACCTGGGCCGCCATATGAGGACGGGCGCTCGCTGGCGTCCATCCGAAGGGGGTGAGAATTCAGGACCTTCCAGCCCACTCCAGGGGTGGGCTGTCCTCACTGTCCCCGCCCACCCAGCCTGGGCTTTGTGGCCTGGAAGGACCCCAGGCAGCTGCCCCCTGGGTTAGGGAGTGGGCCCGGCCAACTTCCTGGAAAAAAGCAAGGCACGGTGGAAGATGGTTCCCACTCCCTCCAGGGGAGGAGTGAAAAAGGAGACCCCCCAACCCAGGAGCTTCGGTCCACTCAGGCTCTGGGAGGGCGTGCCGGCTTGGTTTCCCGGGCTGGCTGCCCTTCTACGGAGCCTCCCTATCGACGGCCTACCCCGTCCTTCCTGGGCGATGGGACACCGTCCTGCCTCGCCCCAGATTGCAGTTACACCAGAGCGAGGGCAAGAGGCCCTTTTTCTCTTACGTAACCAGTCCCTGCGACGGAGAGCGCCTCGACTGGGTCCCTCATGGCACGTGTCAGACTTAGGGTCCCCAGGGAGCCGGTGGATGGCCTTGGATGCCAAACAGCTCTGCCGTTTGAGAATTTGAGAATTCTCGAGAATGGGCAGAATCTGAAGGTGCTGCTGCCTTGGCCCTGAATCAAGGTGGTGACTGACAACTATTAACCTTAAGAAATAAAAATGAGTTATTTTACCAGCAAAACTGGGCTTATCCGGGGAGAGCAGACAATTAACAAGCAAGCTTCAGTAAGACTATAGTCAAGTGCGGAGACGAAAGCAGACAAACGCTCATAAAAGGGAAATCGGGGCTGCAGTAAACAAAGCGCTTTGGCGGACGGTGGGCGTTCTAAGTACAGCGGCTTTTCATTGGCTGGGCTGTGAGAGGCTCTCATTGGCGGAGCTGTCGCCAAGGGAGGAGGAAACCTTCCCCGTCGGGTAGGTAAGGAGCACCCGCCTGTGAGGTTCCGCTCGGGCTGCAATGCTGAGGACGCCCCCTGCTGGCCTCCCGGCGAAACGACGTTTCCTTTTACTAATTTTCACACGCAGGCTCTGGCCTCAGGCCACCAGGGATTCAAATCCTTGCTCCCGGCGCTGATTGCGCAGCTTTGGGTGATAACACTCACGAAAGTCCACTTTCCTCTTCTTTAAGATGAAAGGAATAGCTGTTTGTAAAGTCTGTTGACTTTCCTCAAGAATTGGTACTCTGGGGCGCCTGGGTGGCTCAGTTGGTTAAACGTCCCGCTTCGGCTCAGGTCAGGGTCTCATGGTTAGTGGGTTCGAGCCCCGCATCAGGCTCTGTGCTGATGGCTCAGAGCCTGGAGTCTGCTTCGGATTTTTGTCTCCCTCTCTCTCTGCCCCTCCTGCTCCCGCTCTCTCTCTCTCTCTCTCTCTCTCTCAAAAATAAACATTAAAAAAAAAAAAAAGATGGAGTCCAGGGTGGGCGGGGGCCGGCCTCCTCTCCACCTATAATGTTCTGGCCCAGCTACACCTGGGCATATTGTCCTGAATCTGAGCCCTATTGCCATGTAGACACCTGCCTTGTTGGCTTTGCCCCGGCAGGTGTCACAGCTCAAGATGCCTACCGGGAGGCACCCGGAGTGGGCCCACACTCCATGCCTCCAAGGATCATGCCTGTCTCCACCCACCCTCCGGCAGACCACCTGGGTTCAAATATTAGCTCGTTAACTGCGATCGCTGGCAGGCCGGTGAGCCTCCACCTGTTTTCCCATCCGTGAAGGGGACGGACACACAGCTGAATGTCATAAAGCGCTGGGGAGCATTAATGAGCCACTGCACACAGCACAGGCCAAGGGTTTAGGTAATGACTGGTGTCTGATTACGGCTGTCTCTGCTGTCAGAGGTCACCCAGCCTAGGGGAGGTGGCGAATAGGGCCGGGGGCCTGCCCGACCTGTGCCCTTCCCCTCAGGGTGTCTCTGTGAACCCCACGGTGCCATCCACCTGGTGGATCGGTTGTAGGGGGTGGACTGGAGGCCCTGCAATGATGCCTCTTGCAGTGGGAGTGGGGGCTGACCCCCAGCTCCTGCTCTGAGGCCTCACTGAGTGCAGGTCTGCCCTCCTGGGGCCACGGCGGATGGCCCCGGAGCCCCAAGAATGTGAGTGAACAGGCCGGCCGGCTGCTCTTGGTTCTCTGCACAGGAAGGCTGGCGGGGCCCTTTCTGTCCCCTCACCTCGACCGCCCAACGCTCATGACAGGGACGCTTCTCCGGCCTCCAAACTCAGCCTGCAGGGTCTTGGCCTAGTGGGCCTTCCCCTCCTTTTTTTGTTAAGCGCTGATTAATAATCATGACTGGTAGTTATTAAGTGTGCCTCTCGTTTGTAGAGTGTTTCACAACTACTTTCGTGTCCACAAGGGAAGATGCACAACTCGGTGTGGGGTCTGAGTCAGCTGCCCGGCTTTAACCTAGTTCCACGGCTTACCGGCTGTGGGGCCTTAGGGCATGCCGCTTAACCTCTCTGGGCCTGTGTCCCCACCCATGAAACTGAAAATGAGGGCACCTCCTGGGTGTCCCGAGAGCGAGCGAGCGAGAGCGTGCTCGTGCGAGGCACAGCCTGCGTGCTCGGTGGGCAGAGAAGGACGGGGACCTCGGCCGTCTTCTTAGCCCTCCCCGCGGCCCCGACATGCTGGGGGGCATCAATTCCCATTACAGAGGGGGAAAGCAAGGCCGCGCCAGCGCTCCTGGGGGAGGCTGGGCCGTCTGGTTGCAGCACCGCCAACCAGAGCAGGTGGGGAGCCAGGAAGTGCCTGCCTTAGATAGGAGCCCAGCGTCCCCCATGCCTGGGACTTCCCACGACGGCCCTTGCCACCCGGGGCGCTCCCCCCCTCGGCTGCACAGCCTCCCAGCTTGTCTCCTGGCAGCCGTGGTGAGGCCGGGGGCGGGGGCAGGATGAGGCTGTGGCTGATGCAGGGCCAGGTCACCCCCACGTCCCCACTGACCTTTCAGACGGACGGGATGCTTCAGCGCAGGGCGAGGTGCCACTGAGCCAGCCCCATGACACTGGCGCCGCCGGAAGGGACTGAGAGAAAGGAAGCCAGCAGCCCGCACTATCGGGGCAGCGAGTGGAAAGACTAAAGGCCATTGTGATCCCGCCCCTGCCTTTCCCAGCTGCCTCTAGAATCAGATCAGCTGGGTTGGAATCCCCGTCTCCCTTCTACCAGCCACATGACTTTGGGTCTCAGCTTTCTCATCTGACAAATGGGTGTCAGGTGAGGATCCCATGAGACGGGGCAGCAAAGCCCCCTGCATGGCATCTAGTAAGGGCTTGATGAGGAGTAGCTGATCTCTTCTCATTCACCGACCCTTCCCTTCCATGCCCAGATCCTGTTCCTCTGGCTTATGGGCTCCCCTGTTTAGCTCCCAGTTTACACTTCGGAAACACAGGGCTCTCTGAATGCAGACCCTTTACTCAAATCATAGCAAGTCCCAGGCTGAAGCAGACTGGCTCCCAGCCCCTGGCTTGTTCCCATCTCGGTGCCTTGGGAGGCAGCCCGGAGAAGGCCCCTTAGCTGGCTCCAGGCTGAGGGAGCGACCGCGGATGGCCGGCATCACCCAGCAGCGGTCAGCAGGGTCCCCTTGCTGACATGTCCACAGACATGCCCCATTCTGGACGCCCTGCTTCCCAATAACCACCCCCAAAGGCGGCGAAGCTCTACCCCGGATGGATGGCCCTCAGCCTTGGGGGGACAGCAGCCTGGAGCTCCGTCAAGGCCCAAGTCCATGCCCCACCTGGCCTGGCAGCAACCGCCTGGTGCAGCTACCTTCTTCCCTGGAAGTGAGCCTCAGGCCTGCCCCACCAGGCCGCACCTTTGATGATGGCCTCCCCCGTCCCCTGTTCCTCCCCTGACCCTGTTAGCTCCAAAGATTAGGCTTTGGGGTTTCCAGGCTTTGTTCCATTTCCTGTTCCTTCTGCAATTCTAGAAACCCAAGCTGTATCTATTGGGATGGTCTTTGGCCTGGGGATGAGGAGATGGCAGGGAAGGGACTGGAACCAGATCCCAGGCACACACGGGTGGGCAGGGAGCTGCAAAGGGCCGGATGTGGCGGTGGGGGGGTGGGTTCTGGGTCTGTGGGCCCCTGACACGGGGAGGACAGAGCCCCAGACTCTCCGCAGAAGAATGGCTATGACACCAGAAACAATCACGCACGGCAGAAGCTCTGGCCAGGCCTGCCTGGGGGCCCCCGGCCCAGAGGGCATGATGCCAGGTGCCCCAGACCCCCGAGCGTTTTAGAGCACATGACGCGCCCAGCCAGACCCCTGGGGCACCTCCGTTGCAACGGAGCACGATCTATACGTTTTCTGTTGCTATGTAGTAAAGGACTACCAACATGGCAGCCTGAAACAGAGATTTATTAAATCACAACTCTGGGGGCTGGAGGTCCGGGTGGGCTCTGCTGGGTCCAAGGGCTTGGCCTGGCGGGCACACTGCCGGGGGGCTCTCATCTGGAGGCCCAAGGTTGTCGGCCAGGTTCCCTTCCTTGCACGTGGGGCACGGAGGTGCCTCCCTGCTGGCTGTCAGCAGCGGGGGGAGGCCACTCTCGGGCCGCCCCCCGACTTCCCCGCCAGCAGCTCCTCCATGTTCAAAGCCAGCAACAGAGAATCATCTCCCTGGTGCCTCTCACACTTTGAATCTCCCTGACTTCCTCCAGAAAAAGGCGGGCATACGGGCCACATGGGGCACCAGCTGGCTTGCCCACCTCCGGGTGCCCAGGCCCCTGGCTGGAGCTGAGAAGGGTAACCAGGAGCAGGAAGGGGAGGGAGGGAGCAGGGGAGGCCCCTGGAGGAGGGCTGGCGGCTGGGGCTTGGTGAGCTCCAAGGAGGAGACGGGGACAGACGGACGACCCCTTAGCTTTTAAGGCCTATGAGCCTCAAGTGAGAAGGGGCAGGGTGGGGGGAACGTGCAGGTCCTCAGGCGGACCCCAGCCTCTGGCTCCAGGTCAGTGTTACTGCATTAGAGGCTGAGGCGAGCCTGAATCCAGGGGCTGTAAGTGGCCACGCTGGTATAGACACCTGGACGGTTGGGCAGGGCACAGCCCTTGCCCCAGCTCACCACGCCCACCAGGACCCAGCGCCCGGACTTCACACAGGTCAGGGGTCCCCCAGAGTCACCCTGCAGGAGAAAGTCAGGTCTCAGGCCTGTGAAGGTCTGGGATGGCATTCCTGGGGAGTAGGGAGCCAGGAGGTGCAGCCCCGGATCTTGGGTTCTAGGGAGGTAGGGTGCTGGGCACAGGAGCCGGATTCCTGGGGCCCCAGGCAGCTTCCCGCACCTGACAGGCATCCTTGTGGCCCTCGACGTAGCCGGCACACAGGTTCCCGGGCTGCACTATGTGCTCGGCGAGGGGCACGCTGGTGCCCACGTGGTAGAGGCGGTCACAGGTGCGCGAGTCCAGCAGCGGCACCCTTACTCCCTGCAGAGGTCGCCACTCTGGGAGTGGCACTGGAGAGAGGAAGGGGGACTTCTAGGAGCCGGGAGAGGGTGAGGCAGGAAGCAGGAAGGAGTGGTGGGAGAGGCCGGGGGTGAGGGTCTGACCTGCCCCGGGACCCGCTTGTCTGACCGGGAGGAGGTCTGGGTCCCTGGAGGTCTCGCTGTGTCCCGGACTGGGACAGTGGGGGGCTCCCGGTCAGAGGGAGGTGGAGAAGGATCCCCTGTCCCTCCCCCACAACCCCCTGCCTCACCTCCGGGGTGGAGGCTGCCCCAGCCAGTGACCCAGCACGGCGTTCCAGGGGGCGGGCGGGCCCCGGGCTCGGGCAGGCAGATGGGCTGGACGCGGGCGCTCAGGGGCACCGGGCGGCGCAGCTGCAGCAGCGCCAGGTCGCCGCGGGCGCCGTCCTCCGAGTAGTCCGGGGGCAGCAGCACCCTGCGCACGGGCGCCGAGAGCGCGCGGGGCGAGGCGGGACCCAGGCGCAGCGCCCCCAGGCGCACGCGGTACTCGGACGGCAGCACCCGCCTGCGGGACAGGGGCGGCGCTGCGGACGGCGGCCCCTCCCCGGTCCCCGCGGCACCCCGGGCTGCCACCTCCCTGGGAGCCGGCCTGGCTGCGCCCCCCGCCCCCCCGCTGACCTCGGGAAGCAGTGCGCCGCCGTCAGCACCCACTGCGGGGCGATGAGCGAGCCCCCGCACACGTGCGCCCCGCGGTGCTGGATGCTCGCCTGCCACGGCCACTGTCCGTCCCGGGCGTCCCGGCCGCCCACGATCCGACTGGACACCTGGGGCTGCCCGCAGGCTGCAGGGAACAAGGGGGCACGAGGGTGGGCGGAAGACTGGGGGGCCTGGGAGGTGGGTGGGATCGGAGAGGCACAGGGCGGAGGTCAGGGCCGGGGTGGCCCCAGGGCCTCTGAGGCTTCCTCACCAGCAGACTCGGCGGTCCCAGCAGCTCCTGGAGGAGGAAGCAGGGAAGGGACTGGATTATGAATCTGGTGTCAGATAACAGGGGGAGGGGGAGGGAGGTCAGAGATTAGGAAGGAGGGTGAAACATATTTGCGGCACTGACCTGGTGCCAGGCCTTTGTGCAATCAACAGGTTACCCGATTTAACCCTCCCCAGAGCACTGTGAGGTAGGGACTTCTACCCCTTACACAGATGGGCACATCTGAACTTGGAGAGCCCAAGGTCAGTGATGGCGAGAACCTGAACCTTTGAAGCCAACATCAGGAAGCCCTGGAGTGTTCCAGGGGAACCAGGCGGGGGAGGGAAAGATGGGACATTGGGAACACCCCCAGCCCCGGCCCCCACACTCACCTAGCAGCAGTAGGGGCAAGAGCTGGAGGCAGGAGGCCCCCCTCATTCTGTCTTCAGGGCTGGGCCAGGTAAGGGGCGTACTGCTCAGGGTTTGGACTCTGGGCGGAGCCTGCGAGGAGTGGAGGGTCCTTGCCCCAGGCCCTCTGTGTTCCCTCAGCCCCTGGGTGGTCCTGGACGCATCCCCAGGGCACAGGTCCTAGACACGTCCCTCTCTCCACACCCCGGGCACCCCTGTCCCCCAAGCCCTGCAAGATTTGAGCACCCCCAGCCTGCACAGGAGCCCTGGAGCCTGGCCCTGACCCACCACCCATTTCCACTGCCTGCCGGCTGCCCTTGAACCCTGC
Organism: Cryptoprocta ferox; assembly: GCA_028646485.1. Classification (NCBI taxonomy): domain Eukaryota; kingdom Metazoa; phylum Chordata; class Mammalia; order Carnivora; family Eupleridae; genus Cryptoprocta; species Cryptoprocta ferox. The sequence continues at coordinate 2,144,311 of CM053564.1, read as the reverse complement.
TCTTACCTGCGTGTGTCCGGTGCCCTCCCTGCTGACTGGGCTGGGGGAGGACCTGGGGGCTTAAAGGGCCTGAGGAGTGTGGGCCTGGCCAGGGGGTGATTAAGGAGGCCGGGGCGGGGCTGTGGCTTCACCAGTCCCGCCTCAAACAAAGATGCTTTGAGCAGTGCTTTCGAGGTGGCAGGAAAGGGACACCTGGGTTTGTCAAAGGACACCCGGCTTGGGCCGCGGGGCTGAGAGCTTGCTGAGGGCCGGGCAAGGCTGGGGGCAGAGAGCTGCGGTCAGGCCAGGAAGCTCTGGAGAATCTTTGGTGGCTCATCTGTGAACCTGATCCTGGCTCCCAGCTCCTTCCAGTGCCGGTCACTGGAGGTGCTGACGCGACCGTTCTGTCCAGAAATCCGGGGCGGGGGTGGGGCGGGGGGGACACGCCGAGCTCCAGCCAGACACTGCCCTGCACCCATGCAACATGGGAAATGGATGCCTCAAAGCTGGCCAGCACGCCTTCCTTGCTGGACCAGAAGCTGACTTGACCTTGGGACACAGTCCACTCTCGCATTTGGCGTGGCCAGGACAGCGAGGCTGCTGGTCTCGGTGAAGCTGGGAGATGCTGGGAACAAGGGCCGGTGGAGGGTTGGGCCTGGACCGTGTTCACCACCCAGAAGCCTCTGGAGCTCCTTTCTAGCCGGTCGGCTCCCCCTCAGCCCGCAGCTGTCTGCTCCACCCCGGCCTCGTGGGCCGCCTTCCGCCCCGCCGCCACCCCTCCTTGGCCGTATCACTGCGTGCGGGGACAGGTGCTGGAGGAGGCCGGGTTCACGTCCACCGGTCTCCCGCGTCTGTCTCAGCTCAGGCTGCTGAACACGCCGCCAGTCTGAGCCACAGAAACGACACCTTCCTCACAGTTCTGGAGGCAGAGAAGCCCAAGGACAGGGCACGGGCAAAGTGGGGTCCGTTCCGGGGCCCGTGCTCTGGGTGCGAGGGCAGCCCCGGTCGCTCCGTGTGCTCCTGGGGCCCATTCTTTGTGGCTCCAGGGAGGAGAGCTGTTGAGACCGAGTGAGAGCTCTCCGGCGTCTCTTCTTATAAGAAGAGGAGCCTATGGGATCAGAGCCCCACTCTCATGACCGAATTTAACCTTGACTGCTTCCAGAAAGGGCCAATCTCTAAATATAGTCACACTGGACTTCAAACCCAAATTTTGGGACACAGACATGCAATCCATAACAGCCCTCGATGGCTGGAAAAGTGCCCAGTAGAGAGCAGACACTGGGTGTTTAAGAATGACTGAAGGTGGGGGCGCACCTGGGTGGCTCAGTCGGTTGAGCGTCTGACTTCAGCTCAAGTCACAATCTGGCGGTTCGTGGGTTTGAGCCCCACATTGGGCTCTTTGCTGTCTGTGCAGAGCCCGCTGTGGATCCTCTGTTCCTTTCTCTCTCTGCCCCTCCCCTACTCGCACTCTCTCTCTCAAAAATAACATTTTTTTAAAACTTATAAAAGACAAAAAAAAAAAAAAGTGAGTGGAAGGGGTGAGCAGGGCAGCAGGCTGGGGGTGAGAGCAAGGGACGTGAGAGAGGCAACCTGGCCACGACCTGGTGCCAGCCTTTGATGCGGAGTGGAGGCCAGCCCCAGGCCTCACCCCTGCCGTCGACGCTGGGCTGCGGCACGCTCTCCCTCCAGCCCTGACACCTGCGGGCAGATTCCCCTCCTGTGAAAGTTTGCGAAGATGAGCCGAGGCAGAGCCTGGGGTGGTGCCTGGTGCCCGTAAAACGCGATAAAAATGATACCAGAATAAAAGCATCACCTTCCTGTCCTCCTGAGGCCCCCAAACCCAACCCTTGTGTCAGACTGAGAAATTGAGGCACAGACCCCTGCTGGGCCCATGTCCCCCTCAATGCTTACCCTTCCCATGGCATAAACGGCCCCTGGGCAAATGTCATTTACTTGCCCTGGGAGGGGACCCGACTCACAACTACCCTTCTCAGGGCCACAGCTGAGTCAGCTCCACCTTCTCCAGCACAGACCTGCCCCCAGTCTCAGGAAAGGACGAAGGAAGGACCCAATCTGGGGCCATCGTCCCAGTTATTGGTCAAAGGTGACACATGACCCAGACCCAACCAAAATCCTTCCCTGGGACTTTTACCCTGGAGGGAGAGAGAACCCCTTGGAGTCCCGGGGGGGTCACAGGCAAGGACTCTCAGCTGGCCTGAGAGCCTGGAACATTCCAGACTGAGAAAGAATGCCCTGTGGTGTTGGAGCTCCTATTCGAGGCGTCCCTGCCCCTCTCCCGACTGCCTTTTCTCTCCCTGACATGACTTTCCTGCACTCATGCTAGTTCTAGGGGATTCCATTGCTTACAAAATCTCTAAATGCCAAGGACGGAAACAAAAAACCACAGCTCTATACACAGCTCCTGACGGCCCCAAAGCACAGTCCATCGAGGGCGGAGAGAAGGTGTCTCCCAGCCTGCCGCCCTGAGCAGCGCGTCACTGTGACCATGCCCAGCACACTGCCTACAGCACAGGACTCGAGTGTGACCAGTGTCCAGGCCTCCCTCCGTACCTGGCAGCAGGAGGAGGTGGGGGGAGGCCTGGGGAGTGTGGACGGCAGCCGACTCTTCAGGATCGGGTTCGTGTGCGTGATGTCACAGCAGATCCCCAGCCCTTTGGGGTGGCCGCAGCCGGAGCCCCCACATCACATCGACCTGAAGACCAGAGATTGTCCCTATCAGTCTGGGGAGAGACAGAGGTATAGGGGTGAGCCAGGCATGGGGAGGGGGCACACTGTGGCAACTGCGGGGATCCTTCCGAGCCTCTGGGGAGGTGGCTCCAAACACGACCCTGTGGGCGATCAGGGCTTAGGCGGGTGCCAGTGTTCCCGTGGAGCCCCTCACATGGGCCCCGGGCCACCTGAAGCATGTGCCCGCTGCCGGGGGGCCCCCGCAGAGCAGTGCTGCAGGGCGGCCAGTCGGGGGCACTGAACGGGACCATCCTCCAGCTACACGAGCGACACCCAGGGTGGTGCACGATCCTTTGGGGTAACTTGGAGGACCTCGGAGGAGGGGAGAGGAAGCCCCCCTCGTTCCAGCTCCTGGGAGGGTGGGTGGTGAGAATGGAAATGGATGGACGCTATAGGAGACCCCACAGCATGCCTGGGAGACGGGGTGGGGGACTCGCCACCCAGGGATCTGCTGGCCCCTCCGTGGGGGACCCGGCAGGTCCATGTGCAGTGAGAGTTGTGAGGGGGGTGACTCAGACAGTCCTGTCACCTCCCAGGGCCTCAGTTTCCTCATTGTTAAGAGGGGGAAGGGAAGTTCCCCTGCCACAGGGCACGAAGCCCAGGTGTGGTGCCCTATAAACCCGAGAGGCTGTCAGAGGTGGGGCGGGGGCACTCCTCCACTTGTCTCTCCACAGCTGGGGGCGGTGGGGTGGGGCGAGGAGGGGACGAATGTGCCTCAGCAGTTCCAAGAGGCCCCCGAGTCTGCCCTGCTGGCCAGGTGTCTTGTCCAGGCTGAGGCTGGGTGCTGGGAGCCCACTTGATGCCACCCCTCCTCCACCCGGCCTCAGCAGGAGGTGCTCCAGGCAGGAGAGAAGCCCTTGCCCAGTGTCCTTGTCCTCCAGGGGGCGATGGGGAGCTGTGCCCCCGTGCTTTGTCGGGTCCAGGGCACTGGCGTCTGCGTGGAGGGGCGCACCTGCATGAGCGCCGGGGGGGGGGTTCCCCCCACAGCACCTGCTCCGGTCTTCCTGGCCCCCAGCGACCCTGGGGCCACTAACGTCCTCCCATAAACTATTTTTCTGATTGAACTAACCAGAGGGTTCTGTGGCTTGTCACCCAAACCTGCATAGTGCAGACAGCTGGAGCAAGACTTAGGAGGTAGGGACTGGCCCCGGGGGGCCGGGAGGGGGTCCAGGGAGCCACCCGGGGCCACAGAACGCTCTGCGAGGCATCGACTCCGACATGCTAACGTGTTTATTAGAAAAAGGACAGAAGGGGACTGAGCGGGCTCGCCAGTAGGCTGTCCTGCCTCCAGGGTGCCCCCAGCGCTGGGCGAACGTGCCCGGTGCCGTGTTAACTACTGCGCCCGCACGCGCTTGGGCACGCAGGCCGGCTGCGGGAGCCCGGCCCAGAGCTCGGCGAGCGGCGGCAGCAGCCGAGAGGGCTCCGGCCCTGGTGTGCCGCAGGCCATCAGCGTCTGGATTCAGTTGAGATATGCACTGACGTTGGTGTAGACCCCGGGCCGGTTGGGCCTCCCACAGCCCGATCCCCAGCTCACGATTCCAACCTGAATCCACAGCCCTCTCTTCTCGCAGGCCAGGGGTCCGCCGGAGTCACCCTAGGGAGCAGCGTGGGTGAGCCAGGCCTGGCCGGGTGGGGGGCAGGTGAGGGGCTAGTGGAGAGGCGGGGACAGTGGCGGGGACAGCAGGAGGGGCTGCGGAACTGGGCAGGCTGGGTGCACATCCTGCTCCTCGCCCCAGATGTGAACAAGCCTCGGTTTCTGCATCTGCAGAGTGGGGCGGTGGTCTCTGATTGCCCCTCCCCCTCCCCCCAGGTGTCAGGTGAGACTCAAATTAATTTCACAATTAATGCGAAACAGTTAATGCTGGCTTTAGAAGCTGCATAAATGAGGCCTATGGTCGTTTTCTCTGAATAAGCTCAGGGTGGGCTGGTGGGCATCATGCGGATTGCGCCCAGCCCGAGGTGGGACGGCTGGTGCCCAGTGGGGGCAGGGGTACTCACTTTGCAGGCGTCATGGCCGTTCTCAGAGCCAGCACAAATCAGTTCATCCGGGTTGTAACTGAGGAAACCGGGATGTTGGAACAGGGAGTCACACCTGGAGGTGTTTATGACGGACACCTGTGCTTCCTGGAAACGGAAAGGAGGCGGCGGAGCTGCAGGAGTTGAGGGTTTGACGAGGCTTCAGCCTCTCCTCTGCCATCTGGGGCAGGGGCAGGGGGCTGGGCCCCCTGCCCTCCCCCCGCCCCCACCCCGGCGTCTGGGACATGGCTCTCGATGACTCCTCTGCTCTAGCCCAGCACCCTGCACACTGTGGGTAATGAACATCACAGAAGGACCCAAGGCACGGACAGGCGGTGACCGCTTCTCCCTGAGACTCGGTTTCCCTATCCGGAGGGTGAAGATGACAGCTCCTGGCTGAGCCAGTGGGGAGGTCCCTTAGCCACAGCATGCGCAGGGGGCAGGGCTGACACACGGACATGGTTTAGGATTAACATACTACATCTGCAGGATCCAGGCTGAAAATGCGGCAGAATTTTTTTTTAATGCTTATTTATTTTTGAGAGAGAGAGAGAGAGAGAGAGAGAGAGGGAGGGGCAGAGAGACACACAGAATCTAAGCCAGGCTCCAGGCTCTGAACTGTCAGTGCAGAGCCCCGCGTGGGCTTGAACTCCCGAACCATGAGATCATGACCTGAGAGAAGTCCGAGGCTTAACCGACTGAGCCGCCCAGGCGCCCTGAAAATGCCCCAGATTTGAAAAAAGATACGAAGCTGTATCGTGAAGAAGCCGGACAATCTCCAAGTGGGAGAAACACAAAGAGGTCTACACGGAGATGGATTTTCCTCCAAGTATCAAAAGACAACGGGAGAAGCTGGTAAACAGCAAGGGAGAAGCTGCACGTCACGTAGAAGATCTCCGACAAGATTAACAGCCTCGTTCTTCTCAGGTGCCCCGGAGGCCTGGAGGCGGCGGGGTGACGCAAAGTGCAGAAAGAATAAAAGTCAACCAAGAATTCTGTACCAGGCAAAATGACCCTTCAGAGAATGAGGCAGCGATTAAGGATTCTCAGCAAACACATGCCAAGAAGGTTCATCGCTGGCAGACCTGCCTTGCAGGAAATGGAAAAGGGAGCAAGGGAGCTCGTCAGGACACTGGCCGGTGTCCGTTCAAGGCAGAAAGAGAGAGCAGAGTGCTGGGAAAGGTGACCAAATGGGAAAGTAGGAGAGGCAGTTTTCTTAGTTTTGGTTGATCACTTCTTTTCCGTCCTCTATAATTTAAGACATAAGCATCAGCCAATTATAAAGCTCTGTCAAGGGTCGCATGATATGTAAACTTGACAACAGCAACTTAAAGGGGAGGAAAGAGCTCTATAAGGAACAGAATTTCTGTGTATTATTGAAGCTAAGTTGGTATTAATTCAACATAGACTGTTATAAATTTAAGTTGTTAATTGCAATCCCTACGGCAACCACTAAGAAAATATACAGAACATGAAATGGGAAGGGAATCAACACAGAACACTAATGAAAATCAATGAAACACGAAAGGAGGAAATAAAAAAGATTAAAGATACAGATATAGATATTGAAAGATGTGACCAAATATTCTAAAGAAATAGAATAAATGGTACAAGTAAATCCTTACTTATTAGTAGTTAGTTTTAACGTAAATGGGTTAAACCCTGCAATTGAAGGGCAGAAATTAGCAGAATGGGTTAAAAACAGAGGATCCAGGGTCGCCCGGGTGGCTCAGTCGGTAGAGCATCAGACTTCATTTTGGCCTGGCCCGGGTCACAGTCCCAGGGTCGTGGGATGGAGCCGCACATTGGGCTCCATGCTGAGCGTGGAGCCTGCTTAAGATTCTCCCTCTCTCTCCCTCTGCCCCTCTCCCCCTGCTCGCACTCTCTTTCTCTAAAAGTAAATAAAAAAGATTTTATTTTTTTAATGTTTTATTATTTAGTTTTGAGAGAGAGAGAAAGAGAGAGAGAGAGAGACAGAGTGCAAGCAGGGGAGGGGCAGAGAGATGGGGAGACAGAATTCAAAGCAGGCTCCTGGCTCTGAGCTGTCAGCACAGAGCCCGACGCGGGGCTCGAACTCACAAACTGCGAGATCATGACCTGAGCCAAAGTCGGACACTTAACTGACTGAGCCACCCAGGCGCCCCTAAGAGTCCAACTCTTGATTTCAGCTCGGGTCATGATGTCAGAGTTCGTGAGTTCGAGCCCTGGATCGGGCTCTGTGCTAACGGGGCAGAGCCTGCCTAGGAGTCTCTCTCTCCCTCTCTTTCTGCCCCTCCCGATTGCTCTCTCTTTCTCTCTCTCTCTCTCTCTCTCTCTCTCTCGCAAAAAAAAAAAAAAAAGTTAAACACAGAATTACCATATGATCCAGCAACTGCACTCCTAAATATATACACAAAAGAATTGAAAAGAGGTGTTCAAATAAAAATGTGTATATAAATGTTCATAACAGCTCTAGTCACAACATCCAAAACACAGAAACAACACGCATGTCCATGAATGCAAGAATGGATAAATACATTGCAGGCCATCCGTAGGATGAACGATTTTTCAGCCATAAAAAGGAAGGAAATTCTGATACCTACTAGAACACAGGTGAATCTCGAAAGCATCACGCTACATGAAAGAAGCCAACCACAGAAGGTCACACAGTGTGTGAATCTATTTACATGAAAAATCCAGAAAAGGTAAATCCATTAAGACAAAAGGCTTGTTGGAGAGGATGCCAAAGGCCGGACGGAGAGGGTAAGGGGCACTGACTGCTCAGTGATTGTCCGATCTCCTCCAGGAGGGAAGAAGATGTTTTGGAACTTGATGGAGTTCATGGTTATATACTGTGAGGGTACGAAATTAAATGCCACAGGATTATGTACTTTAAAATGATTAATTCTGGGGCGCCTGGGGGGCTCAGTCGGTTGAGCGTCCGGCTTCAGCTCAGGTCATGATCTCGCGGTTCGTGGGTTCGAGCCCCGCGTCGGGCTCTGTGCTGACAGCTCGCTCAGAGTCTGGAGACTGTCTTCAGATTCTGTGTCTCCCTCTCTCTCTGACCCTCCCCTGCTCATGCTGTCTCTCTCTCTCTCTCTCTCTCAAAAATAAATTTAAAAAATATTTAAATAATATGTAATACTAATTTAAATACAAATAATATACAATAATAAATAATATTTAAAATATTAATAAAATAAAATGATTAACTTAGGGGCGCCTAGGTGGCTCAGTCGGTTAAGTGTCTGACTCCTGATTTCGGCTTGGGTCATGATCTCGTGGTCGTGGGTTCAAGCCCCGCATCCGGCTCTGCACTGACGGTGTGGAGCCTGTTTGGGATTCTCTCTCCCTCTCCCTGCTCTCCCTCTCAAAATAAATAAAACTTAAAAACATTAAAAAAAATAAACCGATTAACTTAATGTTCTATGAACTAAGCACCCCCCCAATGGGGTACAGGTACAGGCTAGACCGTACGTGAGCTGTGAATACACTGAGTGAAGGCGGCAGGGACAGACAGCCACACTTTGTAGGATTGTCTCTTCGAAAAGGCCACAGTCTGGAAAGCCACAGAGACAGGAAGCAGACTGGTGACCGCCAGGGGAAAACGGGGAACTGGGAGGAAAGCTAATAAGTACGGAGGTTCATTTGGAGATGATAAAAACGCTCTGGAGCCAGACAGCGGGGACGGTTGCGCAGCTGTAGTTACGCTAAAAACCACTGAATTGGATACTTAAAAATGGTGAATTTTAGGTTTTGTGAGTTAAATTTCAATTAAAACCCCCCCAAAATGCAAGGCCTTTCTGATGAGTCCACCCCAGAAATTTCCACACCCCTGCAGGCCGGGTGAGGAGTGCGCGCCTGGGCCCAGCTGGCCTCCCTCTCACTGTGGCTTCCGGCTCATAGTCTCTGGAAGGCAGAGGGAACGGCGTGTGGGGACAGGAGGTCCTGCCCTGAGCAGCCCCCAGGCGGGACCCAGCTGCACACAGACCCAGGCGGGGGCTGCTGAAGCTGGTGTGGACAGAACAGACGGTGGAGCACAGAGCCCCCCTGGCCCCACCCCCGCCAGCCCCCAGCCTCACCCTTTTTCTCACGCATGTTCCCCCAGCCAGTCACCCAGCAGTCAGGCTTGTTCTGGAACTCAGAGGAAGAGGCCGTACTTATTGTAGGTGACGGAGGAGGACAGCCTCAGCAGGGCGATGTCCTTGAGTGAAGTCCCGCTGAACTGGGGATACAGAATGATATCTGTCACCCTGTACCGACGGTAGAAGGTCCACAGTTGCCAGGAAGGCGGCCTGGAGGACAGCTCACCAAGCTGAGCCGTCCACTTCGAGGGATCTTTGTGCCTGGCAAGGGAGGAGAGAGCAGTCAAGGGTCCTTAGAGAAGGGACCCTTGCTCCGTGCTGGACCTTTCTGCGCCCCAAGGCTTTGAGCTGGGTACCCCAACCACACCGTACACCCAAACGGTCCTTCTTGTCTGCAACCCTGGGATCCTGGCTGTCCGGCTGGTTGCCCCCTCTCCTCCACCCACCCCTTCCTCCCGGAAGGGCCGAGGCTGGCTCCCACCAGGACCCCGGTGAGAGCAAGTCCTCACTGAGTGCCCGCTGCGGGCCTGGCAGTGTTGGGCTGCTGCTAAAAGCAATGGTCCTTTACAGGAGCCGGAGGGAAGAGGACCTCATTTGGACCACCTGGAGGGCTCTTCACCCCCCTGTTTGCCTGCTGCTCCCAGCTGGCCCCACCCAACTCCACAGAGCCCCCAGGCACCTCGCCTTTTCCTTGGGCGCTGTTGCAGGGCGCCAAAGTCATCAAGTTGTCTCTTCAGTTATAGATGTGAAGGGACAACTGAACTGGGGTCCCCAGGACTGCCCTCAGAGTAGTGATGCGCGGCAAGGACTCATAGAACTTAAAGAAGCTGTTTTCCTCGTGGTTTGGTTCACTACAGTAGTACAGAGAGTACTGGCCAATGCAAAAGGCGGAGAGGACAGAGTCTGGGAGAGGCCAGGTGGAAGGTTCCAGCTTCCCCTTGGCAAGGAGTCAGATCGACAGAGCTCAGTTCTGCCAGCAATGACTTGTGACAACATATGCGAAGAGGTGCCAGCCAGGGAAGCTCACGTGAGCCGAGGTGCCTGGAGTTTTTGTTACTGGGGTTCCATCACATAGGCGTGGCGGACAGCCCACACGGCTAACCTTAGTCCTCAGGTGGTCCTGTGGTCCAGGCGACGCAGCGTGGCCGAGGCGGTGCCATCACTTGTGCTATTAGCATGAAATATCTGGAGTGGGACCAGGGCTCCCAGTCTACAAAGACACTCTTTTCTTTTCTTTTCAAAAATTTTTTTTTAATGTTTGTTTATTTTTGAGAGAGAGACAGCATGAGCGGGGTTGGGGCAGAGAGAGAGGGAAACACAGAATCCGAAGCAGGCTCCAGGCTCTTAACTGTCAGCACAGAGCCAGATGCGGGGCTCGAACCCATGAACTACTAGATCATGACCTGAGCCGAAGTCAGACGCTTAACCGACTGAGCCACCCAGGCACCCCAAAGACACTCTTTTCAAGCAAGACATTGCGAAGGCTCAGAGGTGATTTCCTAGGACCTGGTCGAGGGCCAGTTCATCCTTGGCCTGGTCAGTTACCCGGATGTTACTGCACGGCCACTAAGGGTAAAGCAACGTTGGAGGAAAAGGCACATGCGCACCAGAACCATCCATTTGAATACATGGACCATCTTCAAAGAAAACTGAGAGAATAAATACATGGACCAGCAGACAACTTGGAGGATCCTAACTGGTATCGTTAGAAAGCTCTTTTGAGGGTGTTTATGAACATTCACCAAGAGTTATGCAGGAAAAGGGAGGCCTGGGGGGCCCAGTCGGCTGAGCGTCTAACTACGGCTCACGGGTTGTGAGTTCAAGCCCTGCGTCCAGCTCTGTGCTGACAGTTCAGAGCCTGGAGCCTGCTTCACATTCTGTGTCTCCCTCTCTTCTGCCTCTCCCCTGTCTCTCAAAAATAAATAAAACATAAAAAAATTAAAACAAAACAAGAAAACAAAAAGTGTATTAAGTAAAACAAAATCAAGGGTTGAGAAAAGACAAAGAGAAGGCCAGGCTCTAGACTCCCCAGCAGGAGACGGGCAGACCGGCAGGTGCGTCGTGGTGTTGACCCCCGATGTCCCAGGCGTCTGTCTGGGAGTGTGAACTGGCCTACCTTATGTAAGTCCTCGGGGAGGCCGGGTTCCCACCACGAGCTCAGCAGAAACGAGCAATGGAATGAACCGGCTGTAAAAGGAGGGATGTGACATCATTTCTGAGTCAAATGCTCTGCTGGGTGACAAAATACCATCAAGTGAGAGGGTGGCTTAAGAACAATGAACATTTATTTCTCATGGTTCCTGGGCTGTAAGTCTGAGGTCAAGGTGTCTGGTGAGGGCCCCTTCCTGGTGCGTACCTGCTGCCGTCTCCCTGTGTCCTCGAGTGGCGGAAGGGGTGAAGGAACTCTCTGTGTCTCTTTTATAAGGACACTGGTCCCATTCGTGAGGGCTCCACCCTCCTGACCTAATCGCCTCCCAAAGGCCCCACCTCTGAACACATCACCCTGGGGCTTCAACATATGGATTCGATATAGGAACTTGGGGCTGGGGGGGACACAAACATTCCATCAGAGCACAAGGCTGAGTGTATTTTACCTCCTCGACGTCACACTCAGCGGTTGACCAGTTATCTGTGAACACAAAAAGGGTTATTGACTGGGTGTGGGTTTTAAGTAACATTCATTGTGATGATGATCAGTCCCTTTGTAATGTCCTTAAATAAGATTTACTCCAGCGCTTACAGAATTCTGATAACCTAGGAGTTCCCAGAATTTCTGGGACCCAACTAACGAAAAAGCTCAAGCAGGCAGGACGTGCCTTGGTCTTCACAAGGTATCAGTGAATCATATTAAGCTTCTTTTGCAACCACAAAACTCAGTAATACTGTTAACAGAAGTGCTTTCCTATTGTACGAGTATTCTACCAAGTAAATTCCAGTAAGGGCAAGCATAAATAGCTGAAGAATGTAATGTTTTTTGTAAGTTGTTTCTAAATGTTTTCGTTTTATTTTGATTATATATATATAAGCATATATATTTATATATATGTAAAGAAATTGGTGACAAAACTGCATAGAAGATGAAAGCGAACTCAAGACTAGTAGTCTTAAGAATGAAATATGGGGTCGGGGGGCACCCGGGTGGCTCAGTTCATTAAGCATCTGACCCTTGGTTTCAGCTCAGGTCATGATCTCACTGTTCGTGGGTCTGATAAACCCATAAATAAATAAACTTTGGGGGGTGAAAGGAATGAAATACAGAGATATTTTACATTGACATGTTACAAGGCACTGAAAAGATAAGAGGCACGAACTCTTATGCCCCCAACAACAGAGCTGTGAAATACATAAAGGAAAAAAACAACAACAACAGTTCTTAATACTCAAGATATGAATACATTCACATTTTTTCCCCTCAGAAATCAAGAGATCGGGCAGGTGTAAAAGGCAGTAACACCAAAGTATTCACTGAACGTGATTTTTATCTCAAGTATTTGGTGCTGCTCAGAGCCCACCATGCCCCCCAGGGGTAATGAGCCCTCTGAAGGGGGAGCTGTGTGTAGGCTAGGCTGAGCGGGGCCTCAGAAAAGATGGGTACTTCTCCAGAAAAGGGGAAAACTTAAGAATCCGGAAGGTCTCCAGCATCCCTCCCCGCCCTGTGCCCCAGGCTGGTCAGCTCTGCTTTCTCGGGCCACGGTGCTTTACAGAGGTGAGGCCAGGCCAGGGCAAGGGCCATCCAGGCGCTTGCTGTTTGTGGTCAGGGGCATGTCTTCCAGCTGCTCCACCTCGTGAATCATGGGTCCCTCGAACTTTCCAGGCGTCTTGGCCCTTCAGAGCCCCAGGGGTGAAAACGATGGGCAGAGGGGGCAGAGTGGGGTGTGTCCTGGGGTCTGCAGTTCCTCTCCCACCCCTCCTCCTCTTCCTCTTCTCAGGGCACCAGGCACATGGCACAGAGCACGAAGTAGAGTTATCTGGCTTTGTCCCCTGTAGGGCCTCAGGGGAGTCATTAAACCATGGGAGTCTCGCCTGGGGAATCAGTCAGGAGGAACCGACAGGGTGACACAGGCCAGCACACAAGTGCCCCGGAAGTGGTGGGGTGGTTGGTGCTGTGAGGCCAGGGCAGGGGAGAAGGACCCGAGGGTCTGGCCACAGTTGTGGAGGAGGCCAAGGACCCTGTGCCCGGGAGCAGTGTGGGAGCCAAGTCCCGAGGACAAGGCGTGGAGTCAGCCACACCCCAGGGCGAGCCCAGAACTTGGGCTGGGCTGCGGCCATCTTCTCCCACTGAGTGTCTGAGGACTCTGACCCCAAGAGCCAGCCCGGAAGTGATAGCTTGGACACACCATGTCGGCGGCCCTCACCGCCATCCTGCTCTCCCTCCTCTCCGTGGCTCTACAGGGGAGCCCCCCTGCTCTCCCGTCCAACCTGTCCCGGCTGAATGCCAGCACACCAGACCTGGATTCAGGTAGGACGGATATTGGGGCGCAGAGACAGCACCGCAGGAGGGGCACATAAAGTGGATGTGGGATCCCCGCCCCTCATAGCCCGTGCTGGGCAGGTCCTCCAAGGAACCCAGATGCAGAGAGGGAGAGGGGACCCTCCTTCAGCTACCCCCAGACCTCAGTGTCCCCCCGCCTGTGCCGCGTTTAGGCTGGCCCGGGAGCCCCTCTCCCCACCGAGCGTCACTGAGCCATTTAGATCCCGGCTCCCCTCCAGCTGCTGTGCACCGCCCCATCCTCCCCTGGAGCACCTCGTGGAGCCTGAGGAGAAGGGACCGGCAGGGATAATGAGGGCAGGTCTGCGGGGCCAGGGGAGCCCCGAGGGGCCACGCATAACGGGCCCGTGGACTCACCCCGCAGTGTGCGGACGCCCACACGTGTCAGGCCGCATCGTGTCAGGCCAGGACGCCCAGCCGGGCCGGTGGCCGTGGCAGGTCAGCCTGAGGGAGAATGGACAGCACGTGTGTGGGGGCTCCCTGATCACCGAGGACTGGGTGCTGACCGCAGCCCACTGCTTCGACCAGTGAGTACCCGGGGGGCACAGGTGTGTGCCGGGTGGCAGGACCGGCCCTTCCGCCCTCCCTCCTCCACGTGAACCACAGCCTTCTGCCCTTCTGGAGATGGGCAGGGGAATGTTGTCACTTACCACCCAGGATGGCCCCTGTCCTCAGAGCTGGGCGGGGGGGGGGGAGGAGACAGACCCCCCAGCCCTCCCCCTATCCACCTGCCAAGAAAGAATTCGCTTCCCAGAAACCAAAGGCCCCTGCATGGGAACATGCACCTGAGAAGCCAAGGGCTCACTTCCACCGCCCACCAGCGGGGCGGCATTTGGGCAGGTGACCACCTCCCGAGCCTGTTGCACAGTCACCAGAGGGAGTCGTGGGTGCCTGGCAGGTTCCAGGACCGGGTGGAGCACTTCTCATCTCGGCCCGGCGTGCGCAGCTTGCAAAGCCGTCTGTCTGTAGTGTCAGGACCCTCACATCGAGGTCGTCCCCGGTGCCCGCCCATGGGACCCTGGCACAGCCCTCACCACACCCCCCCCCCCGGGGCTTTCTCCATCTCCAGGAAGCAGCCGCTGTCCACCTACATGGTGCTGCTGGGCTCCATCTCCTCCTACCCCCAGGCCGGGGAGCCCCAGGAGCTCCACGCGGTGGCCCAGTTCATCAAGCACCCTGAGTACTGGGAGGAGAACAACAGAGCGGACATCGCCCTGGTGCGGCTGGCCTCGCCTGCCACCTTCAGTGGCCTCATCCTTCCCGTCTGCCTCCCCACACCTGGGGACCCCCTGGGTCACGGCACGTGGTGTTGGGTCACCGGCTGGGGGAACGTCGCCACGAGTCTACGTAAGGACACCCAGAGCGTGTGGCAGGGGGTAGGCGGGGACCAACGCTGACGGGGCCTCCCTAGGGCTGGCTGCACCTGCCACCACACTCACGCGGGATGTGCACAGAGCCTGCCCGCAGCAGGGGGGAGCCACAGAAATACTGCCACGACCGTGAGGGAGCAGCCCGCCACCCCAGCCCCTCCGTCAGGCCGCCCAGTCTGCCCTCCCAGCACGCAGGAAGCAAACGATTAATGCCAGGCCCCGACAGGGCTCTGGATGCTGGCCCAGGCTGGGGCCCGGGACATTCTGACTGCCTAGTGCCGGTGCCCCGCATAGGTCTGCAGAATTCACACATGACCCCGGCCCTCGTGGGGAGCGATCCAGGGCCTGCTCGCCTGGCCTCGGTCCTGGCTGGGTGACTCCACCAGCCTCGCTGGGCTGTGGCTTCCCCCTCTGACACGCAGAGTCTCCAGTGACCTCGTGGCGTTAATGTGAGGGTTACGCGGAGTGACGCATCCCAGGTGCTCCCGACAGGGCCGGGCAAGAGGGAATTCTCGACACACGGGGTCCCGGCAGCCGTCACCTCCGTCAGCATGCTGTACTAGCGCCTCGTCCTCGGCCGCGTTACAAATGACCACAAACTGGGGGGCTTGAAACCACACAAAGGTAGCCTCTCACGGTTCAGGAGGCCACGGGTCTTGACGTCAAGATGCTGGCAGGGCCGGGCTCCGTCTGAAGGCTCCGGGGAAGGATCCTTCCCGCTCCTTCCAGCTTCTGGTGGCTCCTGGACATGTTTGGGGTTCCTTGGCTGAGGGCCGCATCCCCCCGGACCTGCCTGCATCTTCACGCGGCCTCTCCGCTTTTTATCCCTTTCTGTCTCACCTCCATCCAGCACTTCGTCTTAACTAATTAACGTGCAAAGCCCTTATTTCCACAGAAGGTCACATTCTGAGGTGCTCGGTGGACATGGATTTTTTTTTACGTTTATTTACGTATTGAGAGCGAGTGAGCATGTGAAAGAGCGTGCACGAGCGGGGGAGAGGCAGAGAGAGAGAGAGAGAGAGAGGGAGGGAGGGAGAGAATCCCCAGCAGGCTCCACACTATCGGCGCAGAGTCCGATTCAGGGCTCGATCTCAAGAACCATGAGATCACGCCCTGCGCACGCCCTGCCGGGAGAGGGGGGAAGGCAGCGGCTCCCCCTAGTGAGGGCTCACCTTGCTACCCTGGCACGTCTGCCAGGGTTTCCTGAGCACAAACGCAGGCCCTCGCTCATCCAGAAGCAGGGGAGTGACAGGCGATATGACCCGGAGCGGCCGAGAGCCAGGAGGCGGTCACCTCCCTTCTGAGCTCCGCTCTGCTGCTCCCCGCAGCGCTCCCTCCGCCCTTCACCCTGCAGGAGCTGCACCTGCCCCTCGTCGACGCCCAGACTTGTAACAGCTACTACCTGGAGAATTCTGGCACCGCCGGCGCGGAGCCCGTCATCCTCGAGGACATGCTGTGTGCCGGCTTCGAGAACGGCCAGAAGGACGCCTGCAGGGTGAGTGAGCCCGGGGTGTCCCACTCCTCATCAACCCTGGGGGCCCCCAGGGCGGAGGCGGGCACACTGTTTGAAACACTAGGGTTGGGCGCCTGGGTGGCTCAGTGGGTTGAGCGTCCGACTCTTGATTTTGGCTCAGGTCATGATCCCAGATTCGTGGGATCAATTCCCTGCGTCGGGCTCTGCGCAGACATCGTGGAACTGCTTGGGATTCTCTCTCTCTTCCTCTCTCTCAAATACAAACATACATACCAGGGTCAATTTGGAAAGAAAAAAAAAACTGTTCTTGGACCCTGTCTCACTTTAAATATCCTATCAATATTATCAGAACATGATATACTTGCAAACACGCTTAAATTGTGACCATATTCTCTATCCCTACAGCTTTTTGTTTTTGGGCTAGAAATGTCTCTTTTCTTTCCAAAAACTAACACTCAGGCCTTTGAGCAAATTGTCCTGAGGAGCAAGGTCACTTCCGGGCTGAGTTGGTTTGGTCTTTCCTTGTCTGCTTTTTTTAATTTAAAAAAAATTTTTTAACGTTTACTTATTTATTTTGAGAGAGGGAGAGAGCCAGTCGGGGAGGGGCAGAGAGAAGGGGAGACACAGAATCCGAAGCAGGCTCCAGGCTCTGAGCTGTCAGCACAGAGCCCGACGTGGGGCTCGAACTTGTGAGCTTCGAGATCATGATCTGAGCAGAAGTCGGACGCTTAACCAACTGAGCCCCTCAGGCGCACCTCCTTATCTGCTTTTATAAGCAAAACACACTTTATCTCACGTGCCCTCTTAGTATTATCACAGATTTTTCATCAACGACGAACACACAGGTGCTTCTCAGAGCCCCGACTCTGAAATGCTCGGTTTTACGTAGAGACTACGGTATTCCCGTCACAGTTTGTCCCAGCGGCCAGGGGTTTCACCCGATTCGCAGACCATCCAGCCCACCGACTCTCCTAGCCAGCAGGGCCGAAGGGAGGCTGGTGGGCCTGGGGAGGCCCCTGTGAACTCCCCTCCCGTGAGCAGCCCAGCCCCTCGGGCCTCCCCTTCTGGACTCCTCCTTTCTCTCTAGGGTGACTCCGGAGGCCCCCTGGTGTGCGACGTTGGTGGAGTCTGGACCCAGGCAGGCGTAGTGAGCTGGGGATCTGACTGCGCGCTCCCGAAAAGGCCGGGGGTGTACATCAACGTCAGCGTCTACACCACGTGGATTGCCAACACCATCAAGGGCTCAGCCCCGGACGCCGGAAACTTCTTTCCAGGCCGTGCCTGGCTCCTCTTCCCTGCCATGCTGCTGGTCCTGTGTCCACTAGGGGCCACGCTGGTCTCCCTGGGCCTCGCCTAGCCGGGCAGCCAGCCTTGCGGCCTCGGCCTCTGCACCTTAAATGGGTGCTCTTTCCCTGCGGCCTGCCAGCTTCTTACAGGACCCCCCTCCCCACACCCTCCCTGGACAGCCTACCCTCTGCCCTCAGGGACCTTCTCTGGCCCCTCCCCCTCAGGAAGCCACCCCATACCCACGTCTCCCCCACTTCAGACCCTGCGGCCCCACCTTTCGAGGGTCCCCCATGGGCTTCAGGCTGCCCTCACCACCACCCCCCGCCAGCCTGTGAGCCCCTGGGGACAGAGCCTGGTTTCCCCGTTCCTCACCCACCATCCAAGTCTGAGTCCCAGTGTGCACCCATGCCCGGGGATTCCTTTGCGGGTCTCGGGCTCCTGGAACTGGGGTGTGCAGCCCGCAGTGCTGGGCTGGTGCCTTTGCAGGCCAGTCTGTGTGAGACGCAATAAAGACGAGCTGGCAGAAGGACCGGGTGCCCCGCCCTGTGCATCAGGGCCCCACAAGGGTGTGTGTGAGCGCATCTCCTGTTTGCGGGAGCTTTACCCCCAGGGTGTCACTGGACGCCCACGGCAGCCCTGGGAGGCACGTGTGACTATTATTTCCACTTTTCTCACACAGGGAAACCGAGGACTTCGAGCTCCAGGGATCGCCCAAGCCCTCTCGCTCTAGCAGCCCCGTCCCCAGGCTCAGTGTGGTCACAGCGGGGCTGGGGGTGGAGCCACATCACCCCAGGTGTGACCATCAAAGGCTCAGAGCCAGGCCGAGCTTTCTGGCCGAGCGTCTCTCCCTCCCAGCCTGTCTCTCAGGGGTGACTGGGGGCGGGGGGGGGGGAGCCGGCAGCTGGAGGAAGGGACACAGGGCTGGGACCTCAGGCCGGGGTGGGAGTGACTAGAAGCCCCTGCAGGTTACAACCAGGGGAGGGGAGGGGAGGAGACAAGGACGGGCCCCTCAGCCCCGGTCTCGGGGCGCCCCCACCCTGGCCCACAGGCGAGCCGAGGGGTCACCTCCTCCAGTGGTTCCCTCTGCCCGCAGGCAGCACGCTGAGAACCCTTCCCTCTCTCCACCCCCACCTGCCCCTCAGGGCTTTCTCCACAGCATCCCCTGTCCTTGCTGAGCCCCTGATCCCCGCAGCCCCCTCTGGAGCCTTCTCTGGACACACAGGGCCTGTGTGTCCCATCAGGGTTGCCTCCTGATGGCCAGAGAGCCAGGGAGGCAGCCCCAGCCCCAGCCCCGGGCCTAGCCGGGATGGCGACCGCTGGGGGGAAATGGGGGGCGGCTGTGCAGATGGCACAGGGGCTGTGGCTAAGGACGGCCACGAGCCTGAGCCCCAGGCGTAAGAGCGGGCCTCCCGCACTGGCCCGGGGGACAGAGCCCGTGCTGGACCTCCAGTGGCAGCTGGCACCCACGCC
Organism: Cryptoprocta ferox; assembly: GCA_028646485.1. Taxonomy (NCBI): domain Eukaryota; kingdom Metazoa; phylum Chordata; class Mammalia; order Carnivora; family Eupleridae; genus Cryptoprocta; species Cryptoprocta ferox. The sequence goes on along the minus strand of CM053564.1, from coordinate 2,125,414 downwards.
ATCACTACGGGCTCACCACCGGGCTCGTCGCTGCGGTCGCCACGCACCCTCGGCCCCAGGCGCTGCCATATCTACCACATACCAGCCGGAACAGCGTGTCGGGTGGCCCGCCGGGCACCCCAGGGCCGAGTGCGAGCCCCTCCCGCACACGTGACCTCCACCTCTCCCGTTAGTGCTCCATCACCCCTTCGGGTCCACAGACACCAAGAGTGCCACTCACGGGCCTGGGAGGCAGACGACGGCCAGATGCACCCGTGACCGAAGCAGATCACTGCGGATGGCGCGATGTTCTGGGAAGAAAGCGCCGCGGGGCAGTGACACAGCCAGGCCGTGGGGGAGGAGGCGTGGAGCTTGCTGTAGATGGCGAGCGAGCAGAAAGCTTTGCTGAGGGTGATGTTGGCACTGAGCCCTGAATGCCGTGAAGAAGTCTACCATGTGACTCTCTGGGACAGGAGTCTGCAGGGAGAGGCCACCCCAGGCTGGCGTTCGCTAGGAAAAGACCGGGGACAAGGGTCCCCTCTGCTGGGGAGGGGACCGGCAAGGGGTGGTGCCGTTGCGGGCTGGGAGAGCCTGGATGGTTTCTGGCAAGACTTGCGGCCCGAGCCATCCTGCAGGCTGCAGGGGACAAGGGACTGCCTGGGCTCCCTGTCAGGCACCAGGAGGCAGTCGCTGGCCCTGTGTCTTGGGCCATGTGCCACCCTTGGCCCCCACCGCAGGGAACTCACAGGAGACTGGCCAGTTACAAGCGCTGTGGTGCCAAGGGCCCCAGATGGGAGCGGGTCAGGGAACTCCTATCCCCTGGCCTGGGACCCAGTCCTGTTCTGTCCCGGAGTCCACCTGCCCGAGCCCATGCCTACAGCCCCCACTCTGCAGGTGACTTGGTGGGGGACACACCCGTGGGTGAAGTCAAGGATGTGTGCTGACAGGCCAGCTTCATCCTCTGGAGAAGGTCCCGGGGTCCCCCAGCACCAGGGTCTCACTAGTGTCTCTCTCAGCGTGCCCTGGATCCAGGACACTGTTGGGAACCCTCTTTTCCGCTCCTCCGGGCAGGGATGCTGGCTCCACGTGCTCCCTCCTGGTCCCTTGGGCACTCACCACCCAGGCCCAGCTGGGTGTGCGGTGGGGCCAGACTCCAGACACGGGGCTCCCACAGAGTGGACACCTAGTCCAGGCTGGCTCCCCTGACTGGAGGGACCCTAGAAGCCAAGGCTGTGAAACTCATCACTTTGAGAATCCCACCACATCCCTGATAGTGCTCAGGACAGAGACAGGGACATGGAGAAGGCACAGCCTCCCAGAAGCTGCATCAAGAGGGTCACTGGTCACAGGGACTGGGAGATGAATAGTCTAGTGGTGTCTCTCATTTAGTCCATTTTGGGACCTGGGCAGGAAATAAAGTTTGTGAAAGGGGTTTCAACTTCAAGATTTAAATTGGAGGAGGAGGAGGAGGAGGAGGAGGAGGAGGAGGAGGAGGAGGAGGGCTGGGGCCTGCCACCGGGGACAGCCTGAGTTGGCAGGGACTAGCCTGGCTAAGGGCCCAGGCAGGTCGAGACCCGAGACCATCATTTCCCCAAGAAGGGAAGAAACTGATCTCCTCTTCCTGGTTTGGCCCAACACTGCCAGGCCCGCAGCCGGCACTCAGTGAGGACTTGCTCTCACCAGGGTCCTGGTGGGGGCCAGCCTCGGCCCTTACCCGAAGAAATGGTGGGTGGAGGAAAGGGAGCAACAAGGGGGGGGGCGGGCAGGGAGGATCCCAGGGACGCAGACAAGAAGGACTGGACGCACGGTGTGGTTGGTGGACGCAGCCGGAGTTGAAGCTCAAAACCGTGCGCCCTGAGGTCCGATGCTTCCCAAAGACCCTTGGACCCAGGTGAGAGGTCCAGCGCGGGACAGGGGTGGGCCAGCGTCGCGGGCGTTCCCTCCCTCCCAGGGGGCGCCCCGGCCGGCCCCCGAGCGGGCGGAAGCCGAGGGGCGCCACGAGGCGGCAGAGGCGGCCATGGGCGCGCGCGTCAGGGCGCTGCTGCTGGCACAGCTGTTGGTGCGAGCGGAGCTCCAGGCGCAGGGTGAGCTCAGGCGGGGGCTGCGGGCCGCCCTGGGGCTGGTGGGGGGCGGCTGGGGCGCGTACAGAGCGGGGGGAGCTCACCTGCCCGCCCGCCCGGCCCTCCAGAGTTTCAAGATCGGGACCAGCTGTTTCCAGGTAAGGCGCCCAGGACGCGCGCTTCCCAGCGCAGGGCACCCGAGCCGGAGCGCAAGGGGCGCCTCATCTTTTCCTCTCCTCCGCGCAGGTTTCGAGAACTCGTCGTTGCTCACGTGTAACTGCCGGGCCCCAGGGGGGAGGGGGAGGGGAGGGGGAGGGGCGGGGCCCGCGCACCACGTGGGGAGGGGCGCGAGGTCCCCTGGTCCCTGCGCCGCGCGCCCCCAACGCGCGCCTTTTCCCAGGAGCCCCTTACCGTCGCGCGCGCGCGCTGGCAGGTGGGTCGGGCGGGGTCAGCCAGCCACGGGTCCGTCTGTCCGTCCCAGGGCCCTGCGGCCGCCGAACCATTTCCACGCGCGTGGTGGGCGGAAAGGACTCGGAGCTGGGGCGCTGGCCGTGGCAGGGCAGCCTGCGCCTATGGGGCTCCCACCGCTGCGGGGCCAGCCTGCTCAACCGCCGCTGGGTGCTCTCGGCCGCGCACTGCTTTGAAAAGTGAGTCTGGAGGCGGGCGGCCCGCCGTTGGGGGGGGAGTGCCAGGCCCTGCGCCCCTGTCGCTTGCGGATCTGGCTCTGGTAGCCTTCTGAGCCCTAGGCTGGGCTGCAGCCACGTGAGAAAACCCTGTTCCGTTTTTTTCCATAACATTCTCTACAACATTCTCATGCACTTTTGTGTCGTGGTCTTTTGTTTTCTAACTTTCCTCCCCAAATGGCAGTACCAGCCGCCCCCTCCTCATCCCGCCTCCCGTGGCAGGTGTACCACGGGGCAGACAGAGGTGGGTAAGGTCTGGGCTCGGAGTCTGACCCTCACCGTGGTCAAGGGGACATGCCTGGTCCTGTGCGTCTATTTATTCTTTTTGAGGACGGCTGTGGGAGGTGGCCCGCTGGTTGAGTGACTCTCAGATCCTCAGGGGGAGGCACGCTGCTGCCCCAGGCCCTAAGACCTCAGGTGGGCTCAGGGGCCCTCCCTCCTGTAAAGACCCCTGCCGGCTCTCTCCTCTACTGCCAGGCACAAGGAGCCCTTTGAGTGGTCCGTGCAGTTTGGCGAGCTGTCTGCCGCGCCGTCCATCTGGAGCCTGGAGGCCTACTACAACCGATACTGGGTGGAGGAGATCATTTTGAGCCCCTTGTATGTGGGGGCTTCATCCTATGACATCGCCCTGCTGAGGCTGTCCTCCTCCGTCACCTACAATAAGTTCATCCAGCCCATCTGTGTCGTGGCCTCTTCTTCTGAGTTCCAGAACCGGACCAACTGCTGGGTGACTGGCTGGGGGAACATCAAAGAAGATCAAAGTGAGGCTGGGGGCTGGCGGGGGGAGGCGGCGGGGGAGGGGGGGCTCTGTGCTCCACCGTCTGTTCCGTCCACACCAGCTTCAGCAGCCCCCGCCTGGGTCTGTGTGCAGCTGGGTCCCGCCTGGGGGCTGCTCAGGGCAGGACGTCCTGTCCCCACACGCCGTTCCCTCTGCCTTCCAGACGCTGTGAGCCGGAAGCCACAGTGAGAGGGAGGCCAGCTGGGGCCGGGCGCGCACTCCCCCCCCCCCCCCCGCCTCCCCGGGCCTGCAGGGCTGTTGGGGGAGGTCCTGTGAGAAAGGCCTCAGTGGTTCATTTATGCATTCTCTCCACTCCGCAGGGCTGCTCACCCAGCCCCCAGCCCCCCGCCATCCAGCCTCCTTGCTTTGGCTCTTCCATACCTTCTGCACCCACCTGCTTTGCCTCTTGGCCTGGAGCCCTGAGCCCATTTCTCTGTCTTTGCAGTGTCAAAGCATCTCCGTGCCCTGACTCCCCGCTAAATCTCTGGGGGGTCCTTAGGCCAGCATGAAGCGTCACCCGTACCCCTCTCCCCGAGGTGCCCTGGATCTCCAGCGCCACAGACGGGGCTTGGTTGCTCTGCCTGGGCCGCCCCGCGTGCTGCTCCCTGGCCCGGCCCGGCCCGGCCAGCACCCCTCACTCAGCATGAGGGCGGATAGGCTCCTCGAGGGCATGTGTGCGCCGATGTTCTAGGCTCTGGAGCCTGAGGAACGAGCAGGGTGAGGTCTCTCTTGTGGGCCCTACCTGTGAATGAGGCTGGGGCCATATTTATACCTGCTTCATCGAGGAAAGTAAGAGAGGTACGGAAACGGCCCTAAGGCCCCAGGAGGGGTCAGTGGAGAATCCAGGGCTCACCGGCCGAGAATAACGTGTCCTTATGGTCACCCAGCTGGGAGTGGCAGCGGGGGATAGAGAAACCGGCGCTGGTCCTGCCTTCCTCTAGAGTTGGGGTCCTTTCCCTTCGCTACCAGGGGCTGGAGAGAGTGGCCCCTGCCGCAGATCTCTCCCGGCCCAGGGGGCTGAGCGGGTGCCAGCCAAGGGACCCGGCCACCATACTCCCTGGCCTGAGGCTGACGGGTAGTCCGGTCCAGCCCCAGGCTCCAGCCTCCTTCTGGAAGGTAGGAGGGGACTCTGGACGCCAGCCTCCTTGCCTGCTAGCAGGCTTCGCTCTCCCTCGTGCCGGCTGGGACACCCCAGGCCAGGCATCTCCTCCCTCTGTGCCTTGGCGTCCTCACCTGCAGAACAGGGCGAAACGGTTCCCACGTCACGGGGTGGTTTTGGGGTTTAAAAACGTTCATACCTAAGGGCTTAGCAGAGTGCCCGGCAGGCGGTGGCTCCGGCCACACGGTACAGTGTTATCTTCGTGCCGTCCCCTGACGGGGCAGCCGGTGGCTCGGGCCCACGCGGACGAACTGGACAGATTTGGGTCCACGATGGGTTCTGAGTCTTCCCTGGCGCCTTGCCGGGGGGGGGGGGCGGTGCTTTGCGGGGGGGGAGGGGAGGGGGAGGCGGTGCTTTGCGGGGGGCGGGGCGGCGCTTTGCCGGGGGCGGGGCGAGAGGGGGCGGTGCTCTCTGGGGGGCGGGAAGGGGCGGTGCTTTGCCGGGGGCGGGAGGGGCAGCCCTCCGCCCCGAGGCTTTCCTTACCCCGGAGTGGGTACCGAGCACACTGTGCCCGAGGAGGGCCACGGGGCCCCTAAGGCGAGCCCCGGAAGCATCTGGCGGGCAGCTGGACCGCACTGACCCTAACCCTGCTCGGCTGTGTCGGGCCCTCCCCGCTGGCTCCAGCGCGGAAGCCGGGTCTCGAAAGAGCGGTGACAGCGGGTCCGTCGCTCGCAACCTGCCGGGTGCTGGCCCCAGGGACCCTCCCCACCACCCCGTAGCCCGTGCCACTTCTCGCAAGCAGATGGCAGAGGAGAGGCTCAGGGTGCCGTCTTTCTTTGTCCCCTCGGCCCCTCGGCAGCGCTGCCAGCCCCCTACACCCTCCAGGAAGTGCAGGTCGGCATCATAAACACCACCATCTGTAACTACCTGTATACACAGCCTGTGTTCCGCTATGACATCTGGGGGGACATGGTGTGTGCTGGCGATTTCCAGGGCGGCAAGGATTCCTGCTTCGTGAGTGTCCCTCCCCGCCCCAGCTAGGGGCTGTGGACCCTGGCAGCCGCCACCCCAGCCCCAGGCCCGACCCAGCCTGCACCTCATTTGGTCCGTGTGTCAACCCCAGAGGGTAGAGACTAGTGTCCCACTTTGCAGATGCAGAAACAGAGGCTTGTTCCCTTCTGGGATGGGGAGTAGGATGTGCACCCAGTCGGCCGGGCTCCAGAGCCCCTGCTGTCCCCCCTTCTCCACTGGCCCCTCCGGCGCCCCACCCGTCCCTGCCAGCAGGCCTGGCTCACCCGCGCTGCTCCCTAGGGTGACTCCGGGGGACCCTTGGCCTGTGAGAAGAAAGGGCTGTGGATTCAGATTGGAATCGTGAGCTGGGGATCGGGCTGTGGGAGGCCCAACCGGCCCGGGGTCTACACCAATGTCAGCAGGCACTTCAGCTGGATCCGAAAGCTGATGGCCCAAGGTGTCACTCAAAGGCCAGAGCCCTCTCGGCTGCTCCTGCCCCTCGCTGTGTTCTGGGCCACCCAGCTCCTGCAGCTGGCCTGAGCCCAACAGAGCCCCTGCAGGCTGGGGCCACCTGCTGAGCCAGGACCCATCCCCAACCCTGTCCCTTTTCCAATAAACACATTGGCATGTCGGAGTCGATGCCTCGCAGAGTGTTCTGTGGCCCCGGGTTGCTCCCTGGACGCCCTCACGGCCCCCCAGGACCAGTCCCTACCTCCTCAATCTTGCTCCAGCTGTCTGCACTATCTAAGCAGGTTTGGGTGACAAGCCACAGAGCTCTGTGGTTAGTTCAATCAGAGAGATAGTTTATGGGAGGACGTTAGTGGCCCCAGGGTCGCTGGGGGCCAGGAAGACCGGAGTGGGTGCTGTGGGGGGACCACTCATGACCACCAGCTCATGCTGGTGCGCCCCTCCACGCAGATGCCAGACACTCCCGGTCTTACCTGTCCCTCAAAGGTCGACGTGGGACCAGGACTGGGGCGCGGGAAGTTTACTTGGGAAGTGATGCCGAGAAGCCCCAGTGAGAAGTAGGGAAACCGAGGCAGAGAGGGAAGAAATCCGATGACGTTTGCCCAAATGAGGAGGTTCCCCCCAAGGGCCGCTGACGCAGAGTCCTGCTGGACCCGAGAAACCACAGGGGCATGGCTCGGCCTCCCCTCGAAGCAAACCTCCCTGCTCACCTGAGACCCTGGGGAGGAAGGCTGGGAGGGGGCCCTGGTTCCCCAAATAGGGAGAAGGGCTGAATGCTCGTGGGCGAACCAGACCGAAGTCTCCCTACCAGGCAGAGAGGCCCCTCCCCTTCCTGCCGACTCACTCAGGGCCACCACTGCCTCAGGTGGGTCTCGGTTTTCTTCCTCCCTCCATCTCAACGGGAGGGGTTCACGTCCACACACAGCAAGGCAGGCAGACACTGGACACTCACTGCAGCTCCCCACTGCGCCTGGGCTCGTGGCCGGGCCAGACACCCACCCCTGCAGGGACCAGGCCACCTCCTGCCACCCTTCACCCCTGCACCCACACCGTTACCTGGCACGTGTGTGACCAGCTCTTGTCTGCCTTGGGGTCCCGGCACGTGCTGTTCCGTTTGTCTAGAACGTTCCCTCCTTTTCCTGGTGGACACCTGCTCTTCCTCCAGGCTTCCATTGTGACTTTGCTCCTTCCACTCTGTTGTCTTGGTCGTCACACCCCTTACAGCCCTTCATGCCACCTCTCAGTTGTCACTCAGGGCTTTGCAGTCCTTTCCTCTGCGGGTGGTCCTGAAGCCTGAGGTGGCCCAGCAACCACCGTGCAGGCATGTGCCCTTCACGGTGGAGATGCTCCACGACCCTGCCCGGAATCAGGGATGCGCTCCCGGGAGGTCCTGCCATGGCTGCCCACCACTCTGTCCTGTGGTGCACGTGATGCTGGACGTGTCCTGGCTGGGGTGGTAGTGAGCCCCGGGGGACCCTTGACACTCGGCCCTGGGGTCATGACAGGCCAGCCCTGGGTCCCTGGTTCTGCCCACCGTGTCCACTGCCTTCACTCTCCTGAGATGGGCCGGAGATGGTGAGAGCTCCCAGCCGTCCGGGGAAGGAATTGGCGGCCTCCGCCGGGCAACTCAGGGCTCATCACCCCTCCACCCCCGACCCCGCCACCTTCCACTTTCACGCTCCCAAGACACCACCCTACCCCAGAGAGTGGCTTTGTTTCCCCCAGGCAGTCATGCCCCGCACCAGTCCCTGCTGGGGGACCCCATCACTTACCAGTGGGCCTCTGGAATGGCTCGTGCCACCACCCTGTGGACAGCTAAAGTCCCCCTGACTGCCGAGGAGGGTGCACGTGGCGGGGACATGGGAGGCCCTATGTGGAGAGGAGGATGGAGGCTGGGCGGGGGGTAGCCAAACCCTAAGTGACCGTCCCTTGGTGTTTTCCCGCCCTCCAGTGTTAACAGAAAGGGGCCTCATCTTGGAATCAAATTCACAGAGACAATGAAACCTGCAACTTTCATCTTTAGCTTTGAGACCATCTTTTGCCTGGAGTCAAGATTTTTTAAGCATAGTCTTTGTAGGGTAGATGTTAGTTTATTAGACTCATGCTTATTGTTCAGTTGTATTATGGGTGGTCCCACCAGTGTATTTTTTTCTTTTTAATTGTTAATATTTTATTTTTGAGAGAGAGAGAGAGTGGTGGAGGGGCAGAGAGAGAGGGGGACAGGATCCAAAGTGGGCTCTGCACTGACAACAGCAGACCCGATTCAGGGCTCGAATTCACAAGCCCGGAGATCATGACCTGAGCCAAAGTTGGACGCTTAACCGACTGAGCCACCCGGGCGCCTTTTCCTTATTCTCTAAAAAGGTCAGAAAGCCAGAACAGATTTTTTAGACAGCCAGTAAGACTTGTTATTTCCCTAATGCAAATAAAATTATAGAAAAAATGAAGTATTTCTGAGAGATTCTAAACGTAAACACGATCCAGAGCTGTGGGGGAACAGGTTCAAGAATTCCGTACCCTCCCATTAATGGGTTAAAAAAAAAAAGCTTAGGGCGGAAAGCCGCGGCCACGGGGCAAAGGCGCCCGGGGTTCATTAGCGAGAAATGATGGGAGCACTGGTAACCTGTATCACCTGCAGGAAACTACTGTCCGTCTGGCGCCAATATACTCTGATCACAAACGCCACTTGCCCCCCAGACCCTTTGCTTGTTACACACACATTAACACAGCTATCTGACTGTTTTCTACACTGTCACCCCCGTGGGACCAATTTGAGCGCTCAACAAACACGGAGCCTGTGCCGGGCTCCTGTCTCCTCCCGGCCATTACCGTCTCTCGTTCTCATTTCTGCGTCCGCGCTCTTGCCGGCCAAGAGTCACCTCCAGACTCCCGGTCTGCAACCCAGAGCCGTGTGTGCATTTTGGCACGTGGAGAGCGGGCCCCACACGCAGACGCGCCGGAGCGTCCGCACTCCTCGCCCCTGGGCCACAGCGGGAGAGGCGATGGCCGTCTTTGGAAATCCTTTCCAGACGTTCTTCGCTATCCACATACTGTCGTGTTGCCATCAGAAAACACAGCCAGTAAATGTACTTGGAAACCAAACCAGAGTCCTGTTGGGGGTGGGTGTAGACGAGTGACGTTCTTTCAGGCTGACGGAAGAGACTCCGCAGATGCGGACTCAGGCCACCTGCTTTCAACCGAACTGCTCCTGCGGCGCTTTTTAAGGACAAGTGTCGTGGCCGCCACCGTTAGCGACCACATGATGCCAAGATTCTGGAGCAGGGCGCTCGCAGGTGGGGCCGCGGGGTCTTCCAAAACCTGAGAAAAAAGTTATTTTGGTTTTTGAATTCTAGACCCAGTGAACAAATAAGGTGGGGGTGGGGGCAACACGACGTCCTTCTCAGACAAGAGGGCTTCCCAAGGTGACCTCCCGCCTTCCCTTCCCGAGGAAGGTACCTGTCGTGGGCAAAAATACTGAGCCCATGGCCGTCTGCGTCCTAATCTCCGGAAACTGAGTATGTCATTTTAGGTGCGAAAGATACTGCAGATGTCACTGAGGCAAGGATGTGACACGGGGCGATTATCCTGGATTGCCCAGGTGGGACTGGTGTCATCACAGGCGTCCTTAAAGGGGAAGGAGTCAGGAGCGTCGGAGTGATGCCATGAGAAATCTGTGCGACAGAAGGGACGCAAGAACGAACGAGGGGTGGTGAGATGGTGGAGATAAGGCGTGGAAGTCACTGTCTCCGCCTGGGAAGCAAAGGAAAAGGACAATCAGGAACACTAGGGGGGAGGCGGCAAACCCCAGGCCCCAAATCAGCCGGTGTCTGCTCCAGCTCGTAGCCGAGCGGCGGCCCGGAGGCGGCGTGTGTCTTGCGGAGCCCCTGTGCCCTCTCTGCACCCAGCGGCAGGGATGAGAGCGGCACCTCGAGTTTTCATGCCTCACACCTGCGCCCCCGACGACCGTCCGGGGAGTGAAATGAGCTAATGAGCGCAGCCGTTAGGACCACGCCCGGCATCGGCTGTCATCATCATCACCTGCCACCACCGGCCGCCTCCCCATCACCATGGGCCTGTCTGAGCCCAGCTGGCAAGGCTTTGAGAGGATGCGAGCTCCCAGCCCGTGAGGCCCGGGCGCCGGGCTCGTTGTCTTGCTCTTCCTACTCCGGGTCACTCCTGGGACAGCGCGGCCGCCTCCTGGCCACGTGCCCCCTCAGCTGTGGCTTCTCAGGTGTTTTCCATGGACCGTTCTTTCCAAAGGACGTTAATGGACTTTATTTGTAAAAGGATCCTATGAGCACAGACACTAGGAAAGTTACATTTGTTTCCTTGCTGTGGGACCTTTCTATGACTTTGCTATGCTGAAATGCAACAGAAATCTGTGAGAGAGGGGTGCCCGGGGGGCTCTCTGGGTTAAGCATCTGACTCTTGATTTTGGCTCAGGTCATGATCTCGTGGTTCGTGGGTTTGAGCCCCTTTGGGCTCTGCACTGACAGCAAGGAGCCTGCTTGGGATTCTCTCTCTCCCTCTCTGCTCCTCCCCCAGTCATACCCCCCCTCAAATAAATAAACATTAAAAAAAAAGAGGGGCGCCTGGGTGGCTCAGTCTCTTGAGCATCGACTTTGGCTCAAGTCATGATCTCACAGTCTGTAAGGTCAAGCCCCGCATCGGGCTCTGTCCTGATGGCTCTGGAGCCTGGAGCCTGCTTCAGAGTCTGTGTCTCCCTCTCTCTCTCTGTTCCTCCCTTGCTTGCTCTTTGCCTCTCTCTCTGTCTCTCGCTCTCAAAACTAAAGGTTAAAAAAAGAAAGAAACCCATACGAGGAAATGCGGTGAGCCTCGTTCCCTGAATTGACCTGACCACAGAACCCTCGTTTTGGGGGAATTTCGCGAGAGACCTGTGAGATGTTGCCCCGTGTCTCTGGGCCCTGTGGGTCCTGGCAGTTCCGTCGTTTGCTCCCTCCTGTAGGATCCCCTGATCCCACACCCTCCATCTTGGGGGGATTCTGGTCTCTTTCAGCTCCTGTCTGCGCCGTGCGCTCCCTCTGACGCCAGGGGGCACTGGCGAGCTGCGGCCGCCCCGCCCACACCGCCCGGCGCTCACCTGGAGGGGAGGACAGGGCTCCTCCCTGGATGTGCACCACCCGAGCAGGTGCACGGAAATGCAGGTGACGCAAGGTGCCTGAAACCTTCGTCTCCGCGCACTTCTAGGTGATGAGGCCCCGGGCCTCCGCCGCGCGCAGCCATCGGCCGCATCCGGTCTCCAGCCTGAGCAGCGTCCCTGCGGGTCCCCTTCTCCCCAGCCCCAGGAGGTCTCTCCCTGACCCAGGCTGAAGGCCAGGGGCAAAGCCCGGCGCGCAGAGCGTCTGCGCAGGAGCAGGCTGGCTGCCTGCGCCCGAGAGCCGCGGATGGCAGCTTTAGAAGAGATGGTTCATGGTCTGCCTCCGGCTGCCCACTCCCCGCCTGATGAACACCGCTGCCCAGGACAGCCATTTACCATCAGGGGACAAAAGATTCTGTAATTATGAACCAGCCTTGTTTGTAAAGTAAAAAGAGCTTTGGGGCGCCCGGGTGGCTCAGTCCCTTAAGCGTCTGACTCTTGATTTCGGCTCAGGTCATGATCTCATGGTTCCTGAATTGGAGTGACAGTGCAGAGCCTGCTTGGATTCTCTTTCTCCCTCTCTCTCTCTGCCCCTCCCCCGCTATCTGTCTCAAATAAGCTTAAAAAAAATAAAACACCTTCATGTAAGTCTTTGTTTATAAATCTCGGCACACCTTCCTCATCATTTCTTAGGCTAACTTTTCTAAGAGGGCATTAGTCAAACGGGCTTCCTGTTTTCAAAGGTTTCCAAACCACGAGCAGGACTCCAGCACGCTCCCCCAGCAAAGCAAGAGGGGCCCATTTCCCACAGCGTTTTTGACACTGAGGGCTTCCACTTTTACAGCCTTTGTAAGCTTATAGGTTAAAAAAAGCTGCTCTGTTTTTAAGAGTCATCACTTTGTTTTTGTAAAAGCGGTCCAGTCTTACCAAAGAAATCAAAGCTGTGCAAAGAAGGGGAGAAATAGAAAAATGGCCTAAATCCCATCTTCTGGAAATAACCATCGTTCTGTTTGAACACTGTTCCAGAAATCTGTTTGGAAAGACAGGTTCAAGGGCAGGCAGGAGGAAGGATGGGTGAGGTGTGTGGGGCGGGGTGGGGACCGGCTTCTCTCAGACACCCCCAAACTCCAGAGAACAACAAGATGTTCACAGAGAGAATAATTCTCTAAGAGAGCTGGACCCCGGCTCTGTGGCGGCGGCTCTCAGAGGAGAGAGGCAGTTGGAGTTGAGCTGATGGGGGCAGGGGTCTCAAGGGTCTTTGCAGGTGTAACCCAGGTAGAGATCGTGGGGTTACCCTGGATAGAACACGAGAAGGGCTGTCCTCTCAGGAGATAGAAAAAGAGGAGACAGCCATGGGAACGGCGCCCGCGAGGCCGGAGGAGCGTGGAGCTCCGGGGATGCAGCCAGGAGCCCAGAGCGCCCGGACGCCTGGCGGCCGCCACAAACCAAAAGAAGCAAGGGAATGTTCTCTGGCAGAGACTCGGGCTGCACGCGGCGGCCCTGCGGATACCTGGATTCTGGGCCCCCGGCCGCCAGTGCCGGGAGTGGGGGATACCCACCATCCGTGGTCATTTGTTGGCGACTCGGGAAGCCGGCACTCTCCCCTCCCAATTTTGGTTCCTCATGTACTCGTTTGTTGAAAAGTTGTTAACTCTTCTAACGTTTGTATTCACTCTGTGACTAGGGCTCCCACAGATACGTATTTGTTCGGTATTTAATAAACTCAATCCACCATATGAGCTCTTGGTCAGATTAATTTGATCCTTTTTTTTCCCCTAAAAAATGGATAATTCGCCCCGCCTCCCCTCTCCCCCCGGTGCTCCTACATCATCTCGAGGTCAAGGATGTCTGCTGTGGCCGGCGCTTGCAGGGCAGCAGGGGAGGGGGACAGGGGGAAGCTTTCCGGGGCGAGGGTGTGTTCTGTGTCTAGAAAGAAGTGCGGGTTAGACAGGTATGTGCGTCTGCCAAAACCCATGAATAGACACTTCCAGATTTGTGATTTCTTTGTATGAAAATTGTACTTCAAAACGTGGGGGGGGGGACCCCGTACAACGTCACCTTCATGCTACACGTGATGTGGTGTCTGCAGTGGCATGCGGACTGCAGTCGATGTTGTCACGTGTCAATGCATGCAGAACGGGGACGCACGGATGGACGCATGGTTGGTCACGCGGACAGACGTGCAATGACACAGATACAGTAAAATGTTAATTGGCCAAGTGCTGAGTATGGCAGGTGTCAGCTGTGAAAATCTTTCAACTTTGTAACGTGTTTAAACATTTTTATAGTAAAATGGAGGGGGGAGCGGGGAATGTCTGTTGACTTTATACTTGAAAGGCTCTAGCTTGCCTTGGTCCATCCTTGGCTTCCAGCCTCTGGTCCACCCGGACCCTCTGCGTTTGGTGTCGAGCCATGGTCTGGAAAGCCCTCGGCGTGGGTGGGGTGCAGGTGGTGTTGGCTCGCTGTCGGGGGTGGCCCCCCAGCCCAGAGGCACCCCCACAGGGCTCCCGCCCTCGACAGCCCACACGGGTAGGGCGTCACCATTCTTGGGAGGGAGATGAGCATGTGATTCAAAAACCAGTTTGATGTGGTCCCAGCACCGAGACCGTCCAGCACCTGGGAGAGGGGGTGCCATCCGCCCCAGTCCTCAGTAACACAGAACGGCCCCCCAGACAGACTGCTGAGACCTGAACACTGTCCTGTTCTGCCTCACAGCCTCGTGCACGGGCATCTGCTAGGAGCCCATTTACAGAGGAAGAAACCGAGGCTCAGAGTGATACAAACGCAGAGAGCAGGGTGAGAATGTGGGGCGGATCAGAAGCTCAGGCCAGCAGTGACGTCCGGGGCAGGCAGCGTGCTGAGCCCACGCGGTCAGTGCTGCCATCAGCAGGAAGGGCCCCCAGAGGGGGTCAGGAGAGCGGTGGGGGAGGGGGTGCCAGCCCCAGCGGAGGCTCGGATAGATGCTGACCAGGGGCTACGGACTGCGTGTTTGCATGTGGGAGCCTTAACCCCCAGCGTGATGGTATTTGGAGGTGGGGCCTTTGGGAGCAGATGTGGTATTTGTTACAGCGGCTGGAGCTGACTGATACACCAGGTAACACACACGTGTGCCAGGACGGCCTCGGGGGATCAGAATCTGGGTATCCTGACTCTCTAGGGTGGACACTTGGTCTGGTCCATCTTATTTTCAACACTTGCCCTAGTGTGATTTTAATTACATAAAAGATTAGACAAAATGTCCGGTTGGCTGTCCTGGTTTTCAATAAAAGTGGTGAGCTTCTCTGGGGTGGAGAACAGTGCTTACCTTAGAGCGTGGCATCAGCGAGAACTCGAGGCCTTCTCGTCAGCTGCGCCTCAGGCTGCAGGGCACAGAGCGGTGTCCCCAAGCCCCACATCCACAGGGCAGGGAGACCTGACTCTACCTCTAACCCCTGCTGGAAGAAGGCCCCGTTGTTCCGGCTCCAGGCAGGGTGACTCCCAGGCGCGCCCACGGAGGGGATTATGCCCCGCAACTCCCCTCCTCCCCAGGGACAAAGGGCCTGTGTTCAGTGTCCCCAGGGCCAGCGCTGGGCCAAGTGGATGAGGGCGCAGGGCTGCCCTTCTGAAATGAGATGTGCGTGTGTGTGCGGGCCGTGCGCAGGCCCCTGTGCGTGGGGAGGACCATCCGCGCGTGAGCCCACATGTGAGCATGTACATCGTTGTGTGTTCACGCACTCTGAATGTGCACCTTGCGTGTGCTTTCGGCCCGTCCTGTCATCCCTGCTGTCTAGGCAGCGCCCGGCGCTTTCCCCCAGCCCCCACCCCAGGCAGTGCTTCCCGGAGCTCCGGTCCACACGGACCCTCCTTCTGGGCGGGAAGCCCGGCCAGCCTGGCACTGGAAAGAAGGCACCTGAATTGGCAGCGAAATCTTCGAAAGCGCCCAGCGGCTGCGGTGGGGTGGGAACAGAGTCCCTTTTGTGTGGCCCTCAGGCCCTTCCTCCGGCGCTGTGCCTGCCAAGCTCCCAGGCCTATGCCGCCCCCGCCCCCCTGCAGGTTCTGGGGCCTCTGGACGCTTCCGGCTGCCGCTCCTCTCCGCCCGGCAGCCACCCCGTTGTGGGCCTGATGGCCTCTGGGAGCGGGCGCGGTGCGTTGGGAGGACAGGTCGGGGAGCCCTCACCTGCCGGCATCAGTGAGCAGGGGCCTGAGCCCTAAGGGGCCTCCCCAGGGAGACCAGTGCAGGGCCACCAGGAAGGAGCACCTCGCTGCTCTGGCCGCCCCACCGACGGCGGGTTGCGCAGGGTGTGGACGAGGCTGTCTCTGTTCCAGGGCAGGAACAGGGGTCCACCAGGGATCGGCTGACTCTGGTGAAGAGCCACAGAACGCACGCGTTAGGTCTTCTGGGCGACAAAGTCTCTGTCACAACTGCTAGGCTCTGCTCTTGTGGGTGACAGCAGCCCCAGACGACACACACATGAATGGCCTTGGCTGTGTGCTCCTAACATTATCTGCGGGCAATGACATTGGAATGTCCTAGAAGTTTCATGCGCTATTCTTCTTTCAAATTGTTTCTGAGCCTTTAAAAATGTTAAAAGTGCTCTTCGCTCACGGGCTGAAATAGGCGGGCCTGGGGGTGCCGGGTGTGGCCCGTGAACCCCTGGCCCAGGTAGCTGCTGTGCACACTGGAGGCACCGGGGAGACAGGGCCCCATGGCCACCCCACGACCCCAGCAAGGGGGCCACCACTTCCAAGGTGCTCTGTGCTCACACACGAGGCCATTCTCTGCACCCCTTTTCTTGGGACCAGATGGGGACTTCCCAAACGCCCTGGGTTGTACAGAGCCTGGTTCTGGGGCGGAGGGTCAGGGTGGCAGGCACGGCCTCAGTCCTTCTTCGTGTCCGTGTAGCTCTCCACTGCCAGCCGCACGGTCACTCATGCGGTTTGACACCAAATGCACAGGTGTGTTTTTTTCTAATATTCTGCAATTTCTTTTTTTTAATTTTAATTTCTAATTTTTTTAACGTATCTTATTTATTTTTGAGAGACAGAGAGAGACAGCACGAGCAGGGGAGGGTCAGAGAGAGAGGGAGACACAGAATCCGAAGCAGGCTCCAGGCTCCGAGCTGGCAGCACAGAGCCCGACGCGGGGCTCGAACCCACGAACCGTGAGACCATGACCTGAGCAGAAGTCGGACGCTTAACCGACTGAGCCACCCAGGCGGCCCTAATATTCTGCAATTTCAAAGGACGCGGCCAAGAACGGCCTTGTACACCTGACGGCACGCGTGAGCCTTCGGTGTTTGGGCCCCTGCACCGACGACAGATCACACAGTCACGGCCCATGGTGTCGCGCGCTCCCCGGACGGCCCGCGGGTAAGCAGGGAAGCCAAGGTTCGGACCCGGTCCGGCTCCAGCGCCCCCGCCCCCGCTCCCCGCCCCGGGGTGCTGATGATGACCCGGCGGTTCTTCTCGAAGGTTGGAGGGGGCTCAGCCTGAGCTCCGGGAAGCCCACGGGACACCGGGCTCCGCGCAGGCCTGGATAAGATCCTGAGCCTGGCTGTGCACAAGGTAGGAACCGCAGGCCCCACAGAGCTTCTGTGGGCTTCCGGACCGCAGCTCCCCCCTGGGGTGGAGACCTGTGCGGGCCAGCTGGGGACAGCTCCCGGCAAAGCCCCCCACGTCTGAAGGGCAGCTCTACTCTAAATGCTGGGGAGAGAGAAACACCTGTCACTTTGCGGAGGCCATGGGGCCGAGACAATAAACGCGGTGTGTCCAGGAGCCTCCCCGAGGATGGCTCCGGGATTCCCCCAGGAAGAGCCCTCACTGCCCAGCTCCTTCCTGCCCCCCCCACCGGTGGCCCTTGCTCCTTCCTTCTGGACGGGGGCCCACGGGGACGGGGAGAGTATAAAGGGCCCGGCGGAGAGGGCCCAAGAGCAAGACGCCGCGGGGCCAGGACCGGGCAACAGGACGCTCCCCGCCAGGTAAGGCCGCGTTTCCCCCCCACCGCCGCGACCGGGCCCCTCCCGGAGTCGCTCTCTTCTCTCCAGGAGCCTCGGGACTCACCTTCCAGAAGCCATGCTGCTGAGGCTGACGCTCGCCCTCCTGTGGAGCCCCGCCTGCTGGGCAGCACGTAGGTCTGGCGGGTGTGCCCCCTCCGGCCCGGCGGCCCCCCTCGCCCGCCCGCTCCGGGACGCCCCGGGTCTGGGCCCGGCCCCGACGGCAGCCTCACTCCAGGCTCAGGACCCTGCCGTGTGCCTGCAGCGGGTCGGGGCAGGGAGAGGCCACCGAGGCGCGGCTGGCTGCTCCTCTCCCTGACCCGGTGCCTTCACCGCAGAGATGTACGGGAACGGAGGCGGCCAGTACTTCAGCACGTCCCGGGACCCTGAATACGAAATCACCGGCCTCCGGGTGACCACAGGCGCCCTGGGCATGATAAGGAGGTGAGCAGGAGCAGGGCCACGGAGCCCCATGGCCGCGGCCTCGGGAACCTGCGGAGGGGGCCTAGCACCTCTTCGCCGGGGCTGTGCTCACAGGGTGCTGGGGAGAGTGGCCAGCACCGGAGGGGCCGGAGGGTGGGCAGGGTGGGGTGGCAGAGGGGGTGGGGGATCAGGGACGCCCCGAAGGGCAGACCCAGCGGAACCCCCCAAGGGGAGTGGGGGGGTTGCCTACTTCTCTGACCTGTGACCTGGTCTGGTCAGTATCAGGGGCTCCCCACTGTGGGCACTGACAGCAGCTGGCACCGCCTGAGTGTCGCGGGGACCTGGCACTGTGTGCCAAGCTCCCCCGACGAATGGTCTCAGTGACTCCCCCCCACCACCACCACTCCCACTCTGCAGGTAAGGAAACAGGCCGGGAGAGGCCGGGTGACGAGCCCAAGATCACAGAGCCCGAAATCATCAGAGCAGGGATCTGAGACCAGGACCTCTGTGTCAGGAGCCCAAATCCACGTCCCTGGGGACACGTACTGGTAGTGGCAGGGCTGCTGTCCTTGCCAGGGGACAGAGCCCCTGGGGAGTGGTGATTCAGCCCCGGTGTGGCCCTCCAACCCTTCCCCTGTCTCCCAGTGTCCAGGTGAAATACGGACCCTCCTGGACCACCGTGTATGGTAGCAAGTTACCGGGAAAGACCCAGGAATTCCTCCTCTATCTGGGAGAGCACATCGTAGAGATCCAGGGCTCCTACAAAGTGTTCCTCTGGTCCTTGGGCTTTTACACGGATCAAGGCCGCTATGCCACATTTGGGAAGGACAAGGGTTTGAACTTCACCGCCTACCCCGACAATGGCGAGAAGGTGCTCACAGCCATCTGTGGCCAGTATAAGACTTTAGGCCTCACGGGCCTCTGCTTTGAGTGGGATGACCCCATAAAGGTCTGGGACGAGGGGCAAAAAAACACCACTACCACATGTGAGAAATGAGTCCTCCTGGGCCCCCAGGGATGGGACTTCCTGCTGAGGCCACCGGCTAGCGCTGGGCTGACGGCACTGAGGTGGCGGAGTCTGGCCCCCAAATTGGAATCCACGAACAAATAAAGCTTCTGCAAGAATAGTGCCTTCAGGTGTGGTCCTTGGGGCCGGGGTGGGACCCAAGCTCTCCGAGCTGGTGGGGGGACGGGGGTGCGGGGTGAGGACGGATGCAGATCTGACATCCAGGCCTCGGTGATTCTGCCGAGGACGAAGGTCCTGCCTGTGTAGCCCTTGGACTTCAAAGATCCTCAGTCTTCGCGGAGTCTGGGCTCCAAGGACATCCGGACCCTGCCTCTACCCCAAGCCCATCCAGCTGGCCTCCGATGGCCCAAGTTCAATTCCAGTCTTCTCTGAGGGCGCCGCGGGCCTCAGGGAAGCCAGTCATTCACTCATTCAGCACACATTTGCCAAGGCCTCATCCATGCTGGGCTTCCCCCGCTCCCCCACTCAGGGTTACGAGGTGAGGGGCGCCTGGGGGCTCAGTCGGTTAAGCGTCCGACTTCGGCTCAGGTCATGATCTCAGGTTTGTGAGTTCGAGCCCCACGTCGGGTTGTGTGCTGACAGCTCAGAGCCTGGAGCCTGCTTCGGATTCTGTGTCTCCCTCTCTCTGTGCCCCTCCCCTGCTTGTGCTCTCTCTCTCTCTCTCTCTCTCTCTCTCTGAAAAATGAATAAACATTAAAAATATTGAAATTTCATATAAACAAAATCCTATATATGGACTCATTTATGTCTGGCTTCTTCCATCCAGTGTTATGATTTCGAGGTTCATCCGTGTTATTTGAATGTCACTAGTGTGTTCCTCTTTCATTGCTGGGCAGTACGTCACTTTACTTACACTTGGTTCTGTCTATCCACGTACCAACCGACGGCCCTTGGGGCTCGTGTCTGGGCTGTTACGAACAGAACTCGTGTGAACGTGTGTGCGTGAATCTTTGCGTACATACGAGTTTCCATTCCTCCTGGGTTAATATCTGCGGCGGCACTGAGCTCCCGTGCGGGAAGCACGCGTCTGAGTTTCTAAGAAGCAGCAAGACAGCTTTCCCAGGTGGCCGGGCCGTCCTGCACGCCCACCGGCAGCGCACGAGCGTTCCGGTCGCTCCGCACCCCTGCCGACACTTGAGGCTGTCGGTCGCCTCCACGTAGGCCGTCCCGTAACTGACGCCATCTAGCACCTTCCTGCGTGTGTAGTGCCCACTCACGTGTCGTCCTCTGCGGAGGCTCACGCCAGATGTGTGCCCGGTCGCTCGCTGTTTCGTGTTGAGCTCCCCTTTCCTTCTAGCTGTGACCTTGGTGTTCCAGGTGAAGAGTGGGTCTAGGGACTCGCTGACAACTCATTCCCGGGGCGCCACCTGCCGCCGCCTGGGCTCACCCACGGGCCTCACAGAGGCCACAGCCAAGGGCAAACCGCTGTCAGGCCGGTCTCCTGTTCGGCACAACATGGATTTTCTCTGAGGCCCTCATTTTCTCATGGGAGGTTTGGAATGTCCCTGCTGCTGTGATGTAAAGGTCCTTTGACAAACAGACTAAAAACACTCAGGGCCGCCTGGGGGGCTCAGTCGGTCAAGTGTCCGACTCTTGATGTCGGCTCAGGTCATGATCTCGCGGTTTGTGATTTCAAGCCCTGCGTCGACAGACTCTGCACTAGGAGTGTGGAGCCTGCTTGGGATTCTCTCTCTCTGCCCCTCCCCTGCTCATGCTCGCTCTCTCAAAATAAACTTACATTTTTTAAAAACGTGTATTCGTTCTTGAGAGACAGTGTGAGTGGGGGAGGGGCAGAAAGAGAGGGAGACACAGAATCCAAGGCAGGCTCCAGGCTCCAAGCTGTCAGCACAGAGCCTGACGTGGGGCTCGAACCCACGAACCGCGAGATCAGGACCTGAGCCGAAGTCAGACCCTCAACCGAATGAGCCACCCAGGTGCCCCTCTACTTGCAGTATTTCAAAATGCATTAAAAAATAATAAAATAAAATAAGAAAATAAAATGCATTTAGGCAGGGGCCGCTGGCCGGCTCAGTCAGAGGAGCATGTGACTCTTGACCTTGGGGTCGTTGGTTTGAGACCCACATCAGAAGTAGAGATTACTAAAAAAAATAATATTAAACCTTACAGAATACAAATAAAATGCAGTTAGGCATATGAAAGGGTTCGAGTTGGAGAAATCGGACACCCAGCCGCAGAAGGTGGCTTTAGGGACCGAGAGCCAGGTGTTCGCAGAGGCCCCTGCTTGAGCTGAGGCCCCAGAGCGCGGGGCACAGCGGGGCAGACAGCTTTCCTCGAAGACGATGAGACATTCTGTGGTGAAGAGGCTGGTTCCCGAGTGCCGCTTGTGGAAGCTGTTCGTGTGTGTGTGTGTGTGTGTGTGTGTGTGTGTGTGTGTGTGTGTGTCTCCTGGGATTTGGATCCTTTTTCCGGGGACGAGGGGATGGGGGGGGGGGGGGGAGAATGGACGAGCCCCAGCGTTCGTCGCGTACCTACTTGGGGCCAGGCCTGCTGCCGAGTTTTCACAGCTGTGACCCACTTCGTCCTCGCACACCCCTGCGGGGTGGGTGTCACTCTCCCATTTTCCCGGCGCCCCAAGTGCCTCCACACCACGCGGCACGGAGCCCCCCGCGGGCTGGCAGAGACGCTTGTCCCAGTGACTCCCGACAAGTTCAGAGATGAAGCCGGAGCGGGACCTGAGCCCAGGGTCCAGGTTGAAGAAGGGACTGTTCATCCGGTGCTGGGTTCCTGCTCCTCCTCGTCGCCAAACACTCACGTCTTTGGGCAGAAGCCCGACTGTCAGCCTTCGGGAACATTTGAGTAAACTGTAACCACTTCCTTATCTGTGTCCCGGCTCAGCCCTGGACGGATCTCTGTTGGCCACGAATTGTTCCTTCTTACACAACACTGAGCTGTGCAGCTCCCGGCCCTGACTCGTCCCTGGGAGGTGGCACTAGTCCCGCGGCCTGCCAGAGGCCCACCAGGGCACACGGGCTGACCAGTCGTGGCTGGCAGGTGCCCTTGAAAGACAGGCAGCTGTGCCAGTGGGATGGGCAGGGCGGCTAGGGGTTCAGGAGGTAGTGAGTACCCTCCATGCCTATGCCCCCCACCTCCCTGCCTCCCCAGGATCCCCCCCACCTCCCCAGGACCCCCCAGTCCCCCACCTCCCCAGGACTAGGGCCTACCCCCACCCCCACCTCCCCAGGACGAGGACCACACCCCCCCTCCCCAGGACTAGGGCCCACCCCCACCCCCCACACTCCCCAGGACTAGGGCCCACCCCCACCCCCCACCTCCCCAGGGCCAGGACCACCCCCCGCTCCCCAGGACTAGGGCCCACCCCCACCCCCCACCTCCCCAGGACCAGGACCACCCCCTGCTCCCCAGGACTAGGGTCCACCCCCACCCCCCACCACAGGGCACAAAAGAACCTCCTTTGCCTGCTGCAGTGGCTGGGGGTCAGGGTGGGGTTTCATAATCAGAAAGGTCAGTCTTCTACATGCTCTGCGCACACCACCTCTGGGGGCCAGAGGAAGAGAAGACAGAGGGGCCTGTGTCTGTGCCGCAGTCAAGTTCGGCTGGGAAAAGCTTCCTGCGGGTTTTGCTGGTGGTTCAGCCTCCTTCCCTCTAATGGGGGCGGGAGGGGGGACTCGGGAGTCGCCCCTCGGGCAGGAGTTGAGGGTGGGCTCTGAACAGCACGCACCCAGGTGTGCACATGCACAGACACACGAGGACGTGCCGGACACGTGCACACACGGGAAGGGCCCCTGGGCGGTGGTCGTGGGGGAAGATGCGGCCTCGGCCTGGTGGGCGGAGTTGAGGCCCCCAGGTGGTTGGGCTCACGCGGGAAACATGGCCATTATCAAATATTAAGCACAAATGTGAGGGAATTGAGGGACTTTGTTTACTTTTTTTTTTACTTTTTTTTAAATGTTTATTTATTTTTGAGACAGAGAGAGACAGAGCACGAGCAGGGGAGAGACAGAGAGAGAGGGAGACACAGAATCCGAAGACAGGCTCCAGGCTGTGAGCTGTCAGCACAGAGCCCGGGGCGGGGCTCGAACCCGCAGACCGTGAGATCGTGCCCTGAGCCGGAGCCAGACACTTAACTGACTGAGCCACCCAGGTGCCCTGGATTTTGTTTACTTTGAATCCTTTGTGTGTCCTCCTCACTGCCTTCTGGAAGGGTTCTCACCGAGAGGGAAGAGCTGGAGAACTGAGCAGAACACAGGGAAGTGATTAGTGAGAGGGAATAGTCCCTAGGAGAGCCAGACTCTGAAGGGCCCAGAAGCCCCTTCCCCAGGAAGGCAGATGGGACAGCAGGGCTCTGAGGGCCACTCCGCATGGCAAGAGAACATTCCAGAACATCCTGGGTGTGTGACTGAGGCAGCAAGCCTTCTGGCAGCAGGCTGCTCTCAGCTTCCCCGAGGCATTAACCAAGAGGCTGCCTGGGCTGGTCTGTCCCCTAAAGGACATGTGATGCAGGATTGAGGGGTCCGCCCCTCACTGTCCACTCCCTCTGCCCAGGGGGGACCACTCCAGTCAGCCCTGAGCTCTTGGCCTTGAACCTGGACGGGCCTCACGGCCTTTTGTCCATAGAATGTTCCAGCCACTTCTAGGGAGGGGAAGGGCCTGGGGGACACAGCAGGCTAACTGGACTGAAAGCAGGTCCCCTTTGCCTCAAAAAGGCCCAGGGAGTTTATTGTGACACAGAGGGTGCGCGCAGGCCCCAAATCTTAGCCAGCTCCCAGGTACGGCTTTGTCCCAGCTTCTGAGACATGGCCAGAGGGTGCTGGCCCCCAAGTTGGCGACGGTTGCCAGGGCCCCTGGGGACTGCCCCGGAACTGGGAGATCCAGTCCAAAATGGCCAGCTAGTGTCCATGGCGACCCCAGGCTGGGCGGCTAGAGTTTGGAAATCAGGCGGCTTCGAGGGGCTGGGGGCCCTTGGTTCAGCGGAGTCACTGTTGGGCAGGTTACATAACTTATCCAACTCTTGGGACGCTTACGAGAGTATTGATAATGTCAAGAAGCAAAATCTAACTGAGGGCATCCGAAGAGCGGACTGGCTTTATGAAGCGATTCACGGATGGGGCAGCGGGGAGCTCGAGTTGTACAAAAGGGAGATTTTTTCACGAGAAGGAGGGGGTGGGCAAGGAGTTAAGAGCAAAAGAAAAGAAAGGACGGTTGCAGGCGAGGCTGCTCTCCCTGAGGGGAAGGGCAGGGGTCTGAGGTGGGTGGCGAGGCCCCGGGGCAGAGGACCCCACGGGTGCTGACCAGACTCCGTTCGTGGGACAGGCTGGAAAGTGCACCCAAGTCAGGGCTCGGACTCCAGGTGGGAGACTTGACCTGAGTGACGCCATTTGGGGCCTGCGATTTTCTTTTTAACGTGATCACATCAGGACAGGCACCCCCGCAGACCGTCCCGAGCGCGGCGGGACGCGCAGGGACCGTTACCGGGCGGGTGGGGAAGACATGCGGCTCAGAGAGCGCAGGGCAGCGCGTCCCAGACTCTCCGGAGTAAGGACCACTTGCCTCGCATCGACCGGTCAGGTGCTGCGTTCGTCTGCTCAGGCTGCGCTCACGAATCCCACAGACCGGCTGGCAAGGCACTCGCGCTGTCTCGGTTCTGGCTGCCGGGAGGTGGAGATGAAGGGGGGGTTGGCTGCTCTCCCCGTGGCTCTCAGGCCACCTCTCCGGCCTGTGTGTGCACACGGGCGCATCCGTCCACAAGCTGGTAAACGTGCATGTTTCCCTGACTTCCGGGAGCCGCTCGAACCAGCTGGAAGAGCCCGTGGAGGAGGGCCCTCCTCTCTGTGGGGAGCACGGGTGGGGGCCGGATGGTCGTGCGGGGCTAAACCCCTCCCATGCTGGAATTGGGTCTGGGAACCTTAAAAAGACCATAACATATACTTTAATAAAATACAATAATACGGTTGTGACATACCACAAAAATGAATAAAAAATGGGATGGGGGAGAGGACATAAAATACGTACCTACATTTTTTATAAAAATAACACAGCAACTTGTAGCCTCGTGGTGCTAAAGCGGCCGCAGGCACTTCGGCATCACACGTACATCCAAGACGAGAAGAAGAAAGAGGCTGGGAAAGGATGCCAGCTGAGTATATCCCTTTTATCAGGAAAAAGTCTGCCCAAGAAACCATCGGACATCTGCTTTCCTCTCCTGGGCCAACACTCAGTCCCACAGGCTCTTGTGACCTTGCGGAGACAGTGGAAGCGAGCGCCTCACTTTTGCGGTCTCTGAGGTACAGGAAGCAGGAGAGGGCCGTTGGCCACGGCAGGAAGTCTCGGGGTGCGTGTTTGCACACTTGTTCTGGATGCGAGGGCAGAGCCGTGAAGTCCCAGGGGTGGAGGTCTCCTCAAGGGTTAAAGATCTGAGGAAAGAGCATGTGGAGGAGAAGCCAGACTCAGCCCCGCAGGGGAGACAGTTCCTGCCGGAATGACATTTGTCACAGCCCCACCCCTACACTTGGGGAGGTAAGGGAGCTCTGCAAAGGTCCGTTCCGCGTAGGAGGTGAAGCTGCTGGTGTGCTGCCCCCCCCCCCGGCAAGGTTCTCGTCTGCGGCCCCCAGAGGCAGGTGGAGATGGTGGAGACAAAGCAGTGGGTTCTCCCCCACCCAGAGTGCTGCTGATTTGGGGTGTGTTGCCGGGCCCTGCCGGCACTGGGCTGACTACGTTTGCAGCTCCTGGACCCCCCATCCTGATTAGGGAGGGGGACACCGATGTCCTGTTGCCGCCGGGAGCTAGGCGTGCCCCCCCCCCCCCGTCAGTGTCCTGCCACCTGTGAGGCCACTTCTCCACCCGGCAGATGTTTCCAGGCATCGCCTCCTCAGGGCCTCCATCAGGATGACATTTGAGGGGGACCCTCTCTGTTCAGTGAAGGGGGGCAGAGGGCGGGGTGAAAGATCCGCATGTAGGAGAGAAACTGGGACAGAGCAGGCGGCAGGAAGGGGACAGAGGAGGGAGAGGGAGGGGAAGGGATGGGGGAGCAGCAGGGGCAGAACCTGCAGGAGAGGAACCGAGGGGGGGTGCGATTGGGAGGGGCAGGGGGGCTGACGCCAGAGCTGAGGGCAGGGGGAGTGGCAGGCACAGGGGTCCCCGGAGGGAGGGTCGGGATGCGATTCACCTGAGTCCCCGCTCACTCCCTGTGATGTGGGAACAGAGGCCGAAGGAAAAGGCTGGTTCCCAGGTGAGCAGGAGGCGAGTTCAGGGTCTGTTTTTTAATCAAACCAACTCCCCCCCCCGGCCCCGGCGTCTACTGGGACCTGGCGACAGAAGGGGGACCAGACTACATGAGCAAAACCTCGGAAGTTCCTCCCAACAAAGGACACGAGGGCACCGAAAAGCAAACAAGCCAAAACCCTGCACTGCCCCACGCTGGCTTCTCGAAAACTCCCGTCACGGACAATTTCAAGTTAGAGACGCTTTGGAAGCAGAGCGCTGTTCTCTCTCCTGCAGCAGGACTGGACCTGGTTGTTCTAGAATTAATCTTTTTTTTAATGTTTATTTTTGAGGCAGGGAAGGGGCAGAGAGAGGGGAACAGAGGAAGGAGATGGGCTCTGTGCTGACGGCAGAGAGCCTGAGGCGGGGCTTGAGCTCAACCGGGACATCATGACCTGCGCTGAATTCGGACGCTTGCGGCACCGGGCCACCCAGGCGCCCCTAGAATGAATCTGTGTGAACTATATGAGGTTCACAGACTCGAGTCCCACACATCTCACTCACTGCAGGGAGTCCCAGGCGGGCTGGGACAGGGTCCCACATGTGGGGGTGGGGTTGGCCTGGGGGGGCTGGTCCGGGAGGTTAGGGCCTGGGCTGCAGAAGGCGGGGGAGGAAGGGCAGTCCTGGGGGAAGGGGGGTGTTAACCGGCTGGGAAGTGGGCAGACCCCTTTGTAGCCTGGGACTTGGTGGCACCCGCTGCGGGCACGGGCCAGGTGACTCAAGCCCAAGGTGGAGCAGGGCCTGGAGACGTGCTGTCTCATTGTTTTGCTCCTTCCTTGGCTGGACGGCTCACAGAATCAGCAGTGAGTCACTCCGGAGTCAGCTCCTGGGGGTGCAGAGGCCCTGGCCGCCTCTGCCCAAATCCGGGCGACCTGGTTCTGAGCGGAGGGAGGGGACACCCACTCTCACGGGGGCTGGCTTCTCCGAGCTTAGCACAGTTTTGTAAACCCAGCGGGCAGGCTGGGGGCCTGGACCAGCCCTGCGGCCAGCACTCCCCCTTTCCACTGGCAAAGCTGGGCCTCCAGCTTTGGGGCTGCGGCAGGGGCACTGCGGGCAGGGAGGGCAGGGTCAGCCTCGGAAACCTCTCCGGGACCGCTGGCCTCCCACCTCCTCTCTATTTGGCCTCCTGGTGGGAGGCCAGAAAGGAAGTGCAAAGGCCGGGGGGTCAGAACGCTTCAACACAGGTGGACAGGACACCTAGGTCCCTGGCCAGGCGACCAGCTCATACTGACCTTCCCCCATTTTAACCCCAAGTGTACCCTGCTTCCCAATGTCATACCTGGAAAAACAGCAACGGGGGAATAAATAATTTATTGCAATTGGAGGAATAAATAAGATATGAGGGCGGGGCTACAAAGAACTGTACAAAGTATTAACACGGACACACACACACACACACACACACACACTGAGGCGCTCCCGCGGGCGGGGCGGGCTGGGAGGCCACTCGGTGCCGGCACGCGGGCGCCCCCCGGAGGCGGATGGCTTAATTACAACGGCGGAGAGCGCACCTGTCAGGCGTCTCCCCAGATCCCTAACGCAGGGGGCCCCCTGCGGGCCCCCTCCCCTGTGAGTGCCCGCGGAGCTGCACCCCTTGCACGATCCTCATCACCCAGGAGCGGTGGGCGGCCAGGCTAATGTAGACGCCGGGCCGGTTGCGCTCGGCACAGCCCTCGCCCCAGCTGATGATGCCCGCCAGCAGCCATGTGCCCTCCACCTGGCACATCAGGGGGCCCCCGGAGTCACCCTGTGGAGAGGGGGGAAGGTTAGGGACCCACGGGGGTCAGAGCTGGACAGAGCCCAGGACCCAACACAGTGTGGCAGACAGTTCCCTGGGGTGGGGGGCAAGGGGGCACCCCCCCTCAGGATGGTACTGAACTCCAGCAGGGCCGGGAGGGCTGGGCTGGACAGGCCTTCAGGCTCACTTCTGGTGAGAAGCACTTCGTGCCTGACCTTCTCCCTCACAGCCCCCAAGCCAGGGAGTATGGCTGCTTGCCTTACAGGGAGGAAACTGAGGCGCAGAACGAAGTACTGGCTTGCCCAAACTGGCATCCGTGGGCAGCAGACTAAGAACTGCAACCAGGACCTTCCGACGTCCAGGCCTGGGTGCTGACCATTATAGCAGCCTGCCGTCCCCCCCCATGGTGATGGTGATGGGGCCGGAGCCGGTCGTGGGGACCAGGGCGCGGGAACCCCCTCAGGAGAAGGCAGGCTCCCAGAGTGTGGGGCCCGGCACGTCCAGGACGCTCAGTACACGTCTGGGGCGTGGCCGCATGGCCGAGCCGAGGCCAGGTTCTGTAGGCATCTGGGGGGACTTACAGGTCTCAGCTGATGCGGGGGGGTGGGGGGGCAGCGGGCAGTGGTGGAGCTCAGAGGGACAGAAGTGGGAAGAGGGTCGGGTGCTCACCAGACACGCGTCTCGCTGCCCCTCCAGATAGCCCGCACACAGCATGTCCTCGGTGATGGCTCCCTGCCCGGCTCCCCGCCAGTACAGGCGGCTGCAGATTTCCGAGTCGATGATGGGAACCTCCAGTTTCTGCAGGGTCTGGGGCTGCGGCAGGGGCACTGCGGGCAGGGAGGGCAGGGTCAGGCTCGGGAACCTCTCTTTGTTGGCCCTCCATTCTCCCTCAGCAGCAAGTCTCAAAGGCTGATGGATCACCTCTGTCAGACTCCCAAAGGCGTGTGGAAAACCCACATTCCAAGACTCCACCTCTGGACCTACTGGATCCGAACATGAACCTGCCGCCTGAGACTCTGAATCTTGAACGAGTTCTCCGATGCCCACAAAATGGTCAGAACCACTGGTCCCGGCCTGTCCTGCCCCGGCACGGGGACTGCCACGGAGGAAGTGTTCCGTAACGATCCCCTAATGTTGAGTCTCACTGGGACCCGAGGAACCCCCACACCGTAGGGGGCCTGCAGACCCTCCCCAGTCCTTAATTCCAGTTCTCAAAGGAGCCCTGCAGGATGGCTATGGGGAGGCTGTCGGCAGCCTCAGACTCAGTGGGATCACCGGACACCTGGTGTCATTTCTCTTAATTCTTTTGGAATCTGGTTAAAGTCCCATTTTTCTGACACTGTTTCCTTTCTTACCCCCCATTATCTTTCTATTCCTTCACCCATTATCTATCTACCTACCTTTTTCTGCTTCGCTGCCTCCTACTTTATCTGCCTTGTGTCACTAGATGATGTTTTCCAAACCTCCAGACTTGGTCTGACAATCATTCCAGTTACTGAGCCTACTTCCCTCGGGGAATTTTGCCTGCAATGACGGCACGCTGCCACCAGGGGGTGCCTGTTCCCACTTCGGAATCTCGGGGCTGTTTTATATTCACGGACTCAGCCGGGCCCCATACATGCTTCCTTCCAGCCATTCCTAGATCACTTAATAGCCTCGGTGACCTGGCTGTGGCTCCCCCAGGACACAGCCAAGATACTTTTTAACTAGAAAGGCCCTAAACTTGTGCACCTAGGTTTCTGGGACTTCACACCTCTGGATCGCTGCTCACTTTTTCTTTCGTCTCTGTCGTCAGAAGAGTCTGTCTTTTGTCTTCTGCTATGCCTCTGGCTTCTACCCTTTGCTGCCCACTGTACCTGTGTCTCTGAGTGTCTGCCACCCTCTGTCTCCATCCATCCTGGGCCACCTGGCAGGGGAGAAGCCATACCTCCATCCCGGATGCTCCCCCAGCCTGCAATCCAGCAGCGGGTGTTCGGAGGGAGATGGACGGAGGAGTCAGGCAGGCAGATGGGCAGGATTCGCTCAGAGAAGCGGATGGGGTGCTCGAGGCGCACCAGGGCGATGTCCGCACGGGAGCCCTCTGTCCAGGAGTACACGGGGTGGGACTGCACCCAGGCGATACCCACCTGCTGGGACCTGGGGCCAGGGTTCCCCAGCTGCCAGGCCCCCAGCAGCACAGAGAACTGGGACGGCTTGTTCAGGTTGCTGAGGGAATAGGAAAGGGGATGGGGTCAGCCAGGAACCACGGGTGGTGGGGCAGGGTCAGGCAGGGAGTGTTTGGGGGAGCACATGCGAATGAAGGCCCCTGAGCAGAAGCAGGCTCTCTCTTCTCTGAGAGCCCCCAAGGCTGGACAAAGACTTGGAGCCTGGCGCTGAGTGGGGAGCCCAGGGTCTGGGGCAGGAAGCCTGGGGCATCAAGCAGAGGGGACCGGCCGTGCGTACCCCTTGAAGCAGTGGGCGGCAGTGACCACCCAGCGGCTGGTGAGCAGGGAGCCTGCACAGTGGTGGGTCCTGTTCTTCTGGATGCTCACGATCCAGGGCCACTCGGCGTCACTGCTGTCCTCGCCGCCCACGATCCGGTTCAGCCGCTGGGGCTTCCCACAGGCTGGGGGCGCTGGTGAACGAGGGTCACATTTTCTGTCATCCCTGGGGCACAACCTTCCTGCCCTGCCCATGCCCCATGCTATGTGCTCCCCGGCCCTTCCCTTCCCCTGCCCTCCCCACAGGCTGGCCTCCAGGGCCCTCTCACCTGCTGGTGCACCACCCCCCCCCCACCTGGGCCCCTTTCCTCCGAGTCAGAGTCTCTGCTCTGCCTTCTGGGCCCTTCTTTGCTGCCTGCCTTCCTCTCCTGCTGGACTCCCCTCTTGCCCCACCGCCCCTTCTGACCTGCTACCCCACAGACAGACCCAGCCCCCCCTTTCGAGTCCCCCCACTCACCAGGTATGCTGGCAGCACGGAGGGAGGCTGAGGGCAAGAGAAGGAAGGGTCAGGCCAGCAGAGAGGAGCCCCCAGTGCCCAGTGTGTCTCTCCAGGGCGGGGCATTTCCCGGAGCCTGGGCAGGGCTGACAGGAGCCTCAGGCTCGGCTCTAAGCTGCGGCCCTACCGGCTTCCGGTCGGGCAGCCCGAGCCAGGGCTCCGTCCCACCTGCCTGGCGCCTCTCACGGCGGGGGGGGGTGGGGGTGAGAGCTGGGAGCACACACCTGCCCCGGCCCGAGGCCCTCTCAACCCCCAAGCCCGAGGCCTGGAACAAAACTCGTGGTCCCACGAGCCGGGAGGGAAGAGGAAGGCGCTGGACAGCGACAGGAGGGCTGAGGCGTGCTGAGCTTAGGGCACTGGCAATTTCTCAGTGTCTTACAGTCCTGGGCTGGCAGCCACAGGACGTGGCTGAGAGCAGGCGAGCACTGAAGGGAGGGGGAGAGGGACGGAGTAGACTGGATCCAGGCAGGACCCGGAGGGCCAGTGCTGAGTAGGGGAAGGGGGGAGGCCCTCAGGGAAGGAGGAGGGAGGCGCGGCGGGTCCTCGGGAGGACTCACCTGCAGAAGCCAGAAGCAGCAGGGGGGTTAGGATCCTGAGACAGCCTCCACCCAGGGCCGGGGGGGTTCTGGAAACCACCATGGCCAGTGGGGGCACAGGCGCGGCTGGGAGAGCTGTGTGCAGAGCTCCCCACAGGTCACCCCAGGTTTTATCCTGGGAGGTGGAATGTCGTTGGACCAGTCTCCCGAGTGAGTGAGTGGCTCGGTCTGGCCACCTCAGGCTGTAGGTCACAGGAGGGGTGGGACTGTGGGGAGGAAATGAGCCGTTAAGGGGGACGGGGGGGGGGGGGGGGAGGACTCTAGCTGAGATCCCTACTGCCATCCCCCACCAGCCTGGAGCAGTGGACTCGGGGCTCTGGTTTGGGGGCCCAGGACCTCAGCTCCAGCTGTGGGCCCAGAATCTGGCCTCTGGAGGAGCAGGACCCAGACCCAGAGGTACAAGCCAGTGGCCTTGACACTGACTGGGATGGTTCCCAGTTTGTGTGGGGAAGGGAAGGCCTAGGCTATGGGGTCTTGGGGAAGTCCCAAGGCCTTGGGGAGACGGGGGCTGCCCAGAGGCTCAGTAACGGCTCCTTCCTCCAGGGGCCACCATGACTCAGCCAGGAGGCCCGACCGGGCCCTGGGCCCTGGGATCCCGTTAACCCACTTCCCAGAAAGCCATGAATCAGGCCCCCAGTGGCCATCTGTCATGTGGGTCCTGTCACTCAGGTGCCCAACAACTCACCCCTCACCTGGACTTCGGGGAAAACCTGGCGGGGCCAGGCGGGTGCCCAGGTGGCCGACTGACGTGGCTGCCGGGGAAGGGCTGGGGTGCCGTCTTCCACACCCCGGCCCGGCCCCTGCACGCCTAAGGTCAAAGGGTAGCTGGGCTATGTAGGAGCAGGGAGCCTGGGTGGGTGCTGCCCTGGGGTCTCCCACCCCCAGCAGAAGGGCAGGCGGATTCCTCCTAGATGCACTGCCTAGTTGTCCTCTCGTTCACGTGATCAGCGAACTTCATGCTGGGAAGGGGTGGGAGACAGCGGGAGCAGAGTGCACAGGGCACCCCTCATTGCCACCCCCTCCTCCTCAAATACCCTCAGTGTGCCCGCTCTGCAGCTGAGGAAACTGAGGCTGCAGGTGGAGACTGGTGGTGACAGGTGGAGCCCGGATTTGAACCACAATCTGGAGGCGGGAGGCTGGACCGGACTTGGTAGCTCCTGAGGGACCTTGATCCAGGGGACGGACGGTTTTCCCCCAGGGTCCTAGGAGCCGGGAACGGGTGGGCTGAGGGCCTCAAGGGCCCGGGAGGCACCTGACCCTGGTGGGGCTGCGGGTGAAGGCTGCCCGGAAAGCAGAGACTGGAGGGCAAGTGGGAGCAGGCCGTGCGGAGGCGGGCAGAGGGCTCCCAGAAGAGAGGAAGTCGGGCTGGCTCGCAGGACAGGGTGCCGGCAGGAGCTGGGGGCCCTCCAGGCAGACCCTCGGCGCACCCCACCGGGCAGACCGACCGCCTCAGCCTCTCTGGAGTCCCCAGCTTGGCCAACATGCTCCGCCCCCAGAGCCTGGGGGGAGGGGGCGGCCCTGCTCAGGCCCTGGGGCTTCCGGAGGCGAGGCGGCAAGACCCTGCACCAGACCACCTCCCCTGGAGACTGGGACTGTCGATGCCACAAAGGATCACTGGTGTTTTACTGGAAGGGCAGGAGGCAACTCGGGGTAAACTAGAGCCAGACCTCCCCCCGCATCAGGCCGAACCCCGTCCCATCCCGCCCACATACAAGCCAAGGATGGGGGCACAGGAGCCCCGAACAGCCCCCAGCTGATACATTATTCTGTGCCAGCACTGGGGGCAGGGCGCTGCCAAACACCCTTGCCAAGCGGCCAAGGTGAAGGGTAGGCTCTGTGGGTGCTCCCCCCACCCGCCTGCTCCCCATCCTAGGCCGCCTCTCTACTCCACGGCTAGCCCCAGGCTCCCCCAACCCACTCCCTTCCTGAAACTAAGGTGGCTGGCTTCCCCGGCTCACTCGACAAGCATTTATTGGGCAACAGCTGTATGTCAGGCCCCATGCTGGGCACTGGGACACCACGGTCCGTAAGACACAGGTCCTACCCTCGGGCACCACGCATCTCCCCGGGAGTGGGAGGCAGGTGAGCAAGTGATGATGGTGAGGAGTCTCAGCACGAGGGAGGGGGTGTGGGGAGAGCCCAGGAGGCGGGCAGGGCCCCTGGAGGGCCGCCATGTGGCGGGGGGCTGGGAGCTGTGACCCCCTGAGGGGAGGGGCAGTGTAAGGAGGCCCTGGTGGGCTCCAGGTCTCAGGGGGTGTTTGCTGAATGAATAAACAAGCTCGGCAGAGGTGAATCTGGAGAATTCTGCCAGGGACCAGCTGTTCCAGAATGCAGCCTCTCTAGTGCCCTATTACCACGCTTCCTGAGAATTGGGTCACTATCCAGGTGACCCGAGGGCCAGATATGTGTCTTGAGATGTCACTGGTCCCAAAATAGGCCAATACCCACTGAGGCCAGGTAGAGGGCCTCAAGAAGGACCCGGAAGGAGCCACAGGAAGGCCTGAAAAGGCAGTGAAGACTGGCGGGCACCAGTCCTAAGCAAGGGCCCCAGAGATGGGCTCCCCAGTTCCCGGAGAGTGAGGACCCCGGAGTGATTCAACATGTGTTCACCAAGACATTTATGGAGTGCCAGCTGTGTGCTAGAACCACACCAGGAGCGCCGGCTGGGTGTGTCCTCACTGGGCCACCAGGGGCCCACCCTGCCACCCACACGGCCACGTGCCTGTCGCCCATCACAGGGCCACCGATGGTTCGCAGCAAGGTGTGCAGGACTGACGGGGCTGCAGACGCACCGAACGGAACAGCAGCTGCGGCTGGCGACGCTTAGCCTGAAGAAGTGACGCGCCAACGCCATTTCAGACACGGGCGCCGCAATCAGGGCAGGTGTGTGAACGGGGTGCGCGGGGGTGAAATCTAGTGAGCACCCGCGGGGTGCCCGGCGCTGCCCAGCGCTGCCAGAGATGGAGCGGTGAGCGGCCGGAAGACCAGCCCTGCCCTCGTGTGGGGATGCTGCAGGACAGAGAACCAACATCCATCAGTCGTTTCGTCCAGCGGATGACGAGGTCACGGGGAAACCAAGCCGGGAGGGGATGGGGCAGGGGAGGGCAGCGATCTCGTCGGGAACGGGCCACCCGAGTCTTCTGGGTGTAGTCGGAGGTCATCCCGGGCCCCGGGGGCGGGGTGAGCAAAGGGTCTGCCGGGTGGGACAGCAGATCCGAGCGGGGGCAGGGGACAGGCACAGGGACCAAGGGGGCCGGACCCCACCCAGCGGGCCTCCCTGTGCAGGGGACGAGACGGGGACGGGAGGAGTGGGGAGGCCCTTCCAGGGTCAGGGACCAACCAGCTCGTGGGCACAGGGCAGAGGCCACCGGGGGTCCGGGGAGTGGCTGACAGCTCTCAGCGGTGACCCAAGTGCCCCGCTCGAGCAGGTACCGCGCACACGTTCACAGCAGCGCCATGCGTGGGAGCCCCAGGGTGGAAACAACCAGTGTCCATCGCTGGACGAAGGGATACGCCAAGCGGCCCCTCCGGCCGGAGGGACAGATTGTTCCGGCACAGAAAGGAACGGGCGGCCGCACACCTGCTCCGGCACCGGCCACGGCTCGGCTGAGCTGGCGGGTGTCACGCTCGGCCAAGGGCCAGGCTCGGAGGGACACCTACTGCGGGGTTCCACTGCCACGAGGTCCCTAAGGTCACAAGCCCAGAGACAGAGTGCGGGGGCAGGGGCAGAGCCCCCCGGGAGATGGAGACTGGAGCGGCTGAAGGAGGACGGCCGATGCCCCGGGCCGCGCGTGCGCGTCAGAACGGCCACAGCGGTCAATCATGCGCACTTTGCAACCAAAAGAACGGGGGAGAAAATCTGAGTGTCCCCCTTTCATGAACGCCACAAGCGGTGGCGCCCGTGGCCCCCACGGGGAGGAGTGCCCTCTGCGCCCCGCCACGCAGCTCGGCCCACCGGAGCCCAGCCTGCAGCACCGGTGCCCCCGGCGGAGGCCCAGCCTCGCCAGCCCCCCGCACGAGAGCGAGCAGGGCATCCAAGGAGCCGGCTGAACACGGGCTCCTTCCTCCAAGCCCGGCCTCGGTTTCTCCGTCCGCGAGGACTGGCCCGCCCCGCCCCGCCCGCTGCGCTGCGCTGCCCGGGTGTGAAGGGCTGGCGGCCCCGCAGGGCTCGGGGCCCGTTGGGCAATGCCAGGCTGTGCTCGTCTGCAGGCGAGGTCTTCCGGGGCACTAACGGTTTTGAGGAACCCGGCCTGCCTGGCCCTGGGGACACGCGAGGACACTGCTCCCTGGCTGCTGCGTCGTCACCGGGGATGCCCTTCCTCTGGTCTAATCACACTCCTGAACTCTCCTCGCTCTCACACGGGGCTCCCCGCCCCTCGGAGACGTGGGTCCAAAGTGGCTCCAACCGGTCTCAGGTCCCAGGCCCCACTCGGAGCCCCGCCTCCCCCGAGCCCAGCTCCCACACCCCGGGCCTCGCATTTTCCTCGCAGCCTCCTCGGTGCTGCCCAGCCCCGTCCGGGCCCCAGAGCCCTGCCCCTGCTCCCTTCCGTGCCTGGCGTCTTGGGACACGCGGTGGCTGCACTGAGGCCCCAAGGTGCACACACACCTAATCCTGTCCTCGTCTTCTGGCTCTCCGACCGCGACCCGTGTGGCCTGGGCGCTCCCACACCCACCCCTCCACCTCGAGTCCTGGGGAATAAAGCTTTCGCCAGTGTAGAGCAGCACTGGCTGCCCTTGTGACATCTCCATAAAGCAGAGGCTGAGCACACGCCTGGTGCCCTGCCTTCTTTTCTCTGGTCTTCAGGATCCCTCCTCCCTGCACCCTTCCTCAGCCCCACACTTTCCAAATGCAGAGCCCCAGCTGCCTGACTCTTTGAATGCTGGACTTCTGGGGTCCGGGTGTTAATTATGTGACTCACGTACCTCTGTGCTGGCTAATGCCTTCCTGGAACGTAAAGAACTATTAGTTCTTGTGGTCCACTAAGACCTTCAGGCATTTTCCAAACTGCACTTCTCCCTGCTCCCCTTACTCATCTCTTCTCCTTTGCTGTGGCACATCTCTAAGTCAGCTTGCTCCAGAGTTTTCCTTCCATGGCTTAGGGCACTCTCCTAGGTTTTCTTCACAACCTTTTCCTCCCTCAGAAAAGTGGGCCATGCACTGGGTATCTCAGAGCTAATCTGTTTTTCCCTACTGACTCCTACTGTTGTCATGGAAAAATAATAACCCATCAGCCTGGACTGGGAATCTTCGGGGAGGAAGGTGGTCAGTCCTCCTGCAGAAACGTAACTGGACGGCCCCCTGGGGGCCAGAACCCCTCACCTCCACTCCCAACTTCCCAGGGTGGTTACACACGGCTTCTCTGGGTGGTGGAAAACCCTTCCATTACCCCCTACCCCCGCCCCGGACAAGAACTTTCTCCTTGCGGCTAAGAGTTGGTTGCGGGTAAACTTGGAGCCCCCTCTGCTTAGTTTACCTTTAAAAGAGTATGTCTGGGGCACCTGGCTGATTCAGTCGGTAGAGCGTGTGACCCTTGATCTCAGGGTCCTGAGTTCAAGTTCCCCGTTTAACACGGAGCCTACTTGAAAAAAAAAAAAAAAAAAGCATGTTTACCACGGGGATGTGTTAACAAGGGCTCCGACCGGATAGCGGGAGCTGATGGTTTAGCTTATGGGAAGTTTGCGAGGGATTAACATCACAGCAGTGTCCTAGATCAGCCGTGCACAGCGGACAATGGACACCACCAAACTCAGCAAAGGCCACGGAACAGGTCTTCCCCCTGGATGGCCCACTGTG